>SJYT01005300.1:123997-223699 GCA_006410635.1 Cephalophus harveyi
ACACACACACACACACACACACACCACAGCAGTACGTAGACCAGGACACACACACACACACACACACACCACAGCAGTACGTAGACCAGGACACACACACACACACACACCCACACACCACAGCAGTACGTAGACCAGGACAAGGACCCTGTTTACAGTCTGAGAGCAGGAACGAGAAGGCAGTCACCCTCTTCAGGCTCAGCTGGCAACGTGCCATCAGTGTCGCTGCCCCAGGCAAGGCCATGCGTGAGCACGAAAGCATGGTGACTGCTGCCTGGGGAGCTACAGATACGTGCTAAGGAGCAGCAAATTCATAAACACAGAATCTGCGAGTCATGAGGACACACTGTACTTTTCTTCTTTTTTCAAGCTTTTGACTAGCTTTTTCCTCAACTGTGAACTCCCTGATGACTAGGGGAAAGTAAAGCACTTGGTCTCCTCACCTGACTCTTCTTTAACTTCTCTTCCCTCCTCAGGAGAATTTCCACGATGGGGATGACAAAAGCGAGGGTTTTACCACTACCTGTGACCTGAAAGGAGAGGAAGCTGTGGTTTGCTTTTCCTCCAAGTTCATTCTGGAGGGCACACGGGAGGACAGGCTGCACTGCCATAACGTACTCACCGCTTCTGCAGCAACGTCTTTATTTTTCATGAACAGAGGGATGGTTGCGGACTGAAAAGAGAGATGGCAAATTACCAGTTATGGGATGCCGTGACACCACAGACGAGGCCCAAAGCCCAGGGAACACAGCACTGGCCTTGGTCACACTGGATCCCACTGCAAAGTGGACTCTGATCAGTCACCACCAGGGACCTCAGTGTGTTCAGGTAACACGGGGTGGTGTCAACGCAGATGGCGCGCAGGGGAAGCAAGTCGAGCTGGGAGTTGGGAGTCCTGAGTTCTAGCCCTGCCTCGCTTACTCTTCCCATCTAGACCTTCAGGAAGGTCTAGACCTTCCCTTCAGGAAGGGGCTGAAGACAGTGGTTTTAAGGTTCCTTCCTGTCCTCATAGCACAAAATAATGATCCAAACAGGCTCTTTCATTATAAACACCACCAAGAACCCACAGGTTTACCAGGGCCCTGGCCCTTTGATTGCAGCAACAAGCAGCTGAACCCAAAGCAGACTCAGATCTTGGCTTCAAAGTTTCCCCCTCCCCACCGCCCAGGATTCTACTCCTGGTCCTCAGAGCCTGAGCTTACCCACTGCAGCACATGCAGAACTTTCCTAACTGCTTCAGCACAAGTAAGTCTCAGGGAACACGTGGCAGTTATTGTAAGGCAACTGGAGATGTTGTAAGTAGTCAGAACAGGGCAGGGGAAGCAGGAGATGGTTTGTTTCTAGCACCTAATAAGTAGAGCCCAGAGATGCTGTTAAACAGCCCACAACACCCAGGGCCATTTCATATAACAAAGAATTATCCAGTCCAAAACATTAAGAGTGCAGACTGAGAACTCTGCTATGGACCACCGCTGCCCAACAGAAATAAATATGACAAGAGATCAGACTTGTGGTTGCCAAGGAAGAGTCGGGGAGGGAGGGGACAGACTGGGAATTTGGGGTTGATAGGTGCAACCTATCACATTTAGAAATGGAAGAACAACAAGGTCCTACTGTATAGCACAGGGAACTATATCCAAACTCCTGGGATAAAACATAATGGAAAAGAATATTTAAAAAAGAATGTATCTATGTATAAAACTGAGTCACTTTGCTAGATAGCAGAGATTGACACAACACTGTAAATCAGTTATACTTAAAAAAAAAAAGAAATATAATGTGAGCCACATACTCATCTAGTAGCCACATTAAGAAAAGTAAAAAGAGGGACTCCCCTGGTGGTCCAGTGGCTAGGAATTCGCCTGGCAATGCAGGGGCCTGGGTTCGATCCCTGGTCAGGGAACTAAGCCTGAACACCACAGCTACTGAAGCCCACACACTCTGGAGTCTGCCCACAATGAAGGATCCTGCATAGTGCAACAAAGAGCCGATGTAGTCAAATGAATAAATAAATAAATATATATATATATTTTTTTTTTTAAGCAAAAATAGACAAAATGAATTTTTGTTTATATTTTATTTAACCTAATATCATCCAAAATATTGTCGGCTCGATGTGTAAGCGATATTTTTAAAATGAATGAGATATTTTTCATTTGTCTTTCATGCTGCTGCTGCTGCTGCTGCTGCTGCTGCTAAGTCGCTTCAGTCGTGTCCAACTCTGTGCGACCCCATAGACGGCAGCCCACCAGGCTCCGCCGTCCCTGGGATTCTCCAGGCAAGAACACTGGAGTGGGTTGCCATTTCCTTCTCCAATGCACGAAAGTGAAAAGTGAAAGTCAAGTCGCTCAGTTGTGCCCGACTCTTAGCGACCCCATGGACTGCAGCCTACCAGGCTCCTTCGTCCATGGGATTTTCCAGGCAAGAGTAATGGAGTGGGGTGCCATTGCCTTCTCCTGTCTTTCATGCTAAGTCCTCAAAATCCATTATAGATTTTTATATTTAGAGTACATCCAATTTGGACTCACCATGTTTCAAGTCTTCTTAACAGTCACATGTGAGTGGCTACCACAGTGGACAGCACTGAGCCTACGGACTCTGATGGCAAATAGTGGGTCCTCTCTGCCCAGCAGTCCCAAGGCATGACACACAGCTCTGCTTGCTTCCTCCACACCTTTTCTGAGGAGCCTATGCACATCTCAACATTTCAGAACAGGACTCTAGATTTTCCCTTTGAAGACTGTTACCCCTGCCAACTTTCTTCACCTTAGTAAACGACACCATCAATCACCCAGTCACTAAAGACAAAAACCTCAGGGTCCCTCTAGATTCCTCTTTCCTGACCCCCACATCTGGTCCCTCAGCAACTCTGAGTTCAGTTCAGTTCAGTCGCTCAGTCGTGTTTGCTTCCTGACCTGCATACAGATTTCTCAAGAGGCAGGTTAGGTGGTCTGGTATTCCCATCTCTTTCAGAATTTTCCACAGTTTATTGTGATCCACACAGTCAAAGGCTTTGGCATAGTCGACTCTGAAGCTATCTCAAAAGTGACTCTTCAATATCCACAACTTCCTCCCTACTCCAAGCCACCATCACCTCTGACTTGACAACGGCCTCCTAGTGGATGGCCTCGCTTCTTCTCTTACTCCCCTAAAGTCCACTCTCTACACAGCAGTCACGGCCCTTCTCTTCCTGCAGCCTCCCATGTAGGACGGCTTCTCACTACATCCAGAGTAAAATACAAGATCCCACAAGTAAGACCCTGCATGGTCAGCACTCGATTTGCTCATCTCTTACACTGCTCATGATGCCCCAGCCACAAAGGCCTTCTTTCTGTTCCTCCAAGCTCATTCCACTTGTACTGGCATTTCTCTTTGCTGGAATATCCTGCCTCCAGTCACCCCTTGGCCTCCTTCTCATTCAGGTATCAGCTCAATGACACCTCCTCCAAGAAGCCTTCTCTATCTTACCTTCTGCCCTGTACTTTCTTGTCTCCTCCACAACACTGATCACCAGCTGAAATTACCTTATTTCTTTACTCCCTTCTCTCTCTTCTGCATTATAAAGCAAGGGCCATGAGTGGGGACCAACACTGCAAAATCCCCAGAGCCTAAAAGAGTACATGATATACAGTTTGTCCTGGACAAACTGCTTGAATGAGTGAGCTGGACCAAGACACTTCACTTAGCCCCCATAACAAGACAACAGGTTACATTTACTGAGTCTCCGTAACATTGTCTTAGGTAAATCCTCACAACAATTCTTAGGTAATACTATTTTCGTCATTTCACACGGAAAGGAAATGAAGCACAGAGAGGTTAAGTCATTTGCTCAAAGTCTCACAGATCTACAGAGGGCAGGGCCAGGATACGAAAGAGGTACTTAAGAGCAGGATACGAATTTAAGAGTAGGATACGAGCCAGGCACTTAAGTCCCAGCAGCTAAGAGCGGATGGAGGAGAGGTGTTATGAAAACCCTAGTACAGGCACGCCGCCGCCTGCCACCTCTGCCTGGTGATCATTAACCAGCTAGGCATCACCCAAGTCGGGGAAGCAGAAAGAAGACACGACAAAAAAGTCCCAGCTCTGAGTTTCCCTTTCCCAACCTGCCCCCTTCGCACCGAGGGCCCTCCTCCCCCAGGGCCTATGCCGAGTACCTGCACCGGCGTCATGTACGGAAAACCGAGCTCCCGCAAGACACTCAGCACCTGCGGATGCAGCGGCACCGGTAGCGACTCCCAGGAACCCTCCGTCACGTGCTCCATGGTGCGTTCAGCCACCGAGCTCCCACCCGGACGCCTCCCGGGAGCACTTCCGCTTCCGGTCACCAAGGCGGCCGCCCGGAAGCCATGCTCCCTTCACAAAGATCCGGAAGGCGGGAAAGGCACCTTTGGAGCAGGACAGTGGAAAGCCGACTTCTGGCGAATAAAAGCGGGCGGCGGGAACCCGGCTGGAGTAGTGCTATTCGTCCAGAGCAACCACCTAGACTCCGGGCGCCTTTCCACACCGAGCAGGCATTTGGGCGGGAGGGATTTTGCCCCGGCTCTCACTCTCCCCGCCGGTCGGAGGTCCCCGCCAGTCGGAGGCAGATGGCAGCACAACACCGCGTCCTGGCCAAACGATAGTAGGTCCGGAGGGAGTGGACAGAAATGTACCCAAATCCCGGAGCCCTAGATATGCAAAAGACTGATAGCGGATCCACTGCCTGGGACAAAATAAACATTGATTTACTTCCCGATGAAGTTAGATCAGAGACCTAAATAAGAACACTGTATCTTATTCCCGTGTTCACCACTGGATTGTTTCATGCACGTGTACAATTCATTCAGGAAGCTTTTCAGTTCAGTCGCTCAGTCGTGTTCGACTCTTTGCGACCCCATGAATCGCAGCACGCCAGGCCTCCCTGTTCATCACCAACTCCTGGAGTTCACTCAGACTCAGGTCCATCGAGTCTGTGATGCCATCCAGCCATCTCATCCTCGGTCGTCCCCTTCCCCTCCTGCCCCCAATCCCTCCCAGCATCAGAGTCTTTTCCAATGAGTCAACTCTTCGCATGAGGTGGCCAAAGTACTGGAGTTTCAGCTTCAGCATCATTCCTTCCAAAGAAATCCCAGGGCTGATCTCCTTCAGAATGGACTGGTTGGATCTCCTTGCAGTCCAAGGGACTCTCAAGAGTCTTCTCCAACACCACAGTTCAAAAGCATCAATTCTTCGGCGCTCAGCCTTCTTCACAGTCCAACTCTCACATCCATACATGACCACTGGAAAAACCATAGCCTTGACTAGACGGACCTTTGTTGGCAAAGTAATGTCTCTGCTTTTTAATATGCTGTCTAGGTTGGTCATAACTTTCCTTCCAAGGAGTAAGCGTCTTTTAATTTCATGGCTGCAGTCACCATCTGCAGTGATTTTGGAGCCCCCCAAAATAAAGTCTGACACTGTTTCCCCATCTATTTCCCATGAAGTGATGGGACCAGATGCCATGATCTTCGTTTTCTGAATGTTGAGCTTTTACCGACCAGCTATTATGTGTTGGGCTTCACCAGTGACTGGGCTTCCCTAGTGGCTCAGACAGTGAAGGTATCTGCCTGCAGTGCAGGAGACCAGAGTTCTATCATGGATAGGGAAGATCCCCTGGAGGAGGGCAGGGCAACCCACTCCAGTCAGGGACTTCCCCGGTGGTCTGATGGTTAAGAACGCACTTTTGGGCTTCACTGGTGCATCTGACGGTAAAGAGTCTGCTCACAATGGGGAAGACCTGGGTTCCATCCCTAGATCGGGAATCTCCCCTAGAGGAGGAAATGCCAACCCACTCCGGTATTCTTGCCTAGAAAATTCCATGGATGGAGGAGACTGGGTGGGTTACAGCCCATGGGGTCGCAGTCGGGCACAACCGTGTTGCACTTAAGACTATTATGCCTTGGGCCCGTGTCTTCAGCTTGGCTTGCTCCCTTACATCCATGAGGACTTTTGAAATATCACCAGTGCTGCCTTCCCTTCATAATCACTAAAACTGTTTGCCCTTTTTTACTTTCCCCCATAACACATTATTTAATATGCCATATAATTAATATGACTAGGCTCATCTCCCCCACTAAAAGTGGGATAAAGGGGATTTTCCTCTATTTTATTTCAGTGACTACAACTGATAGCACCAGGCAGTCACCTGAATATTTTCAGTTCAGTTCAGTCGCTCAGTCGTGTCCGACTCCTTGGGACCCCGTGAATTGCAGCATGCTAGGCCTCCCTGTCCATCACCAACTCCTGGAGTCTACCCAAACTCATGTCCATCAACTCGGTGATGCCATCCAGCTATCTCATCCTCTGTCGTCCCCTTCTCCTTCTGCCCCCAATCCCTCCCAGCATCAAGGTCTTTTCCAATGAGTTCTTCACATGACGTGGCCAAAGTATGAGTAAATGGGAGTAATACTGTAAATTGCAGTCATCTGAAACTAGGTGAGACTAAAGCCTGAGGCAACATTTTCACTTTAATAGGATCATCACATCCTTAAAATGCCTTTGACAGCTATGTCCAACCAGGTCTGAAAGCAAAGACAGAGGGAAACAGCATAGCTGCTTTTGCATTTGGGGGTCTTACTCATTTTCTGATCTGGGGATCCTTTCCAGGACTTTATTTCCACACTGAGGATTATAGTAGTATCCAAGGCAATGGATGTTTTGAGGAATAAATGAGACAGACCACCTAAAGCACTTAGCACGGGCACAGGACATTACAGTGCTGGGTAAACCATAGTTTTATTACCAGCAGGCCCTTAGTGTAATAGAGGAAGAGGAACGGTTCCTAAAGGCAGAGATCTAGATTCTGGTCACATCAGTCACATCAGTCATCTGTGAGGCTTGCGTGAATCATTTAACCCCTTTTAAATTTACTGCCAACTACCATAAACCAGGTGGCTGAGTTAAAATAAACTTTTGTTCCAAAGAAAAAAATACTTCAGATGTTAATACTGACCCATCAAAGACACCACACAGGGAAATCTAAAATTGGATTCCTGTTTACTATTATCAAGTTTACAGACATAAAAAGTAACAGATGTTTATAATAGGCATCATTACTGGGAAAACATGACATGTCTCATTTCAGCTTTGATTAGAAAGCTGGTATTTAACAAATGTGAATTAGTCATAAATATGTAAAACACAGAATACCAAGACTGTTTTTAAAAAGAACTGTTTATTTACTGAACCTGGGGCAGATCAGATACACAACCAATTTTAAATTTACATCTTTTAACTCAATTTTTAAGTGTTTGCACACACACACGCACACAAATTGGAATGCAACAGTTGTCCTAAGGTAAAACTCAGTCACCTTAAACTGTTGCAAGTATTTTCAGCCAAGGTTGAAAAACTGTTTACCCTGAACATGAAAACCTGTAACAAATTTAATTATACAAAACTCGTTACTTGTAGTTTTCCCCTTGCAAAGATCCAAAAAAAAAAGTACAAGTAACCAATATATATCAGTCACAACATAATCCTGGTTCATCCCCACAATAAAACCAGATGCTCCTTGATTTTTAAACCCATCATCAGAGACCAAAAGAAAGTTGTTTCGTTCTATACAAAACAAAATTCACATGTGCCAAAAAAGAACGACCCAAGAAAAACAAAAACTCTAGTACTGACAGTGATGTTCAGTACCCTAATTAAACAGTGGTCAAAATGCCACTGATCAAAAATAAAATAGTGGCTGTATATCACTGCAAAGAAATCCAAGAGGCTTTAACCCTTTGGCATCGGAAATCCAGATTTTTCCAATTACATGAATGCATACCTCCTACATGCCAAGAGTAGAGAAGGTGGATGCACCAGCATAGAAAGAAAAAGAGCTACTGTTTGCTGAAACACCCAGAGAACTGGCTTTAATAGACTTCTTACAAGGTTAGGCAGAAACCAAAAAATGGTTATTAGCTGCTTGTGTCAACAATTTTAAGTGGAAGTGATGGAGTTCTAAGGTTCAAAGTGAAACTTTGGAGGGGTGGGTAAAGGTTGTTGGTTTAAGTCTTATCTTTAAAGCAAAAACAAGATAGACAAAGTATAAAAGTACCAACCTGGTCGCATACTCTAGTCACAGAGCTCTACCATCAAGCTGGATAGAAAATGTCAAGATTCAGATTGTTGTTTCTCAACAAAATGAATCTTTCTAATGACTTGAACTGCAGGATAAGGGATCCCAAGAATAGAGTCATTTTAGTAAGGTACTATCCTGAACAAACTGTATTTTATAATGAAAATAAAAGGAAAGAAAACTAAGGACTAAGCCTATATTCGGCTTACCGTGTCTGAGTTTTGGGAGGGCCTGTATAATGGAGGCAGAATTCAAATATGAATTAATGCCAATCAAATGTCAAATTTTCACTATAGCTTTCCTAAAAAAAGTGTTTTCCCCCAATATCTATTAATCACAAAGAAACATAAGCTGTGAATATACAGTTCAGAAAATAAAAACATAGAAACTAATGACATTATTATGACCAAGATGTTTGGTAAACAGTGAATTATGAATTTGGGATTATGGGGAAAAGGCTTTTAAACAACCCTCCGGACTTCGAAGAATCTCTTCAGGTAGTAGATCTGTCCCAATGTCATGGCAACTAGAACAAGAGCTTCAAAGAAGGACCAAAGGACCACTCTGCTGTTTGTGTTGTCATTGACTGTTGAGGACAAACAAACAAAATTTAACCACCAAAACAAAAGAAACAGCATAGACATCCAAAATTACCCCCAGTCTTAATTTCATGTGAAAGTTAATACTTCACAGAACATTCACAGTATTCAGAATACCTTTGTCTTTCGTCCCCAAGCACTTAAAACATACTTAAAAGCAGAGTTTTACATTTAAATGAGACTTTAAAGATTAATGGAGCAGTCAAGTCCACTCTGTTTATGCATGAGAACAGAGAGGAAATGACTTGCCCAAGGTCACTTTCTAGCGTTAAAACCCAATCCAATCTTCTCTCTCTAACACATAGAAAGTCCCTAACATTAGAATCCTTTTTGCTGAATCAGAAAATTCAACCTTATTCTTTCAAGATAAGTTACCCAAGAAGCACTACCTACTAAGTTAAAATGTTTCAAAGTGCCTTTTCTTTAAACATTTATTCAGTATTTATTGAGCACCCACTATGTATTTGGTGTTGGTTCTAGATGGAAAGGTTTCTCAGCTTCACAGACCAATGCTGGCAGCTATTACCAGACAAACTTAAACCAATTACAGGATTTACCCCGTTTTTAAGCTAAGAAATTGATCAAAGGAATAGTATGGCTGTATTAATTTATAGCACTCAATTTATGTGAAATTCTTTCAAGTTCCTGATCAAAGTCCTTAACTTTTAAAAACTACTGGGTAGTTTCTCATTTTTCTGCAAATGGCCAACACTAAAAACAATTATAATTAGCAATTCAATAAGAGAGATGAATAAATAACTGGCATATTTTTAGATGTATATGTATCATTTATAAAAAGAGAAACTAGAATTGCAGTAACTGCTGGATTGATGATCACTCAAAAAGAAGTGAAAAGCAATTAAATGACTCCAGAAAGATAAGTTATACTTACTCAAGGAAAGAAAATGACTTTCCCCCCCAGAGTAAGAATAGACAAATGCCCAAAACCATTAACTAGAATTCTAAAAACCACCGACACTGAAATTTTAATGTTCATTCCATGGGATGAAATTTACTTCTGCTGCAAACTTTATACGGAGAAGGCAATGGCAACTCACTCCAGTACTCTTGCCTGGAAAATCCCATGGACGGAGGAGCGGAGCCTGGTAGGCTGCAGTCCACGGGGTCACGAAGAGTCGGACACGACTGAGCAACTTCACTTTCACACATTGGAGAAGGAAATGGCAACCCACTCCAGTGTCCTTGCCTGGAGAATCCCAGGGATGGGGGAGCCTGGTGGGCTGCTGTCTCTGGTGTCACACAGAGTCGGACATGACTCAAGCGACTTAGCAGCAGCAGCAGTAGCAAACTATAATCCATTTCTAGCATAACTTAATGACTAGCATCTTAACCATATAAAAACAAGTGTTTATCTCTCCCTTCAATAACAGAAAAATGCATCTTTAAACTTAAACAGAACACACTGAAGCATATAACAGGAAAGCAATCATTGAGTAAAATACGTGTGCATAAGATGCTGTTCTCATGTCGTTCACAATTTGTTGTTGTTGTTTAGTTACTAAGTCGTGTCTGATTCTTTCACGACCCCATGGACTCTAGCCCACAAGGCTCCTCTGTCCATGAGATTTCCCAGGCAAGAATACTAGAGTAGGTTGCCATTTCTTTCTCCAGGGGATCTTCCTGATCCAGAGAATGAACCCAAGTCTTTCGCACTGGCAGGAGGACTTTTTACCGCTAAGCCACCGGGGAAGCTCGGTTCACACATTACCCTGATCTAAAAACAGTACTATTACAACACTGTAGTTTTTTAAAAAATCTCATTATAGCCATCTCTGAGGAGCAAGTGTTATAAGAAGATATACAAAAAACAAACAACACTGTGAGAACTATTGGATTTATAAAATTAGACTCAATGTCTAAAATTCTATTTTGTTTGTGAAACAAATTCAGGAGTATCTCCACTCAAATTAAGGATGAGAGAAAAAGGTTGGATGCCTCCAGACACCAGAAGATGGGGGCCTTCTCTGGCTGCTGTGCTAGCTGAGCTACAAAGCAGTGAAAGTTCTCAGCCCTTCTCATCACAGAACGGGCTGGCCCGCTCCTAGGAGAAAAATAACCAACAGGTGATGGAGAGAAGGTAGGGATCCTAGAAGGTGAGAAGATTAAGAGCACAGGCAAGGAGAAGGAATCAGGTGGAAGAAGCAAGAGTGGCTGCATATAAGCCTCAGTCCATCTCATGCCCCAATCCACCCCAAAAAGCTAAGAACAGAGGCACCTGTCCAGTCCGTCACATCTACTCCTTATTCTCCCAAGGAGAGGTGAAGTCTGGGCTCTAGGTCCTAAAGATGCCTTTCCATCACTGGCAAGAATGGAGGCAAGAGGGTGGGAAGAACAGAAACTACATCTTGGAGAAATTCAACCTGTTCTCATCTATTTGAGTCACTCCTCTCTCCACTCCCTACCCCACCTTCAGAACAAAGACTTCGGACATAAGCCACTTTGCATTTACAGACGAGCTTGCGCCCAGTGAGGCCCATCCCCAAGGGTGACCTGAAGGACAAAGATGCTGGACAGGTGTGGACTTGGGTACCTCTTTAATTTTAAATGCAAAAGGATCATAATTAGTGCTATACCACGGGTTAAAACAGGCTTTGCACCCTAGGGTGGGATTCCAGTTATGAACGTTTCTGAAGACAAACACACTCACAGCTTCCAGTTTGCAAACTTGGGAGCCAAACTGATCTTTACCTGGTGAATACCTCTATTCATGTTTTAATGCTTTTTATTTGAATTAAACCATACCCCAGGTTTTAAAAAAACAACTACGCCTCAGCATGTAATTACTGATCACAAGAATTTCAGATATCGGATTTAAAACCAACACAATGTCCATTTTATGTTTTTTCTTTCTGCTTTATGAAAACCATTAGCTTACTCCCTAGCTGACCACACGTTTTTAAAAACTCATAAAAGCTAGTGCTAAATCTAAACAGCATGGTTTGGTTTAGAATGAATGTCCCAATAATAAATTAGTCTAATACAAAGCTCTACAAACAAATGTATATACTCAAATATCTTTGCATAGGTGCTTTTTTAAAGTCAACCCCTTAGTATGTTTACGTGTCCAAAATTTCCAAATGAGGAAAACACAATCCAGCTCTTGGGTAATACAGGTCACCAATTCATGGTCCTCGGATACTGCTGCAAAGTCAAAAGCATTAACTTACTTGCTCTGTGTATTCTCTCTCGAACTTCCATGTATTCCTGTTCATGCTTCACAGCTGTCATCGCCACTGCAAGCTCATTAATCATTTCTTCTAGCTTGTTCTGGTGAGCTACAAAAGAATTTGAAAATGGATTAGAACATATTCGGCAATCTCTTTTTGAAAAATTCTTAAAATCAGGGAAAAAAACACCTCCCTCCAGAGAAGGCATACAAAAGCGGCCATTTTCCAGAAATGACTCAGACATCATTTTGGACCACGGATGACAAATTAATCCCCCAAGAATTTTCAAAAAGTTTGTTCCCAGTAGAAAAACCTCTTTCAGAGTAGGAAAAATGCTATACAACATTTACTAACTAAAGGAACACAGCCCTAAGAAATGTCTTCTAAGAAATTACTAAGTGAAGTTCACCAGACTCACTGCCAACCATAGGGGAGATTAAAAAAAAGATGGAGGAGGGGCACAAAATACAAATTAAACAAAACCGTAATAATAACACCCTAGTAATAATCCTACAAATAACAGTATTTTAAACTAAATAAAAATCTACTCTTGAAAATCATGTAACTCTAATGTTAATTTAGGAAAAGTATCAAAGCTGACTTTTAAACTTTATGAGGCTAAGCAGAGAAAAACATGAAGATGTTCTAGGGAAAATCTGTACCAATTCAGCATTCTAATACTATAGTCAAAGCAATCATTTCACTACAGTGGGAAATATAGCAGACATTGCAAGTGAAAATACAAGTTCTCAACTGCTCAAGGTCTAGAACCAGGCATTCTCTTTAGCAAGGTAAACTAACAGTTCTGAAGAATTTAAGTGTATGCTAAGAGGTAAAGCTGTATTATGGCAATGTACAAACAGGTAGGAAAAAAATATACCACAAGGGTAGACTGTCATCTGAGGGGTCTCTTCACTATTGCCCAAAATCCGGCCTCATCTAGAATTCCAAATTGCCACAAATAATCCTAAAATTTTTATGAGAAGCCAAGAGCCTCTACCATTTTAAAGCAGCTGGGCCGAAATCACAAATAATCTCTCACCAGCTTCATGTCAGAAGCCCATGCACTAGGTGGAACCTTTAAAGCAGAGTTTCTCAGGAGAAGCACTGTGGACATTTTAGACCACATAATTCTTTGTGGTGGGAAGGTGTCTGATGCAGTGTGCAGCCACCAACCTATTCGGGAAAATCAAAAATGTTTCTAGATATTGTCAAGGGTACCCTGGGGGGCAAAAACATCCTGAGAACCACTGCTTTAGAGGAAAGCTTGATTTTACAGCTGTCATTCACCAATATGAACAAGCAAAAGCGAGACTGTTAAACATCATGTTAAAGGATTATTTAAGGAAAATATTCACACTCACCAGCCAAAATTTAAATAGCCAACTGTTTAGAAAGGACTATTTTCCAGAAAATGAACAAAGTCAAAGCCCCTCAAAACTAATTTTCCTTGAGAATTAGTCAAGTCCTGAACTGCAAATGGCCTTGAAAAGCAAGCACAGAAATTTCTTAGTAGTATGATTCTTTAAATTCTATAGATTTCAAAACCTAAAAAGAGTTCACCTTACTTACGTAAATACTCTATGAAGTGCTCACTATCTAGAGTAAATTATATCACATTAATACTATGAAATAAACTACTAGTTTCCAAAAGTCCTAAAATATACCAAGGCCCCCCGGCCCAGCCCACCTCGGTCCCCGGCCAAAAAATCTTTATGTAGAGGCTCCTGGTAAACAATTTATCCAGAAGAATCAACTTAGGGTTCACTGCTGTTAAGCTGAGCAATAAAAATTAATCCACCTGCAATATATGTCTGACAAAGCTTTTGTCACCTTATCTAGGGTAGACGTGGCTCTTAGAACTGCATTTCACGTCTAACCAAGTTTCACATGACCTACGTCTATCTCGTGTGTAACACAAGAAAAACCACCAAAAAACAATCACGCTAAAACTCTAAATTAGTTGTAGGGTTGAAAAAACACTGTCATGCTAACAGACTGAGGTTAGAAAGGAAAGCAGAAATTAGACAGTAGGCCACAAAAATACGCAGAAAGACTGTCAGAAAATAATCCACATACCATCCCAGGTATCTCCACCACCTGAAGAAGAGTGTAAGATATAAACACACACATACAAAAACAACAAGTTTAGCTAGTCATTTATACAAATGAGCAACTAAAGATGCATATACCAGCGTGGGCAAATTAAGAACAACCAACCTAGGATACGTGTAACCTACCTGCTGCCAAAAATGGCAACTGGAAAAAACTAAAATATAAACATGATCTTCCAATAATTTCTTTTTGTTAATGAGAAGATCTGGATAAATAAAAAGTATATTTCACAAAAGGTTTTTGGTTGTAAAGACAGTCAGTGAACCTAAAATAAGCCATCAAAAATAAATACTACATTCAGATGGAGAAAATGTACAGGATTAATATTAACTCTGAGAAAGGGATATAAATCTTCAGAATGTTCATCTAACCTTCTGTTTCCATGTCTTGTCCTTTGGGGGCTTCCCCGATATCAATGGTGAACATCACTATCTTTGGAGTCATGGTAGACATCCTATTGCTAAAACAAAACTTATATGTTCCATCCATGTGAGCAGCAAATGTGTATTTCCCACTGGACTCCCGGTCTCCTTTATAAATTCCTTTATTATCAGGTCCTGTAATCTGGAGGCAGAAGAGAAATTCATGAGATAACTCAAAAGATTCAAAATCATAAATGAGGAGGGAATAAACTGGGAGATCGGGATTGATGCAGATATACTACTGATACTGTGTATAAAACAGATAACCTAACGAGAATCTATTGTACAAGGAACTCTACTCAGTACTCTGTGGTGACCTAAAAGGGAAGGAAATCCAAAAAAGGGGATACATGTATACCTATAGCTGATTCACTTTGCTTTATAGGAGAAACTAACACAACATTGTAAAGCAACTATACTTCATTAAAAAATAATTTTAAAAATAAAATCATTAAGTGATGTCTATTCACTAGTCAAACATTCGCTAGGAAAATGTAACCTGAACTTCGATCCACTTCAGTTAGTGACAGTAATCTCTTTGGGCTACAGTTCTCCCATTTAAGAAACAAGGCTCTCTGAATGCCCTTCAACTCTGACTACATTTGTCTTAATTTTCCAACTTAGTAAACCAATCAGAAACAGAAACCACACCATACACTTGTCTTCAAGTGGTCCAATAGCACCAACAGACAAATATGTAGCTATTAATATCAAAACAACAAAAAAGAAATCTCTTTTAAAACTAAGAACTTTGAGCAAGCCTACACATCGAGGTTTTCCTGACTGATTACTGCCTACTGGTAAAAGAATCTGCTTTATCTTATATGCCCGAAGACTTAAGGAAAAAGACTAGAGAAACGGGAAATTCAGAGACCCATGTTTTCATCCCAGTGTGCTCCAAATCAGTTGTTACACCTTGCTCAAGTAGTTCCTCTTATGAAGCTCGTGCCACCTGCAGACTGAAAGAGCTGATCTCTTAAGAGCTTAGCTAATTTTAACAGTTACTACCTCCATTAACCCCTTATTTCTGAACTTCACTTGTTTTGTGTAATTTATGTCCAACTCTACTGACGTTAACTGTTAGATGGAAAAACCCACAGACACAATTAATCATGCTAATCGGTAGGTTTAAATATTCATTCCATCTGGTTTCCTTAAAAAAGTTAAGAGGCGAGTCATTCTTTTGGCTTAAAGAAAATTATATAGGACAAAATTTAGGGACTGCTGGTTTCTTAAAACGGTTTTCCGTTTTCTCCACAGATACTTCACCGCCCTCACTTCTAAAACGCATAATCCAACTCCACTCTCTTAATCAGAGATGACTAACCGAGGTATCCGAAGGTCTGCGTAAGAACGGGTTAACTCGGGTCGTTTCTACGAAAAATAAAGGCAAACACAACGCGAACGTCTACCTAGCATTCCTCAACAGCTTCCGATTAACTTTTTCAGAAGTTTCCATGCCACGTCCCAACTTTAATTCGCGCTAGGAAGGGAAGCAGCTGCTGCCCGGATCGAGACCTGCCATCACCTAAACAAGACCGTGTAGCGCCTCCTGGGCCCAGACATTGACACGCGGCGCCTGGTAGACAAAGCTCGGCGAGGGGTTCCAAGGGGAACCAGCCGTTCAAGCTGAGAATCCAAAGCAGCCAAGCAACGGTTCCGTCTCCCGAGCGGAGCTCGGAAACCGGTCGGGTGCGAGGGAAAGGGCCTTTAGGGGGTCGCCGGGTGGCGGCCCAGGCCCCTCCCTGGACTCGGACAGCGGCCTCCGGGTCCCGCTCTCCACGCTGGCCCCGCGCGGGCCCCGGGCGCCGCCAACCCCCGAGCGGCCGCGGGCCCCCGCTTCGGGCAGCGCGCCCGCACCTCCACGTCGATGTCCAGGAAGCCGCCCTCCGCCACCTCGAAGATGAGGCCCATCTTGGTGCCCGAGGTGACCCGCTCGAAGAAGCACTCCTCTGCATGCGCGTCAATGCTGACGAAGTAGCCCGAGGCCGTGGCCAGGAGGGCGGCCAGGAGCACCAGCAGCTCAGCGAGCGTCACCATGGTGGGGCTGGGGCCGAAGCCAGGACCGGGACTGCGGCCTCCGGAGCCGCCGTCGTCGCTGCCGCCACCGCTGCCTTTTCAACCGCCGCCGCCTCAGCTCCGCCCCTTCCGGCTGCGCCACCCGAGGGGGCTGATGCGGGCGCCGCGGATTGGCGGGCGCCCGTAACTGCCACGTAACGGACGCACGGCGGCCGCCGAGGGACAAGAATGCCCCGCGCGTCTCGAGCCTGGACGGTGGCTCAAAAGGACCAGAAACCATCGTCTCCGTCACTCGTTCCATTCATGTACTGCCTAAATTTCCATGGGCCATACTAGAAAGCGGTAGTATCAAGAAACCTCCTCTGCCTCGTGCGAGACGCTCTTAGGATTATCCATAAAGACAGCGAAAGATTTGGAGGCAGCAATAGGAGTATAAGGAGGAGATGAGAAAAAACACTGTCATGCTAACAGACTGAGGTTAGAAAGGAAAGCAGAAATTAGACAGTAGGCCACAAAAATACGCAGAAAGACTGTCAGAAAATAATCCACATACCATCCCAGGTATCTCCACCACCTGAAGAAGAGTGTAAGATATAAACACACACATACAAAAACAACAAGTTTAGCTAGTCATTTATACAAATGAGCAACTAAAGATGCATATACCAGCGTGGGCAAATTAAGAACAACCAACCTAGGATACGTGTAACCTACCTGCTGCCAAAAATGGCAACTGGAAAAAACTAAAATATAAACATGATCTTCCAATAATTTCTTTTTGTTAATGAGAAGATCTGGATAAATAAAAAGTATATTTCACAAAAGGTTTTTGGTTGTAAAGACAGTCAGTGAACCTAAAATAAGCCATCAAAAATAAATACTACATTCAGATGGAGAAAATGTACAGGATTAATATTAACTCTGAGAAAGGGATATAAATCTTCAGAATGTTCATCTAACCTTCTGTTTCCATGTCTTGTCCTTTGGGGGCTTCCCCGATATCAATGGTGAACATCACTATCTTTGGAGTCATGGTAGACATCCTATTGCTAAAACAAAACTTATATGTTCCATCCATGTGAGCAGCAAATGTGTATTTCCCACTGGACTCCCGGTCTCCTTTATAAATTCCTTTATTATCAGGTCCTGTAATCTGGAGGCAGAAGAGAAATTCATGAGATAACTCAAAAGATTCAAAATCATAAATGAGGAGGGAATAAACTGGGAGATCGGGATTGATGCAGATATACTACTGATACTGTGTATAAAACAGATAACCTAACGAGAATCTATTGTACAAGGAACTCTACTCAGTACTCTGTGGTGACCNGGAGGCAGAAGAGAAATTCATGAGATAACTCAAAAGATTCAAAATCATAAATGAGGAGGGAATAAACTGGGAGATCGGGATTGATGCAGATATACTACTGATACTGTGTATAAAACAGATAACCTAACGAGAATCTATTGTACAAGGAACTCTACTCAGTACTCTGTGGTGACCTAAAAGGGAAGGAAATCCAAAAAAGGGGATACATGTATACCTATAGCTGATTCACTTTGCTTTATAGGAGAAACTAACACAACATTGTAAAGCAACTATACTTCATTAAAAAATAATTTTAAAAATAAAATCATTAAGTGATGTCTATTCACTAGTCAAACATTCGCTAGGAAAATGTAACCTGAACTTCGATCCACTTCAGTTAGTGACAGTAATCTCTTTGGGCTACAGTTCTCCCATTTAAGAAACAAGGCTCTCTGAATGCCCTTCAACTCTGACTACATTTGTCTTAATTTTCCAACTTAGTAAACCAATCAGAAACAGAAACCACACCATACACTTGTCTTCAAGTGGTCCAATAGCACCAACAGACAAATATGTAGCTATTAATATCAAAACAACAAAAAAGAAATCTCTTTTAAAACTAAGAACTTTGAGCAAGCCTACACATCGAGGTTTTCCTGACTGATTACTGCCTACTGGTAAAAGAATCTGCTTTATCTTATATGCCCGAAGACTTAAGGAAAAAGACTAGAGAAACGGGAAATTCAGAGACCCATGTTTTCATCCCAGTGTGCTCCAAATCAGTTGTTACACCTTGCTCAAGTAGTTCCTCTTATGAAGCTCGTGCCACCTGCAGACTGAAAGAGCTGATCTCTTAAGAGCTTAGCTAATTTTAACAGTTACTACCTCCATTAACCCCTTATTTCTGAACTTCACTTGTTTTGTGTAATTTATGTCCAACTCTACTGACGTTAACTGTTAGATGGAAAAACCCACAGACACAATTAATCATGCTAATCGGTAGGTTTAAATATTCATTCCATCTGGTTTCCTTAAAAAAGTTAAGAGGCGAGTCATTCTTTTGGCTTAAAGAAAATTATATAGGACAAAATTTAGGGACTGCTGGTTTCTTAAAACGGTTTTCCGTTTTCTCCACAGATACTTCACTGCCCTCACTTCTAAAACGCATAATCCAACTCCACTCTCTTAATCAGAGATGACTAACCGAGGTATCCGAAGGTCTGCGTAAGAACGGGTTAACTCGGGTCGTTTCTACGAAAAATAAAGGCAAACACAACGCGAACGTCTACCTAGCATTCCTCAACAGCTTCCGATTAACTTTTTCAGAAGTTTCCATGCCACGTCCCAACTTTAATTCGCGCTAGGAAGGGAAGCAGCTGCTGCCCGGATCGAGACCTGCCATCACCTAAACAAGACCGTGTAGCGCCTCCTGGGCCCAGACATTGACACGCGGCGCCTGGTAGACAAAGCTCGGCGAGGGGTTCCAAGGGGAACCAGCCGTTCAAGCTGAGAATCCAAAGCAGCCAAGCAACGGTTCCGTCTCCCGAGCGGAGCTCGGAAACCGGTCGGGTGCGAGGGAAAGGGCCTTTAGGGGGTCGCCGGGTGGCGGCCCAGGCCCCTCCCTGGACTCGGACAGCGGCCTCCGGGTCCCGCTCTCCACGCTGGCCCCGCGCGGGCCCCGGGCGCCGCCAACCCCCGAGCGGCCGCGGGCCCCCGCTTCGGGCAGCGCGCCCGCACCTCCACGTCGATGTCCAGGAAGCCGCCCTCCGCCACCTCGAAGATGAGGCCCATCTTGGTGCCCGAGGTGACCCGCTCGAAGAAGCACTCCTCTGCATGCGCGTCAATGCTGACGAAGTAGCCCGAGGCCGTGGCCAGGAGGGCGGCCAGGAGCACCAGCAGCTCAGCGAGCGTCACCATGGTGGGGCTGGGGCCGAAGCCAGGACTGGGACTGCGGCCTCCGGAGCCGCCGTCGTCGCTGCCGCCACCGCTGCCTTTTCAACCGCCGCCGCCTCAGCTCCGCCCCTTCCGGCTGCGCCACCCGAGGGGGCTGATGCGGGCGCCGCGGATTGGCGGGCGCCCGTAACTGCCACGTAACGGACGCACGGCGGCCGCCGAGGGACAAGAATGCCCCGCGCGTCTCGAGCCTGGACGGTGGCTCAAAAGGACCAGAAACCATCGTCTCCGTCACTCGTTCCATTCATGTACTGCCTAAATTTCCATGGGCCATACTAGAAAGCGGTAGTATCAAGAAACCTCCTCTGCCTCGTGCGAGACGCTCTTAGGATTATCCATAAAGACAGCGAAAGATTTGGAGGCAGCAATAGGAGTATAAGGAGGAGATGGGGCTGAAGCCAAAGGCTTTGAACTTTTATGTTAACTTCCTGTCAGCTCAAAAAAAAAAGAAAAAAAGACGGGGGTGCGTATAGATTGGGAAGGGGCACTTCTGCGATGTTGGAAATGTTATATCATATCGTCACTAAATGATGGGTAGATATTAATGTAAAGAGCTTCCCTGGTGGCTCAGATGGTAAAGACCCCGCCCATAATGCGAGAAACCCAGCTTTGATCCCTGGGTCAGGAAGATCCTCTGGAGAAGGGAATGGCAACTCACTCCAGGAAGATGTTGGAAATGTTTTATCATATCGTCACTAAACGATGGGTACACGAGTGTTTACATACGCTTTTTTTAATAGCTCAAGCTGTATACTTGAGTAGTGCTCCATATTTTTTGCTTTACTGTATGTCTATAATACAACCACATACACACACAAAAAAACTTTACCTTGGCTACATCCTCCAAAATTAGAAGTCTCTCACCTCCCCAAAAGTCTTGCTGACACCCTGCACCCCCTTAAATATTGCCAGCTACTAAGACAATTTTTTCCCCACCCTTTGCCTCCTGAGGTACTCCTACACATCCCTCAAAACCCAACTCAAATGTCAGCTCTGGACTTCCTCCTGCACAATACTAGCCCCTTCCTCTGTGCTTAGAGTTACAGTCATTTACCAGTCACTCCCAAGGCACTCGTCTTGGCATACCTGTGTTTGTGTGCTGTACTCTTAGGCCCTACCATAAAGAAAGTGAAGTCAGTCAGCCGTGTCTGACTCTTTGAGATCCCATGGACTGTAGTCTACCAGGCTTCTCTGTCCATGGGATTTTCCAGGCAAGAGTACTGGAGTGGCATACCATTTCCTTCTCCAGGGGGTCTTCCTGACCCAGGAATCGAACCCAGGTCTCCTGCATTGCAGGCAGACGCTTTACCCTCTGAGCCACCAGGGAAACCCCACAAAAAAACCTCACCCATGACATGGTAGTTGACATATCAAGTTCACTGAACTGGCCTGAGCATGAGGAGATCTGGGTTGTTACTCCAGCTTTGCACATAGCTGTGTGACCTTATTGATGTTCCATCACCTCTCTGAACCTTAATTTCCCTATCTGTAAAAAATATGACACCACACTCTTTGCTTATCTGGTAAAGTTATCATGAAAATCAGATGATGCCATGCGCTGTGCATGTTTGGGGAATTATTTCTTCAAAGACTAACAGGCAATAGGGGGCAGTAATGGCCCAATATCCAGTTTCCTGGACAGGTGTCAAGAAATAGGTACAATTAGGGTGATGATGGAAGTTTCCTGGCTATGATGGTATGTTATTGAACTCAAGAGTTCTAATAATGGTCCCCTGATTCCGCACCTTGCAAACTGGCAAGGGCCTTGCTTCTCTTGGCAGGTCAGTTCTGCAGTGTCATCCTGGCAGCCATCACTGGAAGGAGGCTCAGCCTAGAGCCTGCTCTTCCAGCTTCACCAATCCATTTGGAAGCCTCTATTTCCCTATAGTGGGCTTCCCTGGTGTCTCAGTGGTAAAGCATCTGCCTACCAGTGCAGGAGACGCTGGTTCAGTCCCTGGGTCAGGAAGATCCCCTGGAGAAGAAAATGGCTTACCCACTCCAGTATTCTTGCCTGGGAAACCCCACGGACAGAGAAGCCTGGCGGGCTGCAGTCCAAGGGGGTCACAAAAGAGTCAGACACGAAGACTTAGTGACTAAATAACAACAACAATTTCCCTTTAATAAATCTCTTTTTGCTTATAATACCATCAGAGGTTTCCTATTAAACTGAATTAAACTGGTGAATATCATCTTTGTGACTTCCCAAGCAACCCAGCTCTGTAGAAAAGTGACAAGAGCAAGTCTATTTTTATCTAGACATTAAATACTAATTTTCGTTTTCAAACTGATTCAATAACATTCTAACCCCACTTGTCAGGGATTTAAAATGTGGATATTTATCATATCACTGAACCACAGTGAATTGTATATTATGGGAGTTTTATTATGTAAGTCAAGGGACTCACTTTAGGGATCAGGCAGTTTATATGAGAGATGGCACCAGCTTAAGGCAATAAGGAGTAGGAAGGACTGTGGCAAACTGGAGCATAGATTCTGTATGTGAATACATTCAGGGAACTTCCCTGGTGGTCCAGTGGCTAAGACTCCATGCTCTCTATGTGCAGGGCACAGGTTCAATTCCCAGTCAGAGAATTAGATCCCACATGACGCAACTGAGAATCCTACATGACACAACTAAGACTCAGTGTAGCAAATAAAATAAATACATTCAACTCCAATTTTTGAAAACATGGTGGTGGGCTAAGCCAAAGATGACACCAGAAGTCATCTATACATTTTTATATTATAAAATAACAGTGCTATCTAAAAATTGGAAAAGAGACAAAAGTAACTCTAATCACAATACTATATAATCTGGTATTTTTTCTTCTTTGCCCAGGTTTTTCTTTTTAGCATCCTTGTCATAATTACTCAAGCTTCCCAAGTGGCCCTAGCCATGAAGAAGAACCTGTCTGCCAATGAACCCACCTGCCAGTGTAGGAGATGTAAGAGATAAAAGTTTGATCCCTGGGTCAGGAAGATCTCCTGGAGGAGGGCATGGCAACACACTCCAGTATTCTTGCTTAGAGATTCCCATGGACAGAGGAGCCTGGTGGGCTACAGTCCATGAGGTTGCAAAGAGTCAGACAAAACTGAAGCAACTCAGCACCCATGCACGCATGCATAATTGGTCATCAGGTATCTTTCAACAATATTTCAGGATTTGAAAACTAATTCAAATAACTACAAGTTCTCAGGACTTGTCACCCACAGAGTTGTTCAACCATCACCACTGTCTAGTTTCAAAACATTTCATTACCCCTAAAAGAAATCCTGACCCATTAGCAGTCATATCCCATTCCCCATTCCCCCTGACCACATTTTGTTTAGCCATTCACCCACTGATGCACTTTGGGTTGTTTCTACTTTGGGGCTATTATTAGGAACATTGCTATGAACATCTCCATACATATTCTTGATGGATATAGATTTTTCAGTATATACCTGGGTATATACTGAAATAGAAATATACTTGGATAGATACCTGGAGAGGACAAGATCAATGATTTTTTCTGGGAATCAGAAGCTTGTTGTGGCAGAAACCAGGAAACTAGGGTAGACACTGACAAGGCATTTGCATCAGTTGTGGAGTCAGTTCTCAGATGCTGACAGGTTTTAAAGGGAATAACAAAGGCTGCTTCCCCAGAAAGGCTAGATCAGCTTTCTGCTGTTTGGGTATTAACATTCCCCTTCCCTTCTGGTCCCATGGAAGTTCTCTCTTAAAAAGTAGAGAAGAGTAAAAGAAATGAGAGAATTTTCTTTCATTTTTCTTTTCTTTTTTTCATTTTCAGTTTTTAAATGTTACTTTATGAAGAACAATATTGATATAAAAATGAAAATTCAAGACAAGTTTAACCATAATGTCACCACCTAATCAAATAAGCCGTCCTGGGAGATGCCGTGCTAGGACCTTCATCTCACACCCATCCTGGCCCCCTCTGCTCACCTTTGTATCACAAGGAAATCTGTTTCCCAGGCTCCCTTTCACTCTGTTTCTTGGTAGGTTCAGCCAGTCACAGGCACTGGCGAAAGATTGGAGGGCCAAGGAAGGAGCAAGCCAGAGCATTTGTCTCCCTTGCTGCTTTGGGAAGCATCTCTGCCAGTGACTGCATGTTCGAGGTTCCAGATCCTCTGAAAGTCCAGTTTCTACTGGATGGTCCTGGCTCCTGGGCTCTGATAGTCCTACTTCCTCCCTTTCTTTTTCTAGTCCTAAATGGATTAATATCTTTCTGCTGGTGATAATCTATGCCTTTGTCTCACAATCTTCTTTGGCTCCTCAGCTCTATCATTGCCTACTGCGATGGTTTCAAAATATATCCAGGAGTTCTGTGATCTTCCTACCTTTAAAAGGTGGAATCTAGGGAATTCCCTGGTGGTCCAGTGGTTGGGGCTCCATGCTTCCACTGCAGGGGGCATGGGTTTGATTCCCATATGCTACAGCAGCCAAAAAAAAAAAAAAAATTTTGAAGCCTAATTGCCCTCCCCTGGAATGAGAGGCAGAACTTAGTGACTGACCTCTAAGAGAATGTGGCAGAGATGACTGTCTATGACTTCTGAAGCTAGGTCATAAAAGGAATCATTGCTTCAGTGTTCTCTTGACACTTCTCTGAGGGAAGCCAGATGCCATGTCATAAAGACACTCAAGCAGCTCTGGGAGACAGTCCCACAGGGAGAGAAACAGGCCTCTTACTGACAGCCACATGAGGGCATCATCTTGGAAGTGGCTCCTCCAGCCCCAGTCAAGCTTTCAGATAATGATGCAGCCCCTGCTGATATCTTGACTGCAGTCTCCTGAGATATCCCGTATCAGGACTGCTCAGCTAAACTGCTCCAGAATTCCAGATCTGCAGAAAGGATGAAAGATAATGATTGGGCTTCCCTGGTGGCTTAGAGGTTAAAGCGTCTGCCTCCAATGCGGGAGACCTGGGTTCGATCCCTGGGTCGGGAAGATCCTCTGGAGAAGGAAATGGCAATCCACTCCAGTATTCTTGCCTGGAGAATCCCATGGACAGAGAAGCCTAGTAGGTTACAGTCCACGGGGTCGCAAAGAGTCGGACACGACTGAGTGACTTCACCTCACTTCACTGCTGATATCTTGACTGCAGTCTCCTGAGAGATCCCGTATCAGGACTGCTCAGCTAAACTGCTCCAGAATTCCAGATCTGCAGAAAGGATGAAAGATAATGATTATTGTTGTTTTAAGCCGCTTAGTTTTGGGACAACCTGTTATACAGCAGTGGATAACTTAGGCACCTGAGCTTCCAGAAGCAAAGTACTACTTTTACCAAAGCAAATAACAGGGAAAGTCCAATTTACCCGAAAGTTCACTGATGGATAAATGAATAAAGAAAACGTGGTCTATCACTAGGATAGACTATTATTCAGCCATTAAAAGGAATAGAGTACTGATTCAAGCTACAGGATGGACCTTGAAGACATAACTAAGTCACTAAAGGGTTATGCACTATATGATTCTACTTAAATAAAATGTCCAAAACAGGCAAGTCCATAAAGACAGAGTAATTAGTGGTTTCCTCAGGCTGTAGCCGAAGTAGGGAGGAAACGGGGAGTGACTGCTAATGGGGCTTGGTTTTTTGTTTGTTTGTTTGTTTGTTTTTTGAGTATAGTTGATTTGCCTTGTGTGGTTTCTTCTGAACAGCAAAGTGAACCAGATACACATATATCCTCTTTTTTAGAGTCTTTTCTCATGTAAGTCATTACAAAGGACTGAGTAGAGTTCCCTGTGCTTTACACTAGGTCCTTATTACTTGCCTATTTTTTTTTCTTTTGGAAGAACCCCACAGCATGTGGGATCTTAGTTCCCCATCCAGAGATCGAACCTGTGCCCCCAGAATTGGAAGTGTGGAGTCTTAACCATTGGATTGCCGGGCAAATCCCCCTAATTATCTCTTTTACATATAGTAGTGTGTATATGACCAGTCAGTCCCAAAGGAAATCAACCCTGAATATTCATTACAAGGACAGATGCTGAAGTTGAAGCTCCAATACTTTGACCACCCATGCGAAGAGCCAACTCATTGGAAAAGACCCTGATGCTGGGAAAGATTGAAGGCAAAAGGAGAAGAGGGCAGTAGAGGATGAGATGGTTAGATAGGATCATTGACTCAATGGACATGAATCTGAGCAAACTCTGGGAGATAATGGAGGACAGAGGAGCCTGGCATGCTGCAGTCCATGGGGTCACACAGAGTCAGACAGGACCTAGTGACTAAACAACAATGAGTGTGTATATGTCAATCCCAGTCTCTCAGTTTGTCCCTCACCCACTCCTTTCTCATCTGGTAGGGGCTTCTGATTGGAGCAATGAAAATATTCTGGGAATTCCCTGGCAGTCCAGTGATGAGGACTCAGTGCTTTCTCTGCCCAAGCCCAGATTTGATTTCTGGTTGGAGAACTTAAGATCCTGTAAGCCATGGGGAACAGCCAAAAAAAAAAAGACTTGGGACTAGATAGTAGTGATGGGTGCACACATCTGTGAACCTACTAATGTCACTGAACTGTACGCTTTAAATGTGTGGACTTTATGGCATATAAACTATATCTCAATAAGCTATTTAAAACAAGCAAGGGGGACTTCCCTGGTGGTCCAGTGGCTAATAGTCTGTGCTCCTAATGCAGGGGCCCAGATTCGATCCCTGGTCAGGGAACTAGATCCTACATGCCACAACTACAACTTCACATACCGCAACAAAGATTGAAAATCTTGCATACCATGACTAAGATCCAGCACAACCAAATAAATAAAAATAAATATTAAAAGTATGTTTAAAACAAGGAAGAATTTTCAGCTGTCCAAGGTGTGGTCCAGAAACAGCCAGGTTCAGGTACAAAGGACAGTCAGGAGAGGTGGTGCCTTTGAGGTTAGGTCAGGTTCCAAAGTTGGTCAGGGTCCAGTTTTGTTTTTCCCTAGATCCTACTTCTGGGGCTTCCCAGGTGGCGCTAGTAGTAAAGAATCTGCCTGCCAATGCAGGAGATACAAGAGAGGTGGGTTCAATGCCTGGGTCAGGAAGATCCCCTGGAGAAGGAAATGGCAACCCACTCCAGTATTCTTGCCTGGAAAATCTCATGGACAGAGGAACCTGGCAGGCTACAGTCCATAGGGTCGCAAAGAGTTGGATATGACTGAGCAACTGAGCAACTGAGTGCAGCTATCTGCTTCCATTTTGAATACCAAACAGCCCTCACGCCTTTGACAAAGAGGGAGCAGTGCTGGCCACCCACCTGCTGACCTGGCATCAGCTGGCCTTGCAGCTCTCCCACCGAGATAACAATTTCACCGAACAAGAGCATCAGCCAAGGCCACTCTGGGTCGACGATGGAACAAGATAAAACATGAATGTGGTCCAAGCCACAGAATGCCAGATCCAACCCTCTCCTGGCGAATATGACTGACAGCTGCTTCTGCACCAGTTACAGCCTCAGCTTCTCACCAGTCTGTCCCCCCCATATAGATGAGATTTATTAAGAGCCTCGATCCTACAGTCATCCCGGCTTTCTGCTAGCACCCACTCTAGAGCAAATTCCCAGATCCTTATACTCTCCCCAGAACCACCCAACCAAAGCCCCAATTCACAACCCACCCCCCTGGACCCAGCCCCCAGAACACCAACACAGCCTGAGGCTGTCTGGCTGCAGTGGGTGAGCTGCAGCCTTGCTGCGTCATTTATACGCAGGAACAGAGGTGCTGGGCAGACAAGGATGTAACATATTTTGGCCACTCACTTCCCATAAAAATGAAAGAACCAAAAATCAACTTACGCAGCAAGGTTGTTTAAAATAGCCTAAAGCAGGAAATGGCATGAATGTCTATTAGGGGAAGAAATAATCAGGTAAATTACAGTACATTCATAAAACATCTGAAAGAATGAGGCAGGGATTATCTATTTAAAAAGAAAACAGAACAAGATATATGTATATATGCTGGAGCTGGAAAGATGATTACAGGGTAACATGAAGTGAAAAAAGCAAATTGTATATTAATATGTTTGTCACGCTTCCATAAAAAATAAATATGTGTTATATATGAATCAAACTGTCAACAGTAGTTACCTGGGAGTGGAAATGGGATAGGAAGAATCCTACTAAATACATAATTTTGTAAATGGTCGGACTGTGGAAAACCCAGGTCTGTTCATCCCACCAGTACCCTCCCCACCCTCACCTGGATACTTGGTTTTGTGGCATGAACAGCATCAGTGGCAGAGCCCTGTGCAGCGCCAAGGTCACCTCAGCACCCATTGGATTAAGCAACCAGCTGAGCATTCTTGCAAAGCTGGACCAACTTTGGCAATATTCCACCTTAAATTTGGTCTCCCTCCTTTTCAGCCTCACTTTACTTCTTCCCTGACTCTTGCTTCCCTGGTATTATACCCTCCAACAAAGCATTAACTCATATTCTTTTTAAGGAGCCCATACAAAGGCAATGGGTGATTTTTTTTTTCTTTTTTACATTTTAAATAGCTTTCTTTCAACATTTTCTTTAAAGCCCAGCCACTTGGGACTTCCTTGGCCATCCAGTGGTTGGGACTTTGTCTTCCAATCCAGGGGGTGTGGGTTTGATCCCTAGTGGGGGAGCTAAGAACCCACATGCCAAAAAAACAAGAACGAAAACATAAAAACAGAAGCAATGTTGTAACAAACATAATAAAGACTTACAAAATGGTTCACATCCAAAAATTCTTAAAAAAAAAAAAAAGTGGATGAGGACCCTCAAAGCAGAGAAGTGCTACCAAATGAATGTAACTATAATAGAAAATCTACACAGAGCCAATATTTACAAGTAACCTCTCTTCAGGTGAAACAGATATTGAAATTCAGAGAGCATGCCCAGTGCACTTCAAACAATCGTGTTGCCAAGGTTTGATCTTCCTGTTTTCCAAGATGGGTTTGGGGACACTATTATCTTCCATATAATGTTTTTGAGTTAGTGAGGGTGACTATTAAGTAGAATAGACTGAGTCTCCTGCGACATTTCTGGAGGGGACTTCCCTGATGGTCTAGTGGCTAACACTCTGCTCATTCCACATGATGCAACTGAAAAAAAAAAAAAAAAAAGATCCTGCATGCTGAAAGGAAGATCAAAGATCCCGCAACTAAGACTTGGTGCAGCCAAATAAGTAAAATAAATATTTTAAAAAATATTAATAAAAAAAAAGATGCAATGATGACATCAGAACTGTTCTCGGGTCTATCAGATTAAAGAAGGATGAGGAGGAAAAGGAGAAGGAAGAGGAGGAGGAGGACAGGGTGAGAAAGAGGAATGAGAATCCAGATTAGCATCTTTGGGAAGTCAAGGCTGACACAGGTAGAAGAGTGGATCTGAGGCTATTTCAGGATGTCAACCCTTGGAACTGAGCCCAAGAGACAGGGCAAGTAAAGCAGAAGACTACTCAGACTCCTGAAAAATAAGTTTTTGTAAAATGGTCTGTTTTAGTCAGTGTGAGCTGCTATAACAAAAAGACCCATAGACATTCAGAGATCAGCTAATGCTATGGTGACGGTCATATGGCAACACATAAAGGTATCAGATCAACACACTGTATATCTTAATCTTTAAGTTCTGCTTGATTGATTATGTCAAAGTCTTTGACTGTGTGGGTCACAACAAACTGTAGAAAATTCTTCAAGAGATGGGAATACCAAACCACCTGACCTGTCTCCTGAGAAATCTGTATGCAGGTCAAGAAGCATCAGTTAGAAGTGGACATAGAAAAATAGACCGGTTCCAAATTGGGAAAGGAGTATGTCAAGGCTTTATATTGTCACCCTGCTTATTTAATTTATATGCAGAGTGAAAGTGAAAGTGAAGTCGCTCAGTCGTGTCCGACTCTGAGACCCATGGACTGTAGCCCACCAAGCTCCTCTGTTCATGGGATTCTCCAGGCAAGAATACTGGAGTGGGTTGCCATATGCAGAGTACATCATGCAAAATGCCAGACTGGATGAAGCACAAGCTGGAATCAAGATTGCTGGCCAAAATATCAATGACCTCAGATAACACAGATGATACCACCCTTATGGCAGAAAGTGAAGAGGAACTAAAGAGCCTCTTGATGAAAGTGAAAGAAAAGAGTGAAAAAGTTGGCTTGAAACCCAACATTCAGAAAATGAAGATCATGGCATCTGGTCCCATCACTTCATGGCAAATAGATGGGGAAACAATGGAAACAGTGACAGACTTTATTTTCTTGGGCTCCGAAATCACTGCAGATGGTAATTGCAGCCATGAAATTAAAAGATGCTTGCTCCTTGGAAGAAAAGCTATGACCAACCTAGACAGCATATTAAAAAGCAGAGACATTACTTTGCCAACAAAGGTCTGTTTAGTCAAAGTTATGGTTTTTCCAGTAGTCACGTATGGATGTGAGAGTTGGACCATAAAGAAAGCTGAGTGCTATCCAACTGTGGTATTGGAGAAGGGTCTTGAGAGTCCTTTGGACTGCAAGAAGATCAAACCAGTCAATTCTAAAGGAAATCAGTCCTGAATATTCATTGGAAGGACTGATGCTGAAGCTGAAACTCCAATATTGGCCACCTGATGCAAAGAACTAACTCCTTGAAAAAGACCCTGATGCTGGGAAAGATTGAAGGCAGGAGGAGAAGGGGATGACAGAGGATGAGATGGTTGGATGGCATCAGTGACTCGATGGACATGAGTTTGAGCTTTCAGCAAGCTCCGGGAGTTGGTGATGGACAAGGAAGCCTGGCATGCTGCAGTCCATGGGGTCGCAAAGAGTCAGACAGGACTGAGCAACTGAACTGATACCTTAAACTTACACGATGTTGTATGTTAAAGTGTTAGTTGCTCAGTCGTGTCTGACTCTCTGTGACCCCGTGAACTGTAGCCCACCAGGCTCCTCTGTCCATGGGATTCTCCAAGCAATACTGGAGTGGGTCACCATTTCCCTCTCCTGGGGATCTTTTCCACCCAGGGATCAAACCCAGGTCTCCTGCATTAAAGGCAGATTCTTTACTGTCAAAGACACCAGAGAAGCCCGTTGTATGTTAACTACACCTCAATTTTTTAAAAAGGAGGCCAGAAAATGTACCATAGGCTGGTTGATTTATAAGTGACAGAAATTTATTTCTCTCAGTTTTGGAGGCTGAAAGTCCAAGTTCAAGGCACTGTCAGATTTGGTGTCTGGTGAGAACCCCCTTTCTGGTTCATAGACCTCTGTCTTTTCACATGGTGGGAGAGGGGAGGAATTTCTGTCATTTTAAAATCTTTTATTCATTTATTTTTAAACTTCAGCCAAGGTTAGCAACATGCGGAATCTTAATTTGTTGATCAGGGATCAAATTCACGACCCCTGAAGTGGAAGAGTGGCATCTCAACCACTGGACCACTAGGGAAGCTCCCAGGCATTTCTTTCTTTTATAAGAGCACTAATCCAATGCATGAGGGCTCCATCCTCCTGACCTCATCACCTCCCAGAGGCCCCTCCCCCTAACATCATCACACTGTGGGGTTAGGTTTCCAACATATGAATTTGAGGGGCACAGACTTTCAGTGTTTTAGATAGTCTATGGCAACAGCACAGGGAGCTATTCTCTGGTGCCCCAAAGTTCCCTCTCCAGTCCTAGTGTGGTTTCTCAGGGGCTGCTGGCCTGATTTCCAGGAAGCAATAACTTCTCCTTCCACGTAATCACTGCTTCTCTCTGCCACGTGCCCAGGCAACTGGCTCCGGGAGCCTCTGGCTCAGTTCTTCCTCCTGCAGCTAACTGTGGGAGCTCCCAGCACCCACTCACCCTTCTCCCCACTCCAGATTTTCCATTCTTGTTGGTGGCATCAAGTCCCTCTTCTTTTACCCATGGCTGAAGCAAAACTCATCCTAGGAAAGCTAATATTTTGTCATTCACTCAAGCCCACAGTCTGTATTATTTTTTTTTAATTTTTAATGAAAATGTTCTAATATTATAGGAGAGAAAATAGTATGATGGAGTTCCATATACCCATCACCCAGCTTCAACAATTATTAACAAAAAGGCGAGTATTCCTCTTCTCCACATTCCCAACCATCCCACCCTCCCAATGGGTTATTTTAAAGCAAAAAATCACAGACATTACATCATTTTATTCATGAATATATCAGCAAGCCCATAGTCTTTATTATTTTTTTTTTTAACCTTTTGGTCACATGGCATGAGATATCTTAGTTCCCTGACCAGGGATAGAACCCGCATCCCCTGCATTGGAAGCACAAAGTCTTAACTGCTGGACCACTGGACCATAAGTTTATGGACCACTGCCCATAAACTTTGAGTAGGTGTTCCATGTTATTGGGAGGAAAGGTTGAGTGTGTGTGTAGAGTGGATGGAGAAAGAGACCCTCTAGTGGACTGACCTTTAATCACCTTTCTGTTATTTCCCAGCAATTCTGCTCTGACTCAAATTTGCATGCCCTCCTTAACAATACATATATTGTTTTCCACTCAGCACCTGAACTCGCTAAGTTTGGGCTGTCCATCCCTATGTGATTTTTGATGAAAGCAGAGTTTTATTCCTTCTATGGAAGTTAAAAAAGTTAAACTTAAGGGAAAAAAAAGGACCAAAAAATGTTAAACTTCACTTCCCTTGATCATGGGCTATGACCCAAGCTCAGCCATTTGGATGCTCTCACCAAGGATGTGAGTTTGCACTAGATGAGCCATATACATAGAAGGACTAAAGGAACAGAGGGTGGCTGCTGCTCAGACAGTGAGTTGCTTAGGTGTGAGGTGAAGATGGACTATAAAAGTTATGTCAGCCTTGGGAAGGACTTCGGGCTTATTATAACTTGCATTGATACCTGGTGTGATACAATGTATGCATTTATCAAGATTATTGAATGCAGACTTGCCCTGTAGTCCATTGGTTAAGACTCCATGCTTCCACTGCAGGGGGCACAGGTTTGATCCCTAGTCAGGAATATTCCACATGCCATGCAGCAGAGGGAAAAAAAAACAGATTACTGACTGTTGAGTAGAAGATTAGAAGGAAGAAGGGATGAAGCAGAAAACTCAGTTAGAAGCCTACTGTAGCCTTCCAGGTGGTGAAATAATACTAAGTGGGGTTAGAGTCGGACACAACTGAGTGACTTCATTTTCACTTTTCACTTTCTTGCATTGGAGAAGGAAATGGCAACCCACTCCAGTGTTCTTGCCTTGAGAATCCCAGGGACGAGAGAGCCTGGTGGGCTGCCGTCTATGGGGTCGCACAGAGTCGGACACGACTGAAGCGACTTAGCAGCAGCAGCAGCAGGGTGGTAAGAGGGAGATGAGGAAGTAGAAGAATTTCTGAGATGTGTTGCAGGTACAATTGATGGGACTGGGTTGCCCTAATTTCTAATTCCTCCAGTAGCTTCAAACACCATGGTAAGAGAACAGTGTTCATTCCAGGGTGTCACTGTTCTGAATGAAATGCTTCAGTGGTAACAGTAACAGCAAATGTAGTAGTAACAACAATAATAATATAAAGAGCAGTAGCTAACATTAACGTAGCTCTTACCACATGCCAGCCTCTGATCTAGACATTTCACATGTTTAACTTTTTTTTTTTTTTGCCACGTGGAGTCTTAGTTCCCCAATCAGGGATCAAATTTGTGCCCATGACCACTCTCTAATCTCACATTTTCATTAACTGCCCCATAAAATCCTGTACCTATTAACAGGATTATTATCTGTTATTATTATTATTATCTCCTATTAACAGAGGAGCGCACCCTCCACGCTCCTCTGCCTGAAGCCCACAGTCACCACCAATCTGCTTTCTGGATCTATAGATTTGTGTATTCTGAACACTTCATATAAAGGAATCATATACTATGTAACCTCAAGTCTGACTTCTTTCACTTAGCATCATGTTTTTCAAAAATATGTATTTCTATTTGTTTATTGATTTGGCTGTGCTGGGTCTTAGTTGTGGCATGTGGGATCTTTGATCTTCACTGTGGCATTTAGGATCTAGTTCCCTGACCAGGAATCAAACCCAGACCCCCTGCGTTGGAAGAGCCAAGTCTTAGCCACTGGACCATGAGGGAAGGCTCCAGCATCACGTTTTTAAGGTTTATCTGTGTTGTAGCCTGTGTTGGTGCGTCATTCCTTTTTATAGAGGAATCATGTTTCATTGTATGGATGGACTGCATTTTGTTTATTCATCTCACAAGTGGACTTCTGGGTTGTTTCCACCTTCTGTGTTGTTTTGCCTGTGGTTAAATAGTACTTTTCTTCAGATCACTTCCTAGGAACAGAACTCCTCGTTTCTCTGAGATAAACCAGGCTCTAGAAGAGGGTAGGTAGGAAAAGAGAAAAGGCCCTTATCCACCGAGGAAGCTCACAACTATTGAGTGAGTATCTTTCGTGTGCCAGGTGGGGCATCCCTGTGACCACCAACCTGCTTTCTGTGCATTTGCCTATTCTGGACATTCTGAATAAATGGAATCATATGATACGGAGGGAATAAGAGAAGACCACAGGCCACGTGTGTAAAGCCCAGGGAACAAATGTGTTCTGTTTGAGTGTGAGTCAGCAGGCTGAGGCTGGATTGGATGGGGCAGGTTGGGGAGCAGCGGGGAGGGTGGCTGAAGAGAGGACCAGAAATTAATTCTGGGTCCAAGTTCATATTTGATGCAGTAGGTTTGTTTGTTATATGACCTTTGTTGAGGCACTGAATCATTCTTTGTCTCAGTTTTTCATCTGTAAAATGGGAATAATCAATTTTTGTGGAGATTAAATGAGTTAAAGGGACTTCCCTGACAGTCCAGTGGTTAAGACTCTGCACTCCCAATGCAAGCGGTCTGGGTTCGATCCCTGGTCAGAGAACTAGATCCTAAATGCCACAGCAAAGATCAAAGATCCCGCATGTTGTAACCAAAACCAAGCACAGTCAAATAAACAAGCAAATAGAAATATTTTTGAAAAACTTGATGCTAAGTGAAAGAAGTCAGACATGAGGTCACATAGTATATGATTCTTTTACATGAAATGTTCAGAATAGACAAATCTATAGATCCAGAAAGCAGATTAGTGGTGACCAGGGGCTCTGGGCAGAGGGGAATGGAGGTTGACTATTAATAGGTACAGGATTTTATGGGGCAATTAATGTAAATGTGAGATTACAGGGTGGTCATGGGTCTTCCCAGGTGGCACTAGTGATAAAGAACCCACCTGCCATTGCAGGAGACGTAAGAGACACTGGTTCAATCCCTGGGTCAGGAAGATCCCCTGGAGGAGGGCATGGCAACCCACTCCAGTATTCTTGCCTGGAGAATCCCATGGACAGAGGAGCCTAGTGGGCTACAGGGTCACAAACAGTCAGACACGACTGAAGTGACTTAGCACACAAGCATAATGGTTGCACAACTTTGTGAATATACTAAAAACTACTGAATTGCACGCATTAAAAGGGTCAGTATCACTGCAGGTGATTTACATCTAAACAAAAAAGAATCTTTCCTAACAAAAGAAAATGCTAGCACACATACCAAATAAACTGAATTCAAATCAGATCAACCTCTCAATCCAACACCAGTCTAAAGAAAAGACAGAGAACAAACATATTAAAGGATTTTACAGAGGTAAAATTATCAGAATCTAGACTGAGAATCACTATAAGGCACACAGTCCTGTTTCATCACCAAAATGATTTCAAGGGAAGAAGAAGAGATGGAGGAGGATTTAAAGAGACTAAGGGACATAACCAATTGCAATATGTGGGTATGATTTGGATCTTGAGTTAAACAAACTTAAAAAAAATAAACTCATGAAACAACATTTCAAACATTGGCTGCTTGATATGAAGAAATTACTAATTTTTTCAAGTGTGATCATGATACTATAGATTTATAATTTCATTATGTTTTAGAAATACATATTAAAATATTTGTAGGTGAGACAATACGGTGTCTGGAACTCTTTTTTGAAATTGAATTGTGTTAACACATCTAGTTCCTGTGACACACTAATTTAATTCCCCTCCTCTTTCTCAACCCTCTCTTGTTCTATCTGAAATTAGTTTATTTTTGGTTTTACTTGTTTACCATCTGTTTCCCACAAGAGCAGTAATCCTGTCTCTCAGATATTGTCATAGTTCACAGGTTTAGCAGTGAATGTGGCAATTTATTAAGAGCTAAGTATTTATTGAATGAATGAATGTCAATATTGGTTTTACCACATCAACTGCTCTAGTCCTGAGTTTCAGATTCAGGTCCCCGCCTGTCAACCGGACATCTACACCCAACCCAGACAGCTCCAGATTTCCTTTCTTTTGGCCATGCCACATGGCTTTCGGGATCTCTGTTCCCTGACCAGCGATCCAACCTGGACCCTTACAGCGGAAGCATGGGGTCCTCATTTTGGACAGCAGGGAATTCCCGCCTCCAGGTTTCTTTCTTCTTCATCATCTTCATCTAGTTTTTCTATAGAACTTTGTGTGGCTGGCTCATATACTTATTTGTTTAATAATCACAATTACCCTTTGTGACCCCATATTACAGAGCGGGAAGCTGAGGCCCCAAGGAGTCATGTGACTTGCCCAAGGCCACACACCCTGTCAGTGACTGCACCAAGCTTAGAATGTAGAGTGATCTGGAAGCTTAACCATCAGAGCTTAACTGCCTCTCCCTCCTTTTCTTAAGATTGTAAACATTCTCTGAAGAACTCAGGCTCATCATCTGGGTTGGGGGGAGGTCACCTTGGACTCCTGCCTCCCCTTTCCCTTCCTAAAGCCATTTCCATCTCCTCCACTCTCCCATCCCTTTCCTGTCCTGCTGACACTGTGGCTCCTCTAGTTTCGTCCCCTCCCAACAGATTCTCAGAACATCTTTGCTGCCTGCTTTCAGGAAGGCAAAGTTTCCCCAGTCTGAGCATCCATTACTTACCCCTTAGTTCACCGTGGGGGCACACCAGGTTCAGCTCCATCCCTCCCAGCTGTGGGACCCTAAACAAGTTACCTAACCTCCTGTGGCAAGTTGAACGGGTGCCACCCCTCCTGACACCTATCCCCCCAAAAAACAAGCTATGTTTCTATCCTAATCTCCAGAACCTGTAAATGTGACCTTATTTTTAAAACTGTCTGTAGAGATGTGATTAAGGATCTCAAGATGAGATCATTCTGGGTTGTGTGGGTAGGTCCTAAGTCTAAGACAAGTGTTGCTTTTTTTTTTTTCTTTTTTGCAGCTCTGAGCAGCATGTGGGTGGGATCTTAGTTCCCCACAAGGGATCAAACCCTTGCCCTCTGCAGTAGAAGTGCTGAGTCTTAACCAGTGGACCACCGGGGAAGTCCTGTAAGTGTACTTGTAAGAGACACAAAGAACACAGACCTACAGAGAAGGCCATGTGAAGACAAAGGCAGAGACTGGAGTGATGCTGCACGAGCTATGGAAGCCAGCAGCTGGAGGAGGCAAGGATGGATCCTCCTCTAGAGCCATCAGAGGAAGCACACCTTGACTTCAAATTTCCAGCTTCCCAAACTGTCAGAGAATGTTTCTGTTGTTTGAAGTCAAGTTTGTGGCAATTTGTTACAGTAGCTACAGGAAGTTAATGTCCCTCCCTATTCCTCACTGTCCTTGATTTAGGATGGAGATAATCATAGATCAGAGCTTCCCAGGTGGCACAGATGGTAAAGAATCTGCCAGCTAATGCAGGAGACTTGAGTACAATCCCTGGGTTGGGAAGATCCCCTGGAGAAGGAAATGGCAACCCACTCCAGTGTTCTTGCCTGGGAAATCCCATGGACAGATGAGCCTGGCAGCTATAGTCCATGGACTCACAAAAAGTCGGACAAGACTTAGTGACTAAGCAACAAATCACAGATTCACTTTATTCGGATGCTGTGCACAGATCTGACCCCGGCTTTAACACTTACCAGCGTGTCTGACCTCGGGCAAGTGACTTGACTTCTCTGCGTCTCAGTTTCCTCTGTTGTAGAGTACAATAATACTTCTTAGGAAGTAGTAAGGCGGCAGTTCTCAAACTTTTCCCTCTCAGGGACTCTTAAGAACTGTTGAAGACCTTAAAGAGACCTTGTTAAAATGTTACATCTATTGATATCTACTGTAACTAGAAATTTAAGCTGTTTTTTAAAAAAACACTGATTAATTTAAAACAGACACATGACATGTTAGCATGAATTTTTTCAATAAAAATTAACTATGCTCCAAAACAAACAAATGCTGAGGACAGTGACATTGTTCCATATTTTTGCAAATCTCTTTAAAATCTAGCTCATTATCAGAGAGCTAGCCCCTAAGATCTGTATCTGCACATTCAGTCAATCATGATATGCTGATTTGTATTACCTATAGAAAGAAGATGCAGCCTGTCATTGATATAGCTAGCAAAGGGACCTCAAAGAGACCCTTCGGGCATTGAGGAACCCTGATGGTCATGAGGCCACACTTTAAGAAGTAGTAAGTTAGGAAATATTTGTAAAGTACCTGGAAAATGCCTCACACATGGTAAACACTACTTTTAAACTAAATATAAAGCAAATGCTCAATATATTTTAAACTTTAAACATTTTTAGGGTTTCCCTGGTGGCTCAGTGGTAAAGAATCCGCCTGCTAATGCAGGATACATGGGTTCAATCCCTGATCCAGGAAGATCTGACATGCTGCGGAGCAATGAAGCCTGTGTGCCACAACTGCTGAGCCTATGCTCTGGAGCCAGGAGGCTGCAACCCCTGGCCCAGGTACCACAACTCCTGAAGCCTGGGCACCCTAGAGCCTGCGCTTCACAAGAGAAGAACTGCAAAGAGAAGCCTACGCACTGCAACTAGAGAAAAGCCCATGCAGCAACAAGGACCTGGCACAGTCAAAAATAAATACATTAAAAAATATATATATATATTTACATAAGCTTTACGCATTTTTAGTTTTAAATAATGTGTGTCAAGTTGGGGTGCACTTTATAGCGACAATGGCGTTCAGGGCTTTTTCTGACTTCATGGAGCTCTGAAGAGGGAGGTAAGTGTAACCTTGGTCAAAACTCACTGTGTTAAGAGCAGCTTTATGGGAGTACGAGGTGGGATGTGGGGATGCGGAGGAGGGGGTGTGAAGGATGGGGTTGTGGGCGCGGAAGGGTGGTCTGATGGACTAACAGATTTAGCCAGGTCAGAAGGACAGGGGGCTTGTGACAAGAAAGCTGAAATTCAAACCCTGTTCTCACCGCCTCTGTGAAGTGGTGTAGGTGTCACAAAGAGCCGCTAACGGATGTGGCTGGCCCGCAAGCGGGGCAGCCCGGAGGCTTAGGGACCAGAGGACCCCTCGATCTTTCTGTCCCTCTCCTGAAGCTCAGGGCCCGGCGCCGCCAGGTCCGCCCGCTGACCGGGTCGGCGGGGAGGGTAGGCGAGCCGCGGGGTCCTCGATTCTTTCCCGGGATGGGCCGCATCCCGGACTCCACCTCCTGAACCCTCCATTTCTCTGCAACGTAGAGTGGCCCCCCGGCGCTGTGAGTGGTCCCAAGAGATCTGCGACCCACAGCCCCACCGCCTCCGCACCCACCGCCCACCTCGCTTCTCCTCTGGGCTAGTCTCGACCCCTGCGCGACGGGATTGGGAGAGGAGGAGCTAGGACCGCGCCGGAGGCGGGGGTGGCGCCTCCGGACGCGCTGGGGGCGCCGGCTGGAGGCGGGGAAGGAAGGTCCCGCGGGTGGAGCGGCGGGAGCGGGGTGGGGGGCTGCAGAGTCGGAGGGTGGGGGTGCGGTGCCCGCCGGGACCCCAGGGCGCCCTCGGGCGGCGGCAGCCGGGCGCGCCCCTCTCCAGGCCGGGATCGGGGCGGGGCGCGCGGCATCTCCACGGGGGGAGCTGGTCAGCCGGCGTCGCCGCCGCCAAAGTTTCCCGGAGGAGCCGCGGCCGCCCTTCCTTCTCAGGCCCAGGGCGTGGGAGCGAGCCCTCGGGCGAGGACTGCTTGCGAGAGGGCAGCGGAGCCCGCTCTCCAGCCAGACCCCGCGCCTCCATTGCGCCCAACTCGGATTCCCAACTTGGGAGGCGCCGCGGGCCTGCGCACGCGCGCGCCTTCCTCGCCGCCGCCGCCGCCGCCGCCTCCCCTCACTGGGGAGCAGGCTCCGGGCCGATCCGGGCGCCGAGACCCGCACCCCGATCGCTAACCTCCGGCTCCCGGCCCGCCGCCTCCGCCCATGCCGACGCCCGCCGCCTGCCAGGTGCGCCCTCGCCCGAGGGCCAGCTAAGCGCGGGCCGGCGGCGGCGGCGAAAGGTGGGCCCGGCCCCGGCGCTGCCCTCGACAGCGGCAAGTTTGGGAGTTGCACTAGTTGGCGGGGTGGGGGAGAGGCTGGGCGGGGGGCCATGGAGGAGGACCGGGGGTCGGCGCTGGCGGCCGAGTCGGCGCTGGAGAAGAACGTGGCGGAGCTGACGGTCATGGACGTGTACGACATCGCGTCGCTCGTGGGCCACGAGTTCGAGCGGGTCATCGACCAGCACGGCTGCGAGGCCATCGCGCGCCTCATGCCCAAGGTCGTGCGTGTCCTGGAGATCCTAGAGGTGCTCGTCAGCCGCCACCACGTCGCTCCCGAACTGGACGAGCTGCGCCTCGAGCTGGACCGACTGCGGCTGGAAAGGATGGACCGCATCGAAAAGGAGCGCAAGCACCAGAAGGTGGGCGGTAGCCTCAGTCTGCCCATCCGGGCAATGGGGCCGCTGGGACCTAGGGGGCCCTTCAGCACTGGGGTTCTGTAGGTGCACACTGATGTGTATACAGGGAATAGATGAGAGAAGATCCTACGGGATGAGGGAAGGAGTGAGGCCCCTGGCCTTCTCTTACCCAGCCTGGCCACCTGGCATGTACCACCCACAGAGATTAAGGGTAGTTGGTTGGAGTCAGACCTGAGTTCCAACCCACTTTTACCATTTAATAGCTGTGCGACCTTGAGTAAGTTATTTCACCTCTCTGTGCTTTATTTCCTCACATATCAAATGGCGGCGATAGGAATAGGACCCGCCTTATAAGAATTAAGTGGAATAGTATCTAAAGTGCTTAGATAATATTATTCTTTTCCAGAAATGAAATAAGCGCCCCTACCTTTCAGTGCTACCCAGAAGGTGTGACACAGGCTCCCTTTCTTCATCGTACTCCAGACCTTTTCAGAGTCAAGGGGATGGGACCTCCAGCCACCGAGTTCTTTGACCCTCAGTCTCTGAGCTCTTGATTGCCAATGACTCTCCAGAGTTCCTTCAAGTTTATTAACCTAGGTTGGTTTCCCCACCTTGACTTTACTGTGTGAGGTAGGGATAATTCCCTTCATTTTACAGATGAAGAAACTGAGGATCCGCGTGGAGGGATTTGTCCCAAGTTAGTGCTGAAACTCCCAGCCCCCATGGAGGTAATTCTAGTATCTCTTCCCCACCTTCTTTGAATTGGAGGAAGATGATTTGGGGCACCTTTAAGGCTCAGCCTCTGCTTGTGACCAAGAATCCTTCTGGGCTCATGAATCAGGGACTCCTCGCAGTCCACATGAGGTGGCTGGGGAAAAGGAAGTGGGAGACCTGTGGTTTCCTGTCCTAACCTCAGCCCAGGGAAGCTCCTGGCAGACCCTTGGGACTGAGAGTGAGAGAAAAAGTTTCTTCTTGGAAGATCAGGGTGTCTGAGCAGACTCTGACTCGCTGTGTGTCCTCAGGAAAATACCCTTGGCCTCTCTGAAACTCTCCGGCCAGCCATCAGCCTACTGTGTGCTTTGAGATCTCTGTCTATTCAAGGAAGAGAGCCTGGGCTGTGCTCGCAGTCTTGCCCTTAGGCAGGTCCCTGGGTGATTCAAAGCACTCAGGTTTTGGAGGTTTGATTGTGTTTGTCCTCAGAGGTCCTTGTGTCCTGAGGTCAGGTAGGAAATTCAAGCTCCCAAGCCTTAGACAGTGTTTCCAAGATCTCACAGGGAGCTTGAAAATGTCCCCTGCCCTGTAATTAAAGTCAAGATTCCCAGGGCCTTTGGAGTTAGATAGCCTGTTTTAAAGTGCTGTCACTCATGGGCTGTGTGACCCTGGGCAAATCACCTCACCTCTCTGTGCCTCAGCTTCTGGGCTATACAATAGGGAAATATTAATAATAGGGAATATTAATAATAGGCTATACAGTAGGGAAATATAATATTGATAGTACCCATCTGATAGGGTTACAGTGCTCAGGACAAAACCTGGCCCATTTTGAGGGCTTCGCCAAGTGTTGACTTTTGTTTTTGGGTCAGGAGGGGATTTCACAGAGTTCCCTTAGGTTGATGTTGGAAATGTTTCCCCCACCCTAGGTACCCGGACTCTCCCAAAAGGTCAAGGAAGGAAGGCACCTTGAGATGCTCACATACAAACTGCTTCTTACTGACAAGAACTAAGGGCCAAGTCACACAAGTCCTGGCACCTGTGTCCCCATCCTTGGCATTTTAAGTTCTGCTGCAGCTGGGCTGGGAGACACCCTTGGGAGCCGTCGGAGGCCACTAGGCCTGGAGTCAGGTGGAATTCCCAGCCAGCTGCACTTGTCACTTCTGGAGTGCTATTGGCCAGGAAGTAAACACCAGTGTGTTCAGAGCCAGGGCTCATTTGTAAACACTGAGGATGATTTTTTAGAATTCGGAGGACAAAATCCTTTTTTTTTTTCCATCCCAGCTCCAGTCCCCTTTACTTCATATTCTTGAGATCAAGAGAGACTCCTCTTATTCCCTCCTCCACCCTACCCCCACCCCCTCATAAGCCTCAAAGGATCTTCAAGGTGTTATTTCCACAGAAATCTTCTTAGCAAGTCCTTGATCTTATCTGTCTGTCTGTTCATTCCTGCCTCCCACCTTTTCTGCCTCCCTCCTTCCCTCCCTTCTTTCTTCCTTCTCTCCCAACTGGCTTCGGGGACTTCCCGGGTGATCCAGTGGTTAAGACTCCAAGCTCCCAACGCAGGGGACACCAGTTTGATTCCTGCTTGGGGAACTAAGACCCTGCATCCTGCATGGCGCAGTCAAAAAAAATAAAAACAAAGCAAATATGGCTCCAGTAAAGCCTGCACCCTCTCTTTTACTCCTCCTCCCAAAAGACCCCCAAAGACTCAGTTCTGTTCATCACTCAGACCTAGGCTGCAGTCTTACCAGGTACTGCCTGGTTGCTCAGTCCACAGCCCCGCTGACCGACCACAGCTTGCACAGCGCCTTCCCAGGTGACATGGGTGATGCAAAGGAAAGGAAGACCAGGTCCTCATCTCAGACAGTGAGTGCATAACAGGGAAGACGGGAAAACACAGAAAGAGACTCTAGAAACCAGTGGCAGACGCATATCATGCAAATAGCGTATGTGATGCACTTATTCATTCAACAGATATATTTATTGAGTACCTACAAAGTGCCAGGCACTGTTCTGGGCCACAGCAGTGACCACAAGAGGTGAGGTCTTTGTCTTCAAGGGCTTGACTTTCTAGCACAGTGCTATCCCATAGAAATAAATGTGGTGTGTCACATTGATACAAAGACATAGGTAAAGTTAACCTTTTTTTTTTTTTACCTCACCTGTGGCTTGCGGATTCTTAACTCCCTGATCAGGGATTGAATCTGGGCCCAGAACAATGAAAACACCTAGTCCTAACCACTGGACAACTAGGAAATTCCTCAGATGAAGTTAATTTCAATAATCTACCAAACCCAGGCTTTCCAAAATGTTATTTCAACATGTAATCAATGTAAAGGTACTTTTTATTGAGATGTGATTGACAGATAACACTGTTTTAGGTGTACAGCATTATGCTTTGATATATGTGTCTATTATAAAATGATTACCACCTAAGGTCAGTTACCATCCATCACCACACAGTTACCAAAATATTGATAAGGTATTCTGCATTCTTTTTTTCCTACCATGTCTTTGAAGTTCGGTGAGTGTTTAACCCTCACTGCATGTTTCCGTTGAGACCAGCTGCATTTTAAGTGCTCAGTAGACACACGACTAATGGCTACTCTAATAGAATGATATGATTCTAGTGTGAGGAGATAGGTTTTTCTCTACATTTAAAAAAATTTCAGCTTATCATAAGTGCCATGAAGAAGATAAAATGGAGAAATATAAAAGAGCCTGGTCAGCATTGGGATCTCATAGATGGAGCAGTCAGGAATGCTTTCCCTGAGAAGTGCCATCTGAGCTGAGATCCAAATGATGGGTAGGTACCAGCCATAGGGAGATCTGGGGGAGGGGCATTCTAGGCAGGAAGTGCAGCAAGTGCGAAGGCCCTGAGGTAGGAGGTTGGTGTGTGCATGGAATACAAAGAAGGCTGGTATGAGAGCAGAGCAAGTGAGGAAGAGGTCAGGGAGACATTGTGTGGTGGTTAAGTTGTGTCCAGCTCTTTGCAACCCCATGGACTGTAGCAGCCAGGCTCCTCTGTCCTTGGGATTTCCCAGGCAAGAATACTGGAGTGAGTTGCCATTTCCTTCTCCAGGGGATCTTCCCGACCCAGAGATTGAACCCACATCTCTTGCACCTCCTGCATTGGCAGGCAAGTTCTTTACCACTGAGCCAGCTGGAAATCCCTCAGGGAGGTACAGGGATCTGATCACTGTGGGCCTCATGGGCCGGCATTAAGGAGTTTGAAAACAGTGCTGAGAAAAGGTGAAGGAGATGATCGGTCAGGGGCCACTTCCTGGAAAAGCCTTTTTAGCTGGTGTGGAGGCAAGATCAAATTGTCCTTGATCAGCTCAGGGGTAAGAACCAGCTCCCCAATCAGTTCACTGAAAGAAGAATAAAAAAAAGAACTGAGGGATAATAGATGAACTATATTCATCTATTGCTGCTGTAGCTAATTACCACAGCCTTCAGTCAGTTTAGTTCAGTTGTTCAGTCATATCCAACTCTGCGACCCCATGAATCACAGCACACCAGGCCTCCCTGTCCATCACCCACTCCCAAAGTTCACTCAAACTCATGTCCATCTAGTCGGTGATGCCATCCAGCCATCTCATCCTCTGTCGTCCCCTTCTCCTCCTGCCCCAAACCCCTCCCAGCATCAGAGTCTTTTCCAATGAGTCAACTCTTCGCATGAGGTGACCACTGGAAAAGCCATAGCCTTGACTAGACGGACCTTTGTGGGCAAAGCAATATCTCTGCTTTTCAATATGCTATCTAGGTTGGTTATAATTTTCCTTCCGAGGAGTAAGCATCTTAATTTCATGGCTGCAATCACCATCTGCAGTGATTTTGGAGCCCCCCAAAATAAAGTCCGACACTATTTCCACTGTTTCCCCATCTATTTCCCATGAAGTGATGGGACCAGATGCCATGATCTTAGTTTTCTGAATGTTGAGCTTTTAGCCAACTTTTTCACTTTCCTCTTTCACTTTCATCAAGAGGCTTTTTAGCTCCTCTTCACTTTCTGCCATAAGGGTGGTGTCATCTGCATATCTGAGGTTATTGATATTTCTCCCGGCAACCTTGATTCCAGCTGTGCTTCTTCCAGCCCAGTGTTTCTCATGATGTACTCTGCATAGAAGTTAAATAAGCAGGGTGACAATATACAGCCTTGACGTACTCCTTTTCCTATTTGGAACCAGTCTGTTGTTCCATGTCCGGTTCTAACTGTTGCTTTCTGACCTGCATATAGGTTTCTCAAGAGGCAGGTCAGGTGGTCTGGTATCTCCATCTCAGCCTTACTGACTCAAAACACAAATTTATTATCATGTTGGATAATATGATACTATGAATAATGTCAGTGTGAAGAATACTGGATGAAATTCTGGAGGTCGAAAATCAGAAAGGAGTCTCACTTGGGTTAAAAACAGGTGTCAGGAAATTCATTCCTTCTGGCAACTTTAGGGGAGAATCCATTTCCTGGCCTTTTCCTGCTCCTGGGGGCCACCTGCATCCCTTGGCTTGTGGCCCCTTCCTCCTTCTTCAGAGTCAGTAGTGTGGCATCGTCAAATCTCTGACTCTGATCTCTGCTTCTGTCACCACATTGTATGCAGGATCTTAGTTTCCTGACCAGGGATTGAACCCGCATCTCCTGCAGTGGGATCGTGGAGTCCTAACCACTGGATCACTAGGGAAGTCCTCCCATCATTCATCTCTGATTCTGCCCTTCCTGCCTCCCTCTTTCATGTTTAAGGGCCCTTGTGATTACATTTGGAGAAGGAAATGGCAACCCACTCCAGTGTTTTTGTCTGGAGAATCCCAGGGACGGGGGAGCCTGGTGGGCTGCCGTCTATGGGATCACACAGAGTCGGACACGACTGAAGTGACTTAGCAGTGTGATTACATTGGGTCCACCTGTGATAACCCAGGAGCATCTCCCCATCTCAGGGTCCCTTTTGCTGCACAAGGTCACATATCCTCAGGTTCCAGGGGGGTTAGGTTGTACATCTCTTGGGGGCATTGTTCTGCTTCCTCCAGCCGGTTACATCTGATTGATAGGCTGATAGCACTGGGGCCCTCTGTGTGCCCAGCCTTTGTCAGGTGGGAGCAGAGAGGACTGGGGCAGGAAGAGCCTGACTCTACTTCCAGTCCATACCTGCATGTGGGAAGGTCCTATGGCCACTCCATCTTTCAATCACTGCTTCTGCCCTTTGGCCCCACCCTTCACCTCCCCTGGTGACCTTGAATCAGCTGTATGAATATTTAAGTTGTTACCTCTCATTTCCCAAGTTCAGCAGGCTTCCTGATGAAGGTGATGGGATTTAGGAACTTATTTAAAAAAAGAACGGAGGCGATGCTGACATCTGGCCACCTGGGCCGGCTGGGATGGGTTGTAGGAGGACCAGAAATCAGCAGACATATGTTTAGCATTTTCTGGGTACTGGGCACAATTCCAAATATCTACATATATTAACCATTTAATCCTCATGAAAACCTGCAGGGTAGATATTACACTATCTTCCTCATTTCCAAGGCACCCAAAGATTGAATAACTTGTCCAAGATCAGCTAGTAAGTGGCAGAAATTAAATTCATACTCAGGTCAACAGGCTCCAGTATCCATGCTTTAAGCAAGCATTCTATACAGTTAATGGTTTTACAAAATACCTGTTTTTTTGGCAACAACTTTATTGAATATAATTCACATACCATACAGTTCACCCATTCAGAGCATACAATTCTTTTTTAGTTTTTTCTCCAGACTTGTGTTACAGTCAGTTTTAGAACATTTTCATTACTCCAGAAAGAAAACCCAGGCCCATTAACAGTTGTTCCTTATTCTCCACCAACCCTTCTGCCCCTGCCAGGCTGCCAATATACTTTCTGTGTCTGTGGATTTTGTATGTCCATCTGTATCGTGGACATTTCCCATCAACGGAGTTACACATTGAGTGACCATTTGCATCTGGCTGCTTTCGCTCAGCATCATATTTTCAAGGTCCATCAGAGTTGTAGCCTGTGTCAATGCTTCATTCCTTTTGGCTGAATTACATTCCGTTGTGCGGATACACCACATTTCAGGTACCTGCTCATCAATTGATGGACGTTTGAGTTGGTTCTGCCTTTCGGCAATTATGAATAAAGCTGCTGTGAATATTCATATACATGTTTCTGTGTGGACACATGTTTTCATTTCTCAGACCCCACAAGTGTAATGGATGGGTCATATGGTAACTATGTTTAACTTATTGAGGAACTGCCAGACTGTTTTCCACAGGGGTTGTGCCATTTTACATTCTTACCAGTGATGCAGGAGGGTTCCAGTTTCTTCACATCCTTGCCAACACTTGTTATTATCTGTTTCTCTGATTACAGCATTTCTCTAATTACAGCCATCCACAAGATTATTTAATAGGCATCTTGTTTACCCTCACATTCAACCAGTAAGCCTTTATTTTTTTTTACTGAAATATAGTTGGCACACAATATTATATATTAGTCTCAAGTGTGCAGTGTAGTGATTTGACATTTATATATATTATGAAACGATCTCCATGATAAGTCTAGGAACCATCTGTCCCCATGCAAAGTTATTACAATACTATTGACTGTATTCCTTATGCTATATATTACATCCCTGTGGCTTATTTATTTTGTAACTGGAGGTTTGTACCTCTTAACGCCTTTCACGTATTTCACTCCCTCTCCAGTCCCCTCCCTTCTGGCAACCACCTGTTTGTTCTCTGTATCTATGTTGCTTTGTAGGTTCTGCAAATAACTGCAATCATATGGTATTTGTCTTTTTCTGTCTAACTCATTGCACTTAGCATCATACCCTCTAGGTCCATCGGTGTCACAGATGGCAAGATTTCATTGTTTCTTACAGCTCAGTAATATTCCATTGTGTAAACAGACCTTGTCTTCTTTATCCACTCATCTATCAGTGGACACTCAGGTTGCTTCCAGATCTTGATTGTAAATAATGTTACTGTAAACAGGGGTGCACGTATCTTTTCAAATTAGTGTTTTTGTTTTCTTCACTGTGAGCCTGGATATTAGGGCTCCCCAGCTAAGAGAAGCTGAGGCTCAGAGTTCTAAAGCTAGTTGCTCAAGGCTACTTGAAGTGGTGCCTGTTTCAGGTATAGTAAGAGCTTCGGGGCCAAAGAGCATCCCTGGGATCTTTGCACCCCTCTCTGCTTCTTGGAAAGAGGTGTGTCCTGCTGGGATGGAAAGTCTGTCCGAGGATCAGGGATGTGACCTCCCCAGAGGGCAGGTACATTCAGGCCCCTGTAACCTGGGGCTGCCCCTCCATCCTCTGTCTCCTGTCTGGGTTGTTAAAAGGTGCAGATCTGGGGCCATGGTTGTCTTCAGGGCAGTTCTCACCTGCCTGGGTCCTAACAGTGTAAGTGCAGGCTTTGCCCAGAGGAAAGGCACCTTATATTGTGAAGTTGCCTTGTGGGCTGGTGATGCCTGAACTGCTCACCTGCTGATGCCTGGTTCTCGCAGAGAAAGGAACAACCCCAAAGCTCCAGCATCTCTGAGCTGCTCCTGAGTGTCAGGGTAGGGTGGATAAGGCTGCTGCCCTGGGCAGGCAGTGAGTGACCCACACCGGCCCCTCACCCTTGCAGGAGCTGGAGCTGGTGGAGGACGTGTGGCGAGGGGAAGCACAAGACCTCCTTTCTCAGATCGCCCAGCTGCAGGAGGAGAACAAGCAGCTCATGACCAACCTCTCCCACAAGGACGTCAGCTTCTCTGAGGAGGAGTTCCAGAAACATGAAGGTAAGAGAAGGGGCTGGCGTGGGAGGTGAGGGGAAAGGCTCTTCCCATCGTCATCACCAGTATCACCAGTGAGTCCTGAGGGTGGTCCCCGAGCACTGTGTCTCATGTCGCGTGCATTTACACCATCACATGCCAGGTGTGCGTGCTCAGTCGCGTCTGACTCTTTGTGACCCCATGGACTGTAGCCCACCAGGCTCCTCTGCCCGTGGGATTTCCCAGGCAAGAATACTGGAGTGGGTGGCCATTTTCTCCTTCAGGGGATCTTGCCAGACCAGGGATCAAACCTGTGTCTCCTGCATTGTCAGGCGGGTTATTTACCGCTGTGCCACTGGGGAAGCCATTCCCGCCATCACTGTGCCCGAGAGAAATTGTGTAGCCTGGTTTACAGGTGATGAAGCTGAGAGGTTCATTTAATAAATTGTTAGAGGTTCCTCACTTTTCCAGACTCTTTTCTATGCACTGGGGATACACCTTGAACAAGACAAAACCCCAGCCCTCGTGAAGCTTATGTTCTAGTGCAGAAGAGATAGATGATAAATATGTAAACAGATAACACAGTCCTGATTCTGACCCAGGTTGTGGAAGAACTGAAAAGGAAGGTGGGTGGGATATGATAGAGTTGACTTGGTGGGGAGCTTTTTTAGATACAGTGATCAAGGAGGGCCTCTCTGATGAGGTGACATCTGAGCCCTAGTTAAGTCATGGAGCGAGCCATGTAAATATCTAGGGGGGATGGAAGGTACAAAGGCCCTGGGGCATGACTGTTTATGGAAAGCCAAGGAGACCAGCATCACAGAAGATGATCAAGGTCAAAGGTGGTTAAAGATGAAGTCAGAAGGGCCAGCAGGGATCAGATCACATAGCCCCTTAGAGACCTAGATTTGGATTTTATTCTGAGTGTGCTAGGAAGAGATTTGAGGTACATGTCATGGGCACACGTTTAACAATGAGCAAACCAGGATGGCCACCCAGATCTTAATGGCGCTGGAGCACCCCAGCTGTCATTCATCCTACTAACAGTTATCTAGAACCTTCACTCCAGGCCCTCTGCTGGTGCTGGGGAGACAAACACAGAAAGATCTGGTCTGGTCCCGGATGAGCTGCTTCAGCTTAGGGCACTTGAGATCTTTAGTTACAGCAGGCAAAGTCTTAATTGTAGCATATCTAACCTAGTCCCCTGAAAAGGGATCAGACCTGGGCCCCCTGCATTAGGAGCTTGAAGTCTTAGCCCCTGGACCACCAGGGAAGTCCTAGACCCATCTCTTTAGTCTGCGTAAACTCCTTGAGTCCTGACACAAACCCCTCCTCATGTTTGTTATGAAGGGGAATGGACTTCCAGGGAGGAGACCTGAAGTTCAGAAGTTACAACTCTTGTGAGTATAAAGTACCGCACTATATAAGGACTGTAGGGACCAAGGAGAAAGGAAATGTTTGATCCAGGTGCTGCCATCCTCTTTTCCATGGGTTTCCTTTGTTGAGACATGAACGGTGCAGTGAAAACAAAAGTCTTAGCGGTGATAAGCATTGGTGCGCAAAGCATGCTAACCAGGAGTGATTCCTAACCTGATATTTACCTGCTGAGTGACCTTGCTCAAGTCATTTGACCTTGGTGTGCCTAAGTGCCCCATGTGAAAACGGGGCAGATAACCCTGTCTCTGTCATCAGATTGTTGTGAGGATTAAATGAATTAATACATGTACACTGCTTAAAATAGTACCTGGTGCCCCCACTCTGAAAGTTTTAAACTAGTGTTGTCACTATGAGCTATTGTTATCCAGTCTCCTTTTTGAAAAAAGAGGAGGAAGACAGGCTGAGGAGGTGCAGCCTTCCTCTTGGTGGCTTAATAATATTCCCTTGTCTGTTTGGACCACGTTTTGTTTTCATCCATGCCTCCACCTACGGACGCGGGGTTGTTTCCAACTTTCGGCTGTTGTAAAGAGTGCCACTGTGAAGGCTCTGGTATATGTTTTATGTGGACAGAATCTTTTTGGTGTTTTTTATTTTCTTTTAAATAAATTGTGGCTGTCCTGTGTCTTCATTGCCGCACTCAGGCTTCTCTAGCTGGGGCATTTGGGCTCTTAGTTCCCCCACCAGGGGTGGAACCGAGGTCCCCTGCATTGGGAGCGTGGAGTCTTATCCATGGGACCACCAGGGAAGTGCCTGTTTGCGGTGCTTCGAGAGGTATATACCTCAAAGTGGAATTGCTGCAGCCTGTGGTAACTGTTGAACTTCATCAGGCACCCTTAGCCATCTTTTGGTTTGTGACATTTCTAGAGGTCACCCAGCGGGCTCTAGGGGTGATGTGGGAACTCCCCTGCCTGCCCCAGTGATGGCCCAGAGAACTCGGGTCTGCCAGCTGTGGGTCCCAACTCCGGAGCTGTTTTCCCGGGGCTCGCTGCATCTGTGTGTACGCGGCATCCTCCGCGTGGGAGGGCTGGGCCTCGGCTCTCCGCGTCCCTGCTGGGCTCCTCATCAGACAGCCCACACAGGTACCATCTGAGACGCGCTTAATTGGCATCTCGCGTGGGTCCAGCTCCCAGGGCTGAGCTCAGGGAGGCTCGGGTGTTCTGCACGGCTGCAGCCCCCACCCAAGTGGAGAAACTGGGCGGATGCCAGGCATGCCTCTCACGGTTATTTTTATTTTGCACGGGAAGCCGTGGGAACGCAACAGGGACAAGAGCATTTCTTCCACCTGGGAGAGGAACAGACACAGGACAGAGGGTTCCTGGGGAGAAGTGCTCCCGTGAAGTTAGACTATGTGTCCGGTACCACTTGGGGTAAATTAGAGATATAGGGGATGAGGGGGGTGGGGTGCCCGCTTAGAAGAGCCGGCCCTGGAACTGGTGGTGCAGTGGTTGAGACTCTGGCTTCCATGGCCGGGGGTGTGGGTTCGAGTCCTAGTTGCGGAACGAAGATCCCGCATGCCATGCAGGGCAGCCAAAAAAGTAATTTTTAAAAAACTCTATGAAAAGAAAAAAAAAGGGCTTCCCTTCAGCTCAGGAATAAAGAATCCACCTACCAGTTTAGGAGACTCAGGTTCCATCCCTGATCCAGGAAGATCCCACATGCTGCGGAGCAACTAAGCCACAACTGCTGAGCCTGTGCTTTAGAGCCTGGGAGCTGCAGCTGAACTGTTGAGCTCATGCCCTGAGGCTACTGAAGCCTGTGCTCTGCAACAAGAGAAGCCGCCGCAGTGAGAAGCCCAAGCACCACAACTGGAGAGGAGCGCCTGCTCACTGCTACTAGAGAAAAGCCCACACAGCCAGGAGACCCAGCACAGCCCAAAATAAATAAATAAATAAAATCATTAAAAAGAAAAAACAAGAATGAGAGCCAACCCTGCCTGGAACAGTGCTGCTTGCCCAGCCATTGATACTGGGCCCTGGGCTCAGAGCACACATCAGTCTCTTGTCTCCAGCTCCCCGAAAGTCTCCAGATGAAAAAGCACTTCGCTGCCTCTTGTATTTGGAAACCGTCCCGTCAGCACTTGGAAACTACTAGTTAGCACATGCTCTGATGAATTACAGATATGGAAGCGATGGGACTGGGGGGAAGGGGTACAAAAATATGCTCAGGCCTCTGGAGAAAAACTCCTGGGCTCTGGACAAACAACTCTTGTCACTAGGAGAGGCTGAAGACTGACCACTTAGCCGTTTTCTGAAGGGAAGCTGAGAACAGCACTGTTCAATATTCTTGTTACTCTTTGAATCGTGAATATCTTTTACCTTTTACCAAAAAATGTAGGCAAGTCACAGATATGATTATAATTTTTCTAGGGGTGGCATTTAAAAAAGTAAAAAGGTGAAAGTAATTCCATTAATATTTTTATTTGAACCAATAGGTCCACGGTATCATCCTTCAACATGTAATTGATTTAGAAAAATCATCAGTAGAGGAATTCTGAGGTGGTCCAGTGCTTAGGACCCCATGCTTTCACTGCCAAGGGTCTGGGTTCAGTACTAGTCAGGGAACCAAGATCCTGCAAAGGGCATGATGCAGCCAAATCAATAAATAATTATCCATAGGATATTTTGCATATTTTTTTCATATTAAGTCTTTGAAATTTGGTAGCTTATTTATTTATATATAATGTTGTATGTTGTCGATATTTAGTTGCTAAATTGTGTCCGACTCTTTGTGACCCCATGGACTGTAGCCCACCCGGCTCCTCTGTCCAAGGGATTTTCCAGGCAAGAATACTGGAGTGGGTTGCCATTTCCCTCTCCAATATACATGTATGTTTTATTTTTATTTATTTATTTTTGACCGTGCTGGGTCTTCAGTGCCGTGCTAGGGCTTTCTCTAGTTGCTCTGAGTGGGGGCTACTCTTGTTGCGGAGCACAGGCTCTAGGAATGCCGGCTCACTAGTTGTGGCTTGCAGGCCCTAGAGCTTGGGCTTAGTTACTCCGTGGCAGGTGGGATCTTCCCGGACCAGTGATTGAACCTGTGTCCCCTGCGTTGGCAAATGGATTCCTATCCACTGCACCACCAGGAAAGTCTTATATATGTTTTGTTGTAGTAATCTGCACATAATATTTATCATCTTAACCATCTTACCCAGTATACAATTCAGCTAGGTCTAGTACATTCACATTGTGCAGCCGAACTCCAGAACTCATTTCATCTTGCAGATCTAAAACTCTGTCCCGTTAAATGATAACTCTCCATTCCTCCCTCCCCTAGCCCCTGGCAACTGGCATTCTACTTTCTGTCTCTATAGTTTTGACTACTCAAGGTATCTCACAGAAGTTGAATCATGCAATATCTGTCTTTTTGTGACTGGTTTACTTCACTGAGCGTAAATGTCCTTGACTTGCATCCATGTTGTATGTGTCAGAATTTCCTTCCTTTCTAAGGCAGAATAATATCCCATTGTATGGATAGACCACACTTTGTTGATCCACCCATCCGTTGATGGCTGATGTGTATTTTACATACAGCAGTTTGAGGAGTGATAAAGTGGTTGCAAGAGTGTGGAACCTGGAGCCAGGCTACCTGAGTTTCAATCCTGGTTGTCGTTGTTCAGTTGCTAAGTCGCGTCTGACTCTTTGTGACCCCATGGACTACAGCACACCAGGCTCCTGTGTCCTCTGCTGTCTCCCAGAGTTTGCTCAAATTCATGTCATTAAGTCAGTGATGCTATCTAACCATCTCATCCTCTGCGGCCCCCTTCTCCTTTTGCTTTCAATCTTTCCCAGCATCAGAGTCTTTTCCAACGAGTTGGACCTTCGCATCAGGTGACCAAAGTATTGGAGCTTCATCTTCAACATCAGTCCTTCCAATGAATGTTCAGGGTTGTTTTCCTTTAGGATTGACTGGTTTGATCTTCTTGAAGTCCAGGGGACTCTCAAGAGTCTTCTCCAGCACCACAGTTTGAAAGCATCACTTCTTCGGCGCTCAGCCTTCTTTATGGCCCAACTCTCACATCCATACATGACTACTGGAAAAACCATAGCGTAGACTAGACGGACCTTTGTTGGGAAAGTGATGTCTCTGCTTTTTAATATGCTGTCTAGAATCCTGAACAGTGCCTGAATCCTGAATCCTGGTGGTGCCGTTCATCAGCTGTGTGACCTTGTGTAAGTTCACGAGCTACTGTGCACCGCAGTTTCAACTGTACAGTGGGAACAGCAGGATTCCTACTTTGTAAAGTATTCTGAGGATAGAATGAGCTAAGCTCTGTTTATATCAGCATCTTCTATCAGGAGACCCTGAGATGAGGATGTTCCTCTGCAGGTGACTTATTAAGGAAGTGCCCCCTAGAAAAGACTTTTGGGGGAAGTGGAGGGATCAGGATAGGGAAAGGAGTAATCCAAATAAAGTTCATGCAGGGCAGCGAGCTCTGGAGTGTAAGTTACACCCAAGAGTCTCCCTGCCCTTAGGCACAAGGGTGCACTTTTTTTTTTTTAATATTTTTATTTACTTATTTATTTGGGTGCACTGGGTCTTAGTTTCAGCATTTGGGATCTTCGATATTCATTGCAGCATGCAGGATCTTTAGTTGTGGCATGTAGGATCTAGTTCCTTGACCAGGGATCAAACCCCTGCATTGGGAATATGGAGTCCTAGCCACTGGAGAACCAGGGAAGTCCCCTGAATGTCTCGTTGCTTTAGCTCCCAGAGTCTTGAATTGCTGGCTGACTTAAATAATTGCTCAGATGGTAAAGAATCCTTTACCAAGGCAGGAGGCACAGGAGACATAGGTTGGATCCCTGGGCTGGGAAGATCCCGTGGAGAAGGAAATGACAACCCACTCCAGTATTCTTGCCTGGGAAATCCCATGGGCAGAGGAGTCTGGCAGGCTACAGCCCACGGGGTCACAAAAAGCTGGACATGACTGAGGGAGTAACAACATGACTCCCGGCTTTTACCTATGTCTGTGAATCTCTTCAAAACACTTAACCTTTTAGTTTTTCAAACCACTTCTCCAGCACTCTTGGACTCTCTCTTAGCAGAGCGTTTAGAACAGGGAGAGCTGCTATTTCTCCTTTATAGATAAAATGACACTTGGAGACACTCACTCTGTGCCAGGCCTGTTGTGAGTACTTCACGTAGATTAACATTTGCAGCCTCACAAGAGTCCCCCAGATGGGGCCACCACATGACCCCCATTTGCAAGTCAGAAAACAGGCACCAGCTCAGCTGCGAATGAGTCCAAGTAACCTAGCCCCAGACTCCCAGCCCTTGACCATTTGTTCTCTGACTGCTTTATCCTATGGCCACCAACACCCATAAAGGCGACGGATGGTGAGTTCCCTGGTGGCTAGTGGTTAGGATTCTGGACCTTCACTGCCATGGCCCGGGTTCAATCCCCAGCCTGGGAACTGAGATCCTGCAAGCCATGCGGTGTGGCCAAAAAGGAAAAATCCTTCCTTTGGGAATTCCCCGGTGGTCCAGTGGTTAGGACGGGCTGCTTTCACTCTGGTAGCCTAGGTTCAGACCCTGGTTGGGGAACTCACATGTAGGTGGGTCCCAAATACACATTTCCTTTGTCTGGACCTCGTGCTTCCCTGCCCCCATCCCACTTGAGTTCTACTCATCTGATTTCTCCAGAGTGGAATGTGCCCCGCCAAGGATTAAATTGATTGAGCTAAGCCCCTGATACTCCTGCCCCGGGGCTTTGCAGGATGGGGGTTCAGAGAGCAGACAGCAACCTTTTTTTGGCTTTTTCACAGACTGCCTGCACCTGATTTCAGCCCCGCCTCCCCTACGCAGACAGAGATACACACACACACTCACTCTTGCATTGTGTCTAAGGTGTGGTTTTTCTGGAAATGTTAGTCATGTCTTCTTGTTCCACTACCCCAGGCCCAGGTCCCACCTCACAGCAGTTGCCCAGGAGTCGGGGCAACTGGATACCTGGTGCCCAGAACCCTCAGATGGCCCTGTGATTCCCCATCAGCAGTCTGGGGGCCTGACAGTCGGGACTCTAGCTGAAGAGTATCCTTTGAGGAGCAGGGAGTGTCTGGAGAAATAACTGACTTTATCAATTTCAAACGGAGCTGGTAGTCGCTGTTTTTCACTGCTGTGTGCCATTCCATTGCCTGTTACTCTCAAGATTTATCTATTCATCCTACTATTGATGGACATTTTGGCAGTTTCCAGTTTGGGGCTATTACAAATAATGCTGCTATGAACATTTTGAAAATATTTACTTATTTAGCTTTTCCAGGTCTTAGTTGCAGCTTGCAAATTCTTTGCCATGAAATGGAAATGTGAGATCTAGTTCCTTGACCAGGGACCCAACCCATGCCACCAGCATTCGGAGTGCAGAGTCTTAGCCACTGGACCACCAGGGAAATCCCTGCCGATGGTTTAAGCAGGGGAGGGAGGTAGGCTCACCTTGCTGGTCCCTCTCGCCCCTCTCTAGGCATGTCAGAGCGGGAGCGGCAGGTGATGAAGAAGCTGAAGGAGGTGGTGGACAAACAGCGAGATGAGATCCGTGCCAAGGATCGGGAGCTGGGGCTGAAGAATGAGGATGTTGAGGCGGTAAGTGCTGAGCCCCACCTGCCATGTCCACCCCTGGCCGGTAGGTACCAGCAAGGGACTCCATCCTCCCCTCCAAAAGCTCCCCTTCAAAAGCTCCCCTTCTCCCTCTTGGTCTCACTCCATGGGCTCCATGATGTAGGGATCCTGCCCGTGGCTTGGTGGGCCCAGCCCTGAAACAGTTGCCATGGGTAGGCCCCCCAACCAAGTCTTCACTGGAACAGTAGGAGGGAACGTGGCAATGCCCAGTGACCTGACTGTTGACACACACTGAGGAAGTTCCAGGGCCTGGTCAGCCTTTTTCTGACCCTGAGGCTTCCTCCAGTTCACCCCTTTCATGCCCCGGCATTGTCCCGGCCCCTCCAAAACCTATACTTTGTCTCTGCTTAAATAAAAAAAAGACACCCCTTTCTCAAAGCGTGTTACTTCCATCTGTTGGGAAATTGTCATAATATACTAACAAGACACTTACCTTCCACCTGTCATAAAATTATCATCAGTTCAGTTCAGTTCAGTTCAGTCCCTCAGTCATGTCCGACTCTTTGCGACCCCATGAATCGCAGCACGCCAGGCCACCCTGTCCATCACCAACTCCCGAAGTTCACTCAGACTCACATCCATCGAGTCAGTGATGCCATCCAAATTATCATAGTAAATATATAAACTGCCCATCTCTAGCATCAACAGAGTTATAAGAATGTGAACAAATTTCAAGCAAATCAAAGCATGTACAGTATGAATGGCATGCCTGTAGACAGTTTGCCCTTGTTCGGTGCACAACATGAGCTACTGTACGTGGCAGCCTCATCCAGTGGGCTTTTTTTCTCTACAGCTGCAGCAGCAGCAGACCCGGCTGATGAAAATCAACCATGACCTCCGGCATCGTGTCACAGTGGTAGAGGCCCAGGGGAAGGCTCTGATTGAACAGAAGGTAGAACTGGAGGCAGATCTGCAGACCAAGGAGCAGGAGATGGGGAGCCTGCGGGCGGAACTTGGGAAGCTGCGAGAGAGGCTGCAAGGCGAACTCAACCAAAATGGAGAAGGGGAGCCTGTGGTGAGTGGGAAGCTGGCCTCTGTAGGCTGGCTCGAGGTGGGCCAGGCTGCCTTGCTTTCGCCATTACACTTGAGGGAAATGGGAAGCCCAGAGAGAGCCAGCTTCTGGCCAGGAGACACACAGCTGGGCAGAGGTAGTGCTGGGCCTGGAACCCAGGACTCCCAGCATTCTAGCCCAGGGTACCCAGCTCGCTGATGGTTATACCGGGCATCTGCTATTCATTCATGCATTCAAATAATTATTGCCTATGTTGTAGGCATGGGGGATGAAATGAAGACCTGGTTCCTGTCCACATGGGGCTTACAGCCAGTATGAGAGACAGACATAAGACAGATAATCACATAATATACTATGCGTGCATGCGTGCTGTCGCTTCAGTTGTGTCTGACTGTTTGCGACCCTATGGACTGTAGCCCGCCAGGCTCTTCTGTCTGTGGGATTCCCCAGGCAGGAATACTGGAGTGGGTTGCCATGCCCTCCTCTAGGGGATCTTTCCGGCCTAGGGATTGAACCTGCACTTCCTGCCTCTCCTGCAATTGCAGGCAGGTTCTTTACCCACTGAGCCACTGAGAAGCCCTAAGATACCATATGACCCAGCAATTCTACTTCTAGGTATATGTCCAAGAAAACTGAAGATATGTGTCTACCTAAAGGCTTGTACACCGGGATTTCCCTGGCGGTCCAGTGGTTGGGAGAATGCCTTCCAATGCAGGAGATTATGCAGAGATCGATCCCTGGTCAGGGGATTGAGGTTCCACATGCCACAGGGCATCTAAACCTGTGTGCTGCAACTACTGAGCCTGCATGCGCTGGAGCCTGTGTGCCACAACTAAAGAAGCCCATGTGCTGCATCTAAGACCCAACACAGCCAAATAAAGGAATGTAGTTTTAGAAAGACCTGTACACAAGTGTTCACAGCAGTACTAGTCTCAACAGCCAAAAGGTGGAAACCACCTACATGTCCATCAGCTGATGACTAGATAAACAAAGTATGGTCTGTCCGCATCATGGAATATTATTCAGCCATAAAAAGGAATGGAATACTGAGACATGCTGCCATTTGGATGACCCTTAAAAACATGCTAAGTGAAAGTAGCCAGACAAAAGGCCACATGTTGTATGAGTCATTTGTTTGAAATATCCAGAATAGGCAAATCCATAGAGAGAGAAAGAAGATTGATGGTTGGAGAGACTGGGAGAGGGGAGAATGAGGTGTGACTTCTAATGGGTACAGGGTTTCTTTTGAGGGCGATGGAAATGTTTCTGGAATTAGATAATGGTGATAGTTGCACAGCCTTGAATGCACTAAAATATATTCTGATTTTTATACTTCAAAAGAGTGGATTTTATGGTAGGTGAATTATATCCCAAAAAGTAAACCAGCGATTTATGTTAAAGGAGCGCCACAGTGCCAGAATGCCCCAACTGCATGGACTCTAGAGCCAGTCTGCTTCGGTTCTAGCCTATTCCATACTACTGCCATGACTTTAGGAAATTATTTAGCCTCTTTGCATCTCAGTTTTCTCATCTCTAAAATGGGAATACTAGGGAGTTCCCTGGTGGCCTGTGGTTAGGATTTGGCACTTTCATTGCAGTGGCCTGCGTTCAATTCCCACTCAGGAAACTGAGATCTTATAAGTCACATGGTTTGGCCAAAAAAAAAGGGGGGGGGAATACTAATAAGAGTACTTACTCCCAGATTGCTATTATGAGAATTAAATGAGTTAGTTCATTTAGAGTGTTAGCTGTTATTATTACTATGATAGTCTGAAGGAGTCAAAAAGGCTCTGCCAAGGAGGTGATGGGAAGAATGAGAGTAAACTAGGTGAAGGGGGGAGGCTGTGCAAAGGCCCTGTGGCAGGGGAGATTGCAGTGCAGTCAAGGAAGAATAAGAAAGAAAGGGTGAGGGACTTCCCCAGTGGTCCAGTGGTTAGGACTCTGCTCTTCAAATGCAGGGGGCAAGGGTTCAAGCCCTGATCAGGGAAGTAAGAGCCCACATTCCACATGGTGCAGCCAAAAAAAAAAAAAAGAGAAGGTCAGGATGGCTGGTGTGCAAGCTGACGGGGAGGGAGAGGGTCTGAATGAGGTCAGAGAGGTTGGCAGGGGCCAGTGCTACAGAGTGGAGTTTGGCTTTTATCTGCAAGCACTGTGCTGGGCACTGTGGAGGTCTGAGGAGCTTACAGCCCAGTGCAGGAGAAAGTCTTGGACCCCAGCGGCCACACTCAAGGTGGGACGGGATTGTCTTCGCATTAAGAAGCTGTCTCTGTCCAGTTCCTTCGAGGCAGAGCTTGAGAAGAGAAATGTGGGCAGGAGGTTAACTGGAGAGGTGATTGATCGCAAAGACCAGAGAACTGAGACAGGGAAGGAGGAAAAGGGAATTTGAGGGTGTGTCACTGAGGTCACCACGGGGAAGCTCAGTCCCTCTGGGACCTCAGAGAAGACCTCCCAGAACAGTCTTTCTGGAGGAGAAAGTCCTAGAGCAGTGATCTACAAATGCCTGTCCCCAATTACTAAGGGGAGATGGGGTCCCCAGGGGTGTTATCCCTCCCAGTACTCCCAGGCAGAACTTGTGGAGCAGAAACGAGGGTAAAATGGAAAGACAGGGCACTTCCCTGGTGGTCCAGTGGCTAAGATTCCAAGCTCCCAATCCAGGGGGCCTGAGTTTGATCCCTGCTCAGGGAACTAGATCCTGCATGCTGCAACTAAGATCCCACATGTGGCAACTAACACCCAGTGCAGCCAAATAAATAAATGAAGTAAATATTTAAAAAAAAAAAAAAAAAAAAGGAAAGACATCCAGTGTGTGCTTGAGGTAGGGCTCTGTCCACATGAATGGAACCACACCACAGCTGCAGCGGAAATCCGGGTGGGCCCAGTATGTGACCCAGGGCACCAAAGGTATCTCCCACGTAGATGTGCCGCTGGGATATTCCAGGAACATAGAGATGGGGCAGTTAATCCTGATGGGGGTGGCATGGAGTTTCATGGACCAGCTGTTGCTTCAGCTGAATGTCAGTGATAATAATGCTAAGATGTTAATAGACAGATGTAGAAGATGGATATACTNCACGTAGATGTGCCGCTGGGATATTCCAGGAACATAGAGATGGGGCAGTTAATCCTGATGGGGGTGGCATGGAGTTTCATGGACCAGCTGTTGCTTCAGCTGAATGTCAGTGATAATAATGCTAAGATGTTAATAGACAGATGTAGAAGATGGATATACTGTTTCAGAGAAGTGTAATGAACTGTTAGAGAAAAGCTCAGAGCTTCCCATTTCTTGTAGCACATATTTTTTTACTTTCCAGTTTGCAGGCACTGTGCTGGTCTCTTGGGTTCCAGGTGAGGAAGGTAAAATAGACAAGCTTTCCATCAGGCTGGCTCAAGTCCCAGCAGAGTCATTAAATATCTTGTGAATTTGGGCCATACACTCCTAGGTTCTTTGAAGGACAAAAACCTCTGAGATACAGATAGAGAGGAAGAGAGCGATGTCTTAAAAGGGAAACTGGAGTAGAATCTTCTTTTGGCTACAGGTGACAAAAGCTTAACTTAAAATGGTTCAAGGATTTAGCTGGGAGGGATTGGGGGCAGGAGGAGAAGGGGACGACAAAGGATGAGATGGCTGGATGGCATCACGGACTCGATGAACATGAGTCTGAGTGAACTCCGGGAGATGGTGATGGACAGGAGGCCTGGCGTGCTGCGATTCATGGGGTTGCAAAGAGTCGGACATGACTGAGCGACTGAACTGAACTGAACTTAGGTATAGCTGGTTCCAGGTGCCCTGATGACGCTGGCAGGAATTTGTTTCAGTCCTTCTCTCTGTGTTGGTGTCATTCTCAAGCAGCCTCTTGCCATATAGTGGTCCCTAGTACTCAACTAGCTGTGCAACCCCAATGGAAAGAAATTGCTTCTTTCTCAAATTCTCAGCAAAAGCCTCAGGAACCTTCTCATGACCTCACCTGAATCAATCATTGTGGTCTGAGGTCTAGATTATACATGTTGTCCATTTCTGAGCACATAGCTATCCATGATGGTACCAATCTAAGCCACATGCACAGAGAGTAGGAAAGAGGAGTTTCTCCAGAGGCAAACTGCCGTGACTCAGCCCAGAGATGTGCAGGCCAGGCAGGACAACAGCTGTTGTCAGTGTCAGAGAGTCAGGGTTGAGAATGCCACACACAAAACTCTGAGCAGTGAAGGATGTGGATTCTTTCACAGGGTTTCAGCAGGGGAGTGACAGGATCAGCTCCGAGTTTATATGGAGGACAGTTGAACAAGGAGACGATGGCAGCCATGGCTGTCAGGAGCCCTTGGCAGTAATCCAGGCAAGAAAGGTGAGGGCTGGACCAAGTTGATAGCCTTGGGATGGAGGGGAGGAGCCAGCAGGCGAAGCTTGGGGTGGTCACTCCCTCCCACCTCCCCTGGGTACCCCTTTCAGCCTCCTGAGCCCCACAGGAGCTCAGGCCCTGTCTCTGGCTGGTCCAAGCTTGGATCCTGAGGACATCACCCCTAGCCACAAGACTCTGAGCCCTGCTCCAGATCTCTTTTGGACAAGGACACTTCACACCTCCTTGGCCTGGCTGCCGGTAGGTTTCAGTTTCCTTTCTGACTCCACGAAGGTGGGGCAGAAACAGGAGTAAAATCCAGTAGCAGTTATGACTAACCCACTAAGCCTCTCTGCAGCGTCTGTTCCTGAACTCAGGGCGTCTTCTGGGGGCTTGACACCATCCCTTGGAGCTGAGCGGCGTTCAGGATGCTTGTCACTCAGACAGGGAAGCTGCAGGTAGTGGTGGCTTCGTCACCTGCTGCCGTGTGACTTGGGGCCCGTCCATCTCTTTGGTAATAGGTGCTTATCTGACAAATGAGGGACATGAACTTGACTTGATTCAGTAGATCTAAAAGTTAGTATGGCTGGCACTAAAAGGAACAAAATGGGGTCATTTGTAGAGACATGGATGGACCTAGAATCTGTCATGCAGAGTGAAGTAAGTCAGAAAGAGAAAACAGATGTCATATATTAATGCATATATGTGGAATCTAGAAAAATGGACAGATGAACCTATTTCCAAGGCAAGAAGAGAGACACACAGGTAGAGAACAGACATGTTGGCACAGGGTAGGGGAAGGGGGGGTACAAATTGGCAGATGAGGACTGACATATATGCACTACCATGTGTAAAACAGACAGCTAGTGGAAAGCTGCTGTATAGCACAAGGAGCTCAGCGCGGTGCTCATGATGACCTCGAGGGGTGGGATGGGGATGCTGGGAGAGCGGTCCAGGAGGGAGGGGTTGTATGTATACAGACAGTTCATTCGCTTCATTGTACAGCAGAAACCAACACGATATTGTAAAGCAATCATACTCCAATATAAAAAAAGTTAGCGTGGCTGGATAGAGGGTGGTGCTCAGAGAAGAACACGGTGAATTCGGAGTGGAGAGGAGACGGCCATGCAGGGCTTCAAGGCCTTGAGAAGGGTCTGTGGGCTGGGTAGGATGTCCGGGGATGGAATGTGGGGGAAGAGGAACAGCATAAGCCAGACTGGAGACTGTGCAGGGTGAGGCTGGGGTGGTAGCCCTGGCACCAGATCAGTGAGGGAAGATGGGAGCTATGCAGGGATCCAGAGCCGGGGAAGAATCCATTCTTTTCTTTTTTAAACTTTTATCAGAGTATGTACCGTGCTGTGCTTAATCGCTCAGTTGTGTCCAGCTCTTTGCGACCCCAGGGACTATAACCCGCCAGGCTCCTCTGTCCATGTGGATTCTCCAGGCAAGAATACTGGAGTGGGTTGCCATGCCCTGCTCCAGCGGATCTTCCAGCCCAGGGATTGAACCCAGGTCTCCCGCATTGCAGGCGGATTCTTTACCAGCTGAGCCACCAGGGAAGCCCTTATTGGCATATAGTTGCTTTACAATATTGTGTTAGTCTCTGCTGTACAGCAGAGTGAACCAGCTATGTGTATACATGTATTCCACCCCCACCCCCGCCCGCCTTTTAAAAATTTCCTTCCCATTTAGGTCACCACAGAGCGTTGAGCTATATGGTATATTCTTATTTATCTATTTACATAGTATCAATAGTGTATATATGTCAATCCCAATTTCCCAATTCATCCCAAACTGCACTCCATCCCCCTCGGTATCCACACATTTGTTCTCTGTGTCTCCATTTCTGCTTTACAAATAAGATCATCTGTACCATTTTTCTAGAGTCCACATGTATGTGCTAATAGACGATATTTGTTTTTCTCTGTCTTACTTAACTCTGTATGACAGACTCTAGTTCCATCCACATCTCTACCAATGACCTGTTTCATTCCTTTTCATGGCTGAGTAATAGTCTCTTGTATATAAGTATCACATCTTCTTTATCCGTTCCTGTGCTGATGGACATTTGGGCTGCTTCCATGTCTTGGGTATTGTAAAGAGTGCTGCAGTGAACACTGGGGTGCATGTATCTTTTTGAATTATGGTTTTCTCTGGGTGTGTGCCTAGAGGAATCTGTTCTTAACATTGCCTCTTGATTCATATGATTCTTTCTGAGATGTGATCGCTGTCATTTCAATGTGGTCTCCAGTAGGCAGGTCTCTTTGTATATTTTTATAACATATTTATTGAGATGTAATTCACATGGTATACAATCCATCCATTTAAAGTGTACAGATAAATTTTTTTATTTTCTGGCCGTGCCATGTAGAATCTTAGTTCCATCCAGGGATCAAACCCACACCTGCTGCATTAGAAGCACAAAGTCTTTAAAAAATAATAATATTTATTTATTTGGCTGTACAGGGTCTTAGTTGCAGCATGTGGGATCTAGTTCCCTCACCAGGGATCAAACCCAGGTCCCTTGCATTGGGAGCTCATGGTCTTAGCCACTGGACCAGCAGGGAAGTCCCAGAAGGGTCTTATCCACAGGACTTCCTGGGAAGTCCCCAGGTCAGTGGTTTTAGTATTAAATGTATTCACTCTATCGTGTGATCGTCACCACTATCTAGAACATTTCCATCAGCCCAGAAAGAAACCCCCTATGCATTAGCAGTCACTCCCCATCTTCCTCCCCCAGCCCCTGGCAACCACTCATTTACTTTCTGTTTCTGTGGATTTGCCTCTTCTGGACATTTCGTTGAAATGGACTCATGCACCATGTGATTCTGACTACCTTCCTACTCAGCATGTTTTCTAGCTCATCCAGCTTCTCACAGTTTAACTGATGGTTGTCCTGCCTTTGACAGTTGGACATATAAACCCTTAAGAAAATGAAGTTGGCTTCTTGTCTAAAGGACTTTGTATAAAACCAGTAAGAAAACTTAAAGTGAATAGTACCTCCTTGATGTCAGTGTCTCCGCCTTTTAAGTTCTGACTTCTTAGTAAATTGGGGAGTTTTTGTTTGTTTGTTATATGGAATATAGCTGATTAACGATGTGAAATAGCACATAAAAGGACGTAGCTGCTACACAGCACCAGGTACACAGTAAAGTGACTCAGCCATACCTATACATGTATCCATTCTGCCCCAAACTCCCCTCCTATTCAGGCTGCCACATGACATACGGCAAAGTTCCCTGTGGTACACAGTAGGTCCTTGTTGGTTATCCGTGTTAAATTTAGCAGAGTGTACATGTTGATCCCAAGCTCCCTAACTATCCCTTCCCCTCATCCTTGCCCCCCGGTAACTCTAAGTTCCTTTTCTAAGCCTGTGAGTCTGTTTCTAGTTGTTTGTTTTTAAGTATACAGGAAAAGCAGAGAGGAGCCTGATGGCTGGCCTGTGAACCAGGGTTTTGGGCACTGAATTTATCCACGGTAGCCCGGAGCTGCCAGGGGGGCCAGAGCACAGTCATTCCCCACTGCTGGGCAGGGCTGCTCAGAAGTATGTTCCAGGGGCCTTGGGAGCACAGGAAGGGATCTTGCTAGACCCAGGCAGTGGTGGGGTGAGGGGAGCATGCCCAGGGGGCCAGGCCTCAGGGTGGAGGGCCCTGATGGAGGGTATTGTCTCCTTAAGGGCTCTGGACAGGGACAGGCCCCATTGCTTGTCGGCTGGCCTCTTGGGCCTCCCTGGGGAGTACCTGGGGCCTCAGGCATCTCCCTCAAGCTGTGCCCAGAGAGCCTCAGGGGACCACAGACAATCAACGATAACCCGAGCCACCTCTCTGGTCCCTCATGGGGTAAGTCTAGAAGGCTCGCTGCTGATTGACCCGATTGCCATGTTGGGAAAAGCCTTGGCCATGTCTCTCGAGGACTGGGCTGCCCAGGGCACTGCAGCAGTGCCTGGTAGCCTCCGGAAAAGCTGAAGCCCCAATCGTATCCTCTTCTGCACTTCCAGGCAGCAGTCCCAGAAGTCAGGACTTTTTTTCCCACACCTGTCTCGGCATCCCTCAAGCTTTAAGGGGATCAGGTTGCTTCTCTGATAAAAGAACTGTCTTTTTGCCAGAGATAAAGAACTCAGGTTCTGAGCAAGCCCTTTGGTGTCTTGGGTGAGGACAGCCCATGGAGGTGAGCAGGGAACTACCATACCTTGAAAGCTTGTATTCATAGGAATGCCTGATGTAGACGTGGGAAGAGCCCTTAGAAATATTAATGGGTTTCTTAGGGCTCTATGGGGAAACAGGGGCCCGGAAAGGAGCAAGCAGCTTGCCCAGAGCCCTCTGGGAAAGTGAGGGGTTGGGAACCCTCCTGAAGGGCTTTATGTCTTCCCCAGGCATGTGGTCATCTGTCAGCTGGCACTTCCCAGAGACAGAAAGAAGCAGGGGACTTGCCCAGTGAGTGTAAGAGCCTGGGTTGTTTGAAGGAGGGGCTGGAAGGGAGTGTGTGAGCCTGAGATTTCTGTCTGCAGCCTTTAACACATATGGCATCTAGGCAGAGAAGGAAAAAGGGGAGGTGAGTGTGCAGCCATAGAAATAGCATATAGAAGGATGTAGCTGCTATACAGCACCAGCCCGGTGTTGCCATGTAGACTCCATGTGACCTGGTTTTCCAATTTTTTTCCCAAAAGGAAGCCCGAAACCCAAACTTTAATGTGAAATCTCCTGATCTAAAACAATTGGCAACTACTTCGAAGGAGTTTTAGAACACAGAATCAAATAAAAGAGGGGTGGGGTGGAAGTAGAGCCACTGGGGGTGGGCCCAGAGTTCTTGGTGAGCGCCTACACTCCCTCCAGACCCTGTGCACAGAGACCACATCTGCAGTAACATCTTCTGTGGTCCTCCTCAGAACTGATGTCCTTGCACCTTTCATTATATCATCTTATAAATTTCTATTTGTGTGTATCTTTCCTCCACCTCCAGCTGTCTGATTCGTCTCATTAGCTCAGTGACCAGCAGGCACAAAGTTGGTGCTCAGTCATATTAAGTGAATATTAGACCTGGGTTTGATCCCTGGGTTGGGAAGATCCCCCGGAGAAGGGAATGGCAATGCACTCCTGTCTTCTTGCCTGGGAAGTCCATGGACAGAGGAGCCTGGCAGGCTACAGTCCATGGGGTTGCAAAGAGTTGGACACAACTGAGCGACTAACACACACACACACACACACACACACCCCTCCGAGGATGCTCGGTGGTTAACCTGGGCAGAGGAAAAGAAGAGAACTGGCATCAGTGAGTGCTTGCTGTGTACTGAGCATTTGTTCTACGTGATCTTGGGTAGAGGATACTGTCTGAATGTGTGGTCATCAGGTGGTCCAAGGAGCGGCCCCAAAGGCTCTGCAGAGGGAGTTAAGCACTGAAGATGGACTTCCCTGGTGGTCCAGTGGTTAAGACTCCATGCTTCCAATGCCAGGGGCGCAGGTTCGATCCCTAGTTGGAGAGCTAAGATCCCACATGCCAGTGGTACAGCCAAAAAAAAAAAAACCCATTGAAGATGTACCCTGAGTTACACAGTCCTTTGAAGGTGTGGCATCAGCAACCACCGTAGAGTGCCTTCCTGGGGTGTTAATCCCCCATCTCCTCCCCAGTTCTTGGGCAGGAAGGGGCCCCGCTCTGCTGCCCAACTGGCTTGGGTGGGCGGCGTGTGCCAGGTTTGTTTCCTGCCACCTCCAGACCCCTCCCCTGCTGCCCCTGCTCGGCGCCGACTCCGGCTCAGACCCGCTTCCCATCCCACGCCTGCCGGGTGGCTCTGCCGTCACCTGATCTCTGGTGGGTGGTGTCTCCTTTCAACTGTCCTCTCCCAGAACAGCACGTCCCTGACTCTCCGGACGTGAGGCATCTCAGCTCTGCCTCCTGTAGCCCTTCAGCCACCTGGCCCATCTAGGCTGGAGTCCCTTTCTCCTTGTGCTTCTGTGGGGTTTTGGTCGGGGAGGAGCCAATTCTGTATTTCAATCCCTTCCGCTCAGTCCAAAGCTTTCCCACTGTTGTCCTAAGCTTTTGTCCATGCCTTCTGGACGATCATGGGACAGTGGCAACGCGAGGCTGTCGGGAATCGTACACTGCCTGTAGAGCATGGGCCACCTGCCGATATGGCCAGCTTGGACCTGGAAAGCTTGCAAAAACTTCCTTGCTATCAAAAAAAGAAAAAAATGTTGGCAAGGAGGTGGAGACTTACAGGAATGTAAAAGGGGGCAGCCACTGTGGAAAACAGTTTGGCAGTTCCTCCAGAAGTTAAACATAGAATCACCATATGACCCAGCAATTCCACTCCTAGATGTATACCCCAAGGAACTGAGGTATTCAAACAAATCTTCGTGCACAGATGTTCATGGCAGCATTGTTCACAATAGCCAAAAGGTAGAAACAACTCAGATGTCCATCAGTGGATAAAAGGATAAACAAAATGTGGTCTGTTCACTCAGTGGAATATTATTTAGCGATGAAAAGGAGTGACACGCTGACATGGGCTACAATGTAGAGGAACCTTGAAAACATGAGTGAAAGAAACCAGTCACCTAAAAGCCACATGTTATATGATTCCATTTCTAGAAAATGTCCAGAAAAGGCAGACTCATAGAGAAACAGAAAGCAGATGGTGGTTGCCAGAGGCTGGGGGGAAGGGGGACTGCTGATGGGTGTGGAGTTTCCTCTGGAAAATGTTTTGAAACTAATCAGAAGTGGTTACACTGCACCATGAATGGCTACACGCGTGCATGCTCAGTCACGTCTGACTCTTTGTGACCCCATGGACTGTAGCCCGCCAGGCTCCTCTCTCCATGGAATTCTCCAGGCAAGAATACTGGAGTGGGTTGCTGTTTCCTTCTCCAGGAGACCTTCCCGACCTAGGGATTGAATCTGTGTCTTCTGAGTCTCCTACATTGGCAGGCAGATTCTTGACCACTGTGCCATCTAACACCATGGAATTGTGTGTTTTATTTTTAATAGGTTTTTGATTTTTTTATATTGAATTTTATTTTCTTTTTAATTTTTTGCCATGCCAAGTGGTATGTAGGATCTTAGTTCTCCAACCAGGGATTGAACCTGGGCCCCCTGCACTGAGAGTTCAGAAGCTTAACCCCTGGATTGCTAGGTAAATCCCTGAATTGTGCATTTTAAAATGGAGATTTTGTGTTAAGTGGATTTTTATCACAATTGGAAAAAAAAAAAAAACTCCTTGCTGTGGAAGAGAGCAGAAATATGGGTTTGGGTCTGGAAACTTAGCAGACTAGGATCCATCTGTGTGACCCACGTGGAAGAGAAGTAAATGCCCTGCGTCAGCTGTGACGTTAGCCTCCCACCTCCACCCCTACCAGGGCTTCGACGGAACGCCAGTGAATAGATCCCCACCACCCCTGGGGAGGAGTGGGCTTAACCAGAAGGCCAGTAACAAACAGGAAACTGTGTACGACTTCTTATCAAAGGAAAAGGAATAGAGAATGGCACACTGGATCTGATTCCAATGACTTTGGCCAAATTAGCAATAGCCTCCATTAGAAAGGGCTTCCTAGGTGGCGCAGTGGACACAGAGGAGATGCAGTACGTTTGGGTTTGATTCCCGGGATGGGAAGACCCCCTGGAGGAGGAAATGGCAACCCATTCCACTATTCTTGCCTGGGTAATTCCATGGACGGAGGAGCCTGGCAGGCTAGAGTCCATGGGGTCGCAAAGAGCCAGACAGGACTGAATATGCCAATTGCTTAGAAAATGAAGCAAGAACATGGGAAAGGGAAACCAGGCAGACTTAAGAGGATGCTGGCACTGGGGGAGCATTGAGTTTCTTCTCCTCTGACACCTTTTAATGTTATTTGTAATTAAAACCCTGAGTCAACTGGGGAGGCAACGGGACTGTGGGTCTGGGTATTGAGAAGGCAAACAGCACGCAGGTGGCCACTGGCTGTGCTCTCCCGAGGGATGAATGCTGACTGCACAGAACGTGAGCAGAGGCCGCCCGCAAGTTCTTAAAATAGCGCCCTCGGCAAGCTGCTCAGGCCCTGTGGAGGGTGGGAAATCCAGGCTCCGGCAGGAAGCAGAGGGGGTGCTAGGGGCTGTGGCCAGGAATTCATGAGCAGCATCTCTGCCCCCTCCAGGTGGAGCTGGGCGGAGAAGAGTGTGTCTCCGGGGCGGAGAAGGTGGCCATGGATCTCAAGGACCCCAACCGCCCCCGGTTCACACTGCAGGAGCTGCGGGACGTGCTACATGAAAGGAACGAGCTCAAGTCCAAGGTGTTCTTGTTGCAAGAAGAGCTGGCATACTATAAGAGGTGAGCGTTCGGCGGAGCTCCCAGGCTGGCTCCATTCTGAGGTTGTTCGGAGTCTGGGGACAGATTCACACCTGGAAGACAAGGACTGCACCTGTGTCCACTGTGGGCATCATCACTGGCCTGAAGCACTTACATACCAACTCAGAATTCCTTTCTGAAACTCTGGGGCTCAGATTCCTCTTATAATTCAGAACTTTTCCAGCATTTAGAAAGGAATATTATAAATACAGTATTACCTTATGATCTTATACTACATGTGAGTTCTGGGGCGGCTCTCCCCAAATCAAACACAAGAATATTTTTGCAGCAAAAGATGTGAACATTCACATAGAATCAATGGGATCAGTCAAGATGATAAACAGCCTCACGAGCTTTCATTTCAGAGTTTGCCACCAAATGAATGACCGAAAAAGCAAATTTTGGTTTTTAGAGCTGTTTGGATTTGGGAATTACGGATAAGATGGTGGGGGATAAAAAGGAAAAAAAATAACAGAGATGATGGAGCTACCCAGCCTAATATTTTTGATCATTTAGTTCTTCCATGATCAATGAAATCCTTGCACACACAGTAGCCACTAGCCATGTGTGGCTATTTAAACGCATTAAACTTAAGTAAAATGTAAAATTCAATTCCTCAGTGGCACTCACCACATTTCAAGTATTCCATCAGCACTTGTGGCTGACGGCCACATATTGAACAGTGAAGAAAAACATTCCCATTCTCCTGGAAAGTTCTATGCACAGCACTTTCCCGACTTAAACAACTATCTCATATCATGCCACCTCATACTCGTTCAGCTTTGTACATGTGCTTAGTCGCTCAGTCGTGTCCGACTCTTTGCGACCCCATGGACTGTAGCCTGCCAGGCTCCTCTATCCATGGGATTCTCCAGGCAAGAATACTGGAGTGGGTTGCCGTTCCCTTCTCCAGGAGATCTTCCTAACCCAGGGATTGAACCCATGTCTCATGTTTCCTGCATTGGCAGGTTTCCCACTAGCAGGTTTCTTTCCCACTAGCGCCACCTGGGAAGCCCCAGCTCTGTACACATTGCCCTTCTATTGGTTCCGCAAAACACCCCTTGCTCGGTTCAGGTCACTTCAGGACCTTTGCACATGCTGCTCCTGCAGCTGGAAAAACATTCCGCATGACTCTTCCCATAGTTGGCTCCTGGTCACTCAGGGTTTGGGTCAGGTGTCACGTCCTGAGAGAGGCCTGCCTCCACCACCGCCACCCCTTCAAAGGAGTGTTCTGTCCTGGTCACAGCCTGTCATTTTGCTCAGTTTTGCTTTCTTTTTGGCTGTGCTGTGTCTTCATTGATTTGTGCAGGCTTTCTCCAGTTGTAACAAGCAGGGGCTCCTCCTCGTTGCGGTGGTGCTCAGGCTTCTCACTGTGGAGCACAGGCTTCCGTACTTCTGGCTCTCAGGCCCTCGTGCGGGCTTAGTGCTCCGCAGCCTGTGGAATCTTCCCTGACCAGGGGTCAACCCATGTCCTCCTGCTCTAGCAGGTGGATTCTTATTCACTGCACCACCAGGGAAGTCCCAGACCCCCCTCAGTTTTACTTTCTTCATGGCTTTTTTCACCATTTCATGTACTCCTGTTCAGGAATGTGCTGGTTTTATTGTCTGTTTCCACACCAGACTGCACCATCATGGCACCGGAAACCTTACTTGTCTTGTTCATAACTAAGTTCCCAGCACTCAGGATGCAGCTTAGCCCAGAGTAGGTGCACAAGTGCCTGTTGAACAGAAAACTGGAAGGAAGGACCAATGTGGTCCCTGCCTTTGTAGGGAAGATAAGACATCAGAGAAAATACAGTGCCATACATGCTTATTGAAAACCCACTGCGAGTCTGCCACGTAAGAAAGCTTTATGACAGTGTGTGCGCTGGCTGCTTGAAGAAGAGAGAAATCTCTTCTGGCTTGGGGATGGGGTGGAAATCAGGAAGGCTTCATGGAGGAGGTGGCATTTGAACTGGGCCTTCTCTAAAGGACAGGGTACTTCTTAGATATGGGAGATGTTGTGGGTGGCATATTCCAGGCAGAGTGAATCACAAAGGCATGGAGACAAGGAAACATTTGGCAAGAACAGGAAATAGGAAATCATTCTATTTGGCTAGATTCTCCAAAGTAAACTTAAAATAGAGATGTCGGTACCTTCCTGAAATTTCTCACGTGTGGCCCACTGGGCCAAAGGGCCTGCAGACACCTGTGTGCATTGCCTCCAGGACATATCCTTCCTCTTAACTGGCCATTCCAGAAGCCAGCCCCTGAGGCAGAGAGCTTGTGGGGCAAAGGCCACTGTTGTTGTCCTCCTGGGTCCCTTATTATCACTCCCTTGTAAAAGTACGTGCCCTCTCAGACCACCGGACAGTGCCCTTGGAATATTTCAGCTTTCATGGAATTGTTGACTCTCTAACCTCATGTCTCTCAACTCCTTCCAGTGAAGAAATCGAAGAGGAGAATCAAATACCCCAACCTCCACCCATTGCCCACCCGAGGATGTCTCCCCAGCCCGAGTCTGGGATCAAGCGACTGTAAGTTCTGTGCTTCCGGGGTCTGGAGCTGCTCGTCGGCGGCTGAGCTGGTGTTCACACGGCCTATCCCTTCTCCTGGGCACCTGCTCCAGGCCAGGGCTTGTCACTAACCACCTTCCGCCGAGATGGACCTAACCCTTGGGCACTTTGGGCCTAGCCCTTGACTTGGCGTTCACCTCTGTACCTTGAAGGCTGAGTTCCTCCTAGGGGGCTGGGGGTTGGTCCCTGGGCAGAGAGGTTTGGGGAAGGCTGAGAGGGCAGGAAAGGGCTGGGACCTATGGCTGATGCTCAGGGCTTGCTTGAGTGTATCAGGTGGGGCATGTCTCTGAAGACAGCAAATACTGCGTGGTGGGGAAGGTTTGTGCGCTGTAAGGGCTTGAAACCCCAGCTCTGAGATGTCCGAATGGCCGCAGGTCCACCCTATCTATGCTTTTCTGTGATGACTTATATCTGCCCCTCCATCTCTCTATTAAGTATTCATTGGTGCATAATACATGCAGAGGCAGGTCCTGGTTGCTATGGGGAACACACAAGAAAAAGAGCAACCTAGTCATTGCCCTCAGCTAGACTTAAAGCTACTTCAGGGATCCTCGCATCAAAAGACTCCTTTGAGACTCAGATGAGAGGTTGCAGACCATTTCCTGGAGAGGTTGGGGGAGGAAATCATACAATTTTGCAAACAGTTTTTGGTTGATTGACCCCTGCAACCCTTCAGAAAAAGGGTTAAAGCTCTAGTCTCATTAGCTAATATCTACTAAGAACCTACTATGTGCTAATATCTACTAAGAATGTACTACGTGCCCAGTACTGTCCCGGCAGATTGAGTCCCCACCATAGCCCTGTGTTATTGTTCAGTCGCTTAGTCATGTCCAACTTTTTGCAACCCCATGGACTGCAGCATGCCAGGCTTCCCTGTCCTTCACTATCTTCCAGAGTTTGCTCAAACTCATGTCCATTGAGTCAGTGATGCCATCCAACCATCTCGTTCTCTGTTGCCCCCTTCTCCTTCTGTCCTCAGTCTTTCCCAGCATCAGGGTCTTTTCCAGTAGCCCTGTGAGGTGGGGGCATTGTCATTTCCATTTTACAGTTAAGGAAACTGAGGCACTGAAGTCAGTCACCTTCCCAGGGTCATACAGCTAATAAGAGGCAGAGTCAGGGTTCACACCCGGGCACCTGGCCCAGAGCTCCCATTTCAAACTGCAGGAGGGCCTCCCAGTCCCCGTTGTCTTGTGGCCTCCTGTTCTCCCCTAAAAGGGTCTTCCTGGCTCTCAGCCTTACAACTTATTGTAAAAGAGGCCTCAGTTCTTCCACACAAACCCTGGTAGAAGCTTTGTGAAAGCGAGTGGTCTGGGTTGGAAAGCTAGCTGGGATGTTTGGAGAGGGGAATTGGGGTGTTACTTGGATGCCTCAAACTTTAAAGCCCATTTATGTTTGAAAATCCTCGACTAGTTCTTACCCTGTGAATTGACTTAAGCCTCAGCTTTGGGGGATGGGAAGGGAATGCAAAGTGCTGGACCTTCTGCTTTTAGTCTTTGTTTGGTTTTATTTGGTTTTGGGTTTTGATTGAGCAGGGTGGCGTATGGGATCCTAGTTCCCTGACCAAGGATTGAGGCCACACCTCCTGCATTGGAAGTGCAGTCTAAGATTTTTTTTTTCATGTGGACTATTTTTAAAGTCTTTACTAAATTTGTTACAATATTGCTTCTATTTTATGTTTTGGTTTCTTGGCCTTGAGGCATGTGGGATCCTAGGTCCCCAACCAGGGATCGAACCTGCACCCTCTATGTTAGAAGTCCAGTGGTTACTGGACCGCCAGGGAAGTCCCTGGGTTGGTTTTTGTTTTTGTTTTGCCCTTAGAAAGGGATGACTTGTTCAAATGCTGGGCCCTGGGAAAGGCTGGCCTCCCTCTAGAGTGTGGGGTTAAAGATGTGGTTTTCTTCCAAGCCACTCTTGGCCAGCTTCACACGTTGTTTGCTTGGCCCTCCATCTGCTGGATTTGGGAGGGGGTGTGGTCCCCAGTTCTGCTTAGGGATAAATATTTCCTGGGGGTGAAGCTTGGAACCATTCATTGATAGGCCTCCTCTGGATCTCAACACCATGTCGGCCATGTATTAGTTTGTAATCTTCCGATGGCACTTGAAACGCACCTCTAAGTAACTTAAGATAAACTGTTGGTCAAGCAACTAACAATTTCCAGGTCATCTTGGCTTTAGATTCAGCTGGATCCAGGCCTTGTCATCAGGGCTTTGCCTCGTTCCCTCTGCCTCTACCCTAGTTTTCCTTTCTGTGTGCTGTATTCTTGGGTGGCAGTACAGCCCCCATCAGCTCAGGCTTCTGCTTTCTGGTATGAAACTTCAGTGGGAAAAGAGAATGTCCCACAGGGTCACAGAATTGAGTCTCATTGGCTCTGACCAGGTCACATGACCACCCCCTAAGCCAGCCACAGGGTAGTGCATCCATAGGTCTGGTCTGGTCTCATTCTCACACCTGAAGCTTGGAGTAGCTTTAACTGCATCCAGTTCCCAAGGACTGAAGTTAAGGGAAGGACAGACCCCAAACAAGATCAGTTTGCTGAGCAGACAGAAGTAACCAGCGTTCACTGTAACCTCATCTTCGGGGAGAAGGAGCCCTTTGGTCTTGATTCTCTGATGTACTCAGTATACGTGGTTAAGATTTCCCATCCAGTGCTTGGTAAGAAGTGGGATTCCTTTCGCTGAGACCCTGATCTGTCCTCCAGCCCCACTTGCATGTAAGGATGAGCAGAAAGTGAAAAGTGAAAGTGTTATTCGCTCTGTCATGTCCAACTCTTTGCAACCCCATGGACTGTAGCCTGCCAGGTTCCTCTGTCCATGGAATACTCCAGGCAAGAATACTGGAGTGGGTAGCTAGCTATTTCCTTCTCCAGGGGATCTTCCAAACCCAGGGATCAAACCTGGGTCTCCTGCATTGAAGGCAGATTCTTTACCGTCTCAGCTCCCAAGGAAGCCGTAGGACAAGCGGAAGTGACCTTACATGCTTTGGCTTAAATCCTGGGGAACTAGAGAAAACGTTTTTGAGCTCACACAGCCCCTCCCTTGGCTAAGGGAAGGATAAGACCAAGAGAGCAGCATCTCCTTCCCTCAGCAGCTCCTTCCCTTTAACAGTCAGACCTTCCCATCACCTCTGCTCCACCAGCACTGCATTTACAGCATCTCCGGCACTCTAATTCCAAGTCACGTGTAATTCTAAGGCTTCCTTCTGAAGCAGTGTTGTTCTGACTTTCTAGTTTTCCATTCCAGCCCCCTTTCACTAAAACAGGTAATTAAGTGGTTGGTCTTTGCAAATCTCAAACTAGGTAAAATCCAGAGGAAAGGTATCAGTATTAGCCAACACTTTTTTTTCCTACTAGTTCTACTCACACTTGAGTTGGCTGTGGTGTCTGGTCCTCTTTTTTCCAGATTGTTCCGGAAAGGACTCTGTTCTCAAACCCCATTTCCTCTTTAGTTTGGCCTCTGGTTGCTCAGCAAGACCTGGGGTCTGAGCCCGGCTGGAGAAGCAGCTGGAATCTGGGAGCCTGAGACAGACAGAGAGGGAGAGAGAATTCAGAATCTCTCTTCCACGGGGTGCAGGTGGCTAGTCCCATGGCTGCCCCGGTCTTCTCGGGGATAAGTGGGAGATCAAACCGGCACAAAAGGCTTTTGATCAGCCCAGACAGGACAGCGGTCGCCTTTGTCTGCCTTGGCCGCTGACCGGAAGCTGCATCAGGGTGACCATGAGCTCAGAGCCTGGGGCAGAAATGGATCTTCCCTGGGGACCAGGGAAGGGAGTGGCCATTCTTAAGATGGTTCCACGCCTGTCTCCCTCTCCATCCTTCACTCTCAGGCACCCATCTGGGTCTGTCTGGTCTCTTTGTCCTGGCTTTTGTGGAATGTTAGTCGTACAGCTTTTTTAAAAAAAATTTACTTGGCTGCTCCAGGTCTTAGGTGTGGTACTTGGGATCTAGTTGCATGACTTAGGGATGGAACCCAACCCCTCCACACTGGAAGCATAGAGTCCCAGCCACTGGACCACAGTGTCCAGTGTGTCGGGAAGTCCTGACACAGCCTTTTTAGTGCAGCTCACAGCTCTTCCCCAACTCAGCTTCCTGCCCTCCACCACTTTCCCCACCCACCAGTGAGTAAGCAGTAACTATTTAATACCTTGGAGGTTCTGCCCTGTCGGGAGATTCAGAGCTAGGAGGCTTAGCCCCATTTCTCAGATGAGGAAACTGAGGCCCAGAGAAGCCCATTGACTTCACTGTGATCACTTGCTGGGAAGGATCAAAGTTGGGATGGATTGGAACCCATGCCTTTTTTTGCCACCCAGCCCTGTGCTTGCCCTCATTCGGCCTCCCTGCCCCTCCTTTTCTTTACCTCCCCCACTTCCCGAGTCACCAGCTATGGGCTGACTGCCCAGTTCCCTTATCTTTCAAATGCACCACCAGCCAAAGACTCCAGAGTCTACATTTCTGGGCTGAACTGGTCGAGGGAACCAGAAACTCCAACCGCCTGTCCAAACAGTGTGCCCAGAGGACGTTCCAAGAATAGCTTGTGATTGAGCAGCTGCTGGCCAGAGTCTGGGCTGGCACTGCCTGGGAAGGTCACGAGGGAGCGCCTGAGTGGCTCCACCCTCGTCCCCAGTGGACACCAGGCACCAGCGCCCCCTTTGTGTCGCTCGCAGCTCTCCATCACGGGCTGACAGGCACACACAGGGCTGCTGAGCAGAGGTAGGGGGCTGACCAGGGAGGCAGGCAGCTGGCAGTGGGCATAGAGGCTCAGCCGGGGAAGCTGCAGTCGGAACAGCTGGCCTCATACCAGAAAAGCTGGCCTTGAAGGAGCAGGCGGTCACCTGAGTATCCAACGGTAGTGACAACGGTACAATCTCTCCCTGTCCTCCTACCTGCCACCCTGCTCACTGCAGCCCAGAAATAACTTCTTCACAGCCGCCCATTGCACTGCCTGAAATGCCACTGTCAGAACCTCATTTGCTTTGAGTCTTCCAGAAATAACTGTTACAGGGTGGGGCGGTGATGGGGGGTGGGGTGGGCGGTGGCTGGTGGGAGCTTGAAACCAGCTACATTGTATCCAGGATATAACTTTTGACCAAAACAAGCCAGTCTTTTTTCATGGCAGTGGCTGTCCCTCTGGAGGAGGTGGCTTCTGCGAGGAGGCACCTGGAATGGGGAGGGGAGGAAGGCCGTCCATGTCAGGGATCCCAGCGAGACCCACAGAGAGTAGCTCAACCAGAACCCCCTCCTGCCTCCCCGCCAGGTGTCCCAAGGCCCTAATGCATCAGTCTGGCCCCTGATTGGGTCCCAAATGAAGTCCAGCATTTCCCAGCAGGCAAACATATATCCAGGAAAAATACCCAGCCTGCATATCTGGGGTCATCCCCCAAACAACGATGCTGTCTCTGGGGGCTCCCTGTTGTGCTAGAGAGAGCATAAAGGCGAATGCAGAGCCTTATGGCCAAGAAGCTAACGGTGCCCGCTAGCCTGGCCTCTGCAGACTGGGCCCACTCAGTAGGAAGCCCCTCACTGTCACCTTGAGAGGCCGTTCAGATGGTTCTGCTGAGATGCCAGCTCCCAGCTACTTTGGGGAGTTGCATGAAGGGTGATCCAGACACAGAGAATTCTCAAACCTCATTTGAGATCATCATATTATTATATCTTTCCCCCAGCCAACTTCTTTAAAAAAGCCAAACAAAACCAAAACCAAGCTGTTCAAAATAAGTTCCGGAGACGTGGTTAGAGTTTCTTCAGTTTCCTTGCCCAGACAAGGAACTGATGAGCATTCATTGTTGTTGTTTGTTGTTCAGTGGCTAAGTTATGTCCGACTCTTTGCAACTACATGGAGCACGCCAGGCTTCCCTGCCGTCCGCTGTCTCCCAGAGCTTGCTGAGTAGGCTCTGGCTTATCCAGGGGAGCGATTATGCAGCCTGTCTCCTTCCTGGCCCATCCTGGCTGCCTCATCTTCTCTCCTGCGTCTCCTCTGACGGCCTTCAGGGTACCAAGCCCGCAGCTTGTGGTATTTGGGGGAGACGGGCTGGAAGATACCCACGGATGTCACCACTGAATCCCACAGTAGGTTTTGATCTACCATTCTTCACACCCAGGCCTGTGTTTTCAGCTCTCGAGACCAGCCTGTCTTCCCTACGTGGTTGTCACATGCTATTCGTTTGCTGTGGTTGCTGTACCACAAACCAAGCTGGCTTAAACAACAGAGATGTATTGTCTCACAGTTCTGGAAGCTAGACGTCCAAGATCAGGGTGTTCGGCAGGGTCTGTTCCTTCAAAGGGTCGTGAGGGATCGTCTTCTCCATGCCTCTCTCCTAGCTTCTGGTGGTTTGCTGGCCATCTTTGGCCTTTGTTCACTCACAGAAGCATCACCCCTAACTTTGTCTCCATCTTCACTTGGCCTTCTTCCTGTATGCATGTCTGTGCCCCACACATCCCCCTTTATAAGGACACCAGTCGTATTGGACTGGGGCCACCCTACTCCGGTGTGACCTCACCAAAACTAGTTACATCTGCAAGGGTTCTATTTCTAAATAAGGTCACATTCTGAGCTATGGGTTAGGACTTCCCAAAATATGAACACAGGTGGGGTGGTAGGTGGGCAGCACAGTTCCACGTAAACCATAAGCAAACCCTTCAGCTGACCTGTCTGTGGAGTGTTTCTTTTTCACTCCTTGCCCCTTTTTTTTTTTTTTTTAATTTGGCTCCACTGAGCCTTTGTTGCAGCATGCGGGATCTTTAATGGAGGCATGCAAACTTTTAGTTGCAGCATGTGGGATCTAGTTTCCTGACCAGGGGTCGAACCTGGGGCCCCTTGCATTGGGATCGCGAAGTGTCAGCCGCTGGACCACCAGGGAAGTGCCAAACTCCCCTGTTTTTATCTTCTCTGTGTCTATCTGTGCTTTTCTAACCAGGATCTTTACAGCCATAATGCCCATGGTAGCAGCCGGACTGATAATAGATGACCCCACCCTGCAGCCTGTCCGACGACTTGTGTCCCTCGTAGGCACTGGATTTTTTTCTGGTTTCCTTTTGAGCTGTGCCTTTGCAATGTCTGCTGCGGCTCTCGCTGGGGCTGGCCTGTCTCCTCTGGCCCCTTTAGCTGCATGGCCATCCCCCTGCGTGTTCCCATTTGAAGTGGGTGTTGAGTGTGATTTCACACGTGCCACTCATGAATGCTCCATCTGCACGAGTGAAGCCTTGGAATTCTGGGCTCTGTCACCAATAATTCTTTTTGTCTTTTCTGTTTCCATTCTAAAACCACCTTGTCCATGATGCAGTAAAGAAGGTCCTTTAAATGACGGGTCAGTAAGCCACACCCACCATGACCCATCCCCCTGAGTGACACTAACGCTGTGTTTTTCGATCTTCACACCCTGGCTTTCTAAACTGCTTTGTTTTGCCAAGCCATCGTCAGCAAGCCGTTTGAGCTTGTTAACAGGAAAAGCAGAAGAGGGGACTTTGTCTTGATTCTTTCTGTGTCCCCTTAGACAGGAAGTGACAAGTGGCTTTCCTGCTTGAATCAGGCAGACATGATATGTATCAGTGATGAATGCTGCTATATTTCTGGCCAGCTTAATTGCTTCGATTACATTACAGAAAGAGCTCTCAAATAACCCAGAATGAGAGTCATTCCTTCATTTGCCATATTGGTTGCAGGAAGAAAAAGAGGCTTTACACATACATATATATGTATGGCTGAGTCCCTTCGCTGTTCACTTGAAACTATCACAACACTGTTAATCAGCTATACCCAGGCGAGAGTACTGGAGTGGGGTGCCATTGCCTTCTCCATATACCCCAATACAAAGTAAAAAGTTTAAAAACAAACAAACAAAAACAGTCCAAGAAGACATCATTAAAAAAGAGAGAGAGAGAGACTTTAGCTGGTACAGAGAATTTCTCCAGGCAGACTTGGCTTGCCCCAGCTTTACAATGAAAGACTACTTCATTCTGGGTAGGAAGTGATTGTAGGATCCAGTAACCACAGAATAGGAAAATCATTTTCACCCAAATGTGATTAAAACTGAACTCCATAGGCCATAGCACTAAAAAACAAAACAAAACAAACAATAAAACCTAATAGGTAAGCGGACAGAGGGAACTAAAAATAGTTGATCTGAAGCTTTGATTTCTCAGGGGTGCCTTCCTATTCTTGCTCTCAGAAAACATACCTGAATTACTGTAACTCTGACCAAGTTCAAAAACCAAAATTCAAGAGTAGAGGAACTTAGTAAGACTAGAAATCATCTTTAATTAGAAGCTGGGAATACAGGAGGACAGTTGGCAGCTTAGAAAGGACTTATCGGAAATACTCAACGTGGGCAACTCGGGTTGACTGCCCTGGGTCCTCGACTCTGTTGAGGTGGAGTTTAAGCTGACTTTGCTTTAAGTGGGCCACTTTGTCAGCTTTTTGCCTGAGATTTCCACTTTTATCATTCAGGCATCTGATGGTTTGCTCTGATTGATCAATGAGCAACAGTCACAGCTATCTGAAAAAGAGTTCATGGTCTACTGTAGCCATGTAGATAGTAACTGTGTTAACTTCTAAAGGCTCTCACCATTAGATCACTTCTTGTCACTTGTCCAAATTGATGTTTCCCAAATTTCTTTCATAGTCTGTATTCACAGTGTTTATCTAATCAGTGCACATGTGTACTATTACTTAATATATATTCCTTAATATGTATTTTAATCTCTTCTTAACTACCTACTTTCAGCTCATTCTAAGCAGTAGAAATATCCATGAAATTTAAGGTGCTACTTATCTAGCTTCCCAATTCACATCACATAAATACAGTTACTTTAAAACATTCATCTCTTTACATCTGAATCATCTTACATCTCATTTGGCTTCTGAGTATTCCTTTCTCTGCATCATTGAGGTAAAGAAACCCATGACGTATGTTTCCAGTAGCTTTTTATTTCCACTGGTAAGGAGGAGAAATCCCCTGTAGTGCTTAAGTGGGGAGGTACATCACACATCACCTACATGCACGCCCTGTTCACACTGTGTCACCTCCAAGGTACCGTGACAGTCACATGCAGAATCAACCCCCCGCTGCTTTCCGGAATAACTCTGACCCGCACCCCCAACCTTTTCTTTCACACCTTGAATTGATTCGCTCCCCTCACGTTTGCTGCTGTACGTCCTGGCAATTGCAAAACCTGTGACGTGCACAGCCAAGGGCAGCCTCTCATTTCCGTCTTTCCCTTCCCAAAGGTTTAGCTTCTTCTCCCGAGATAAGAAGCGTCTGGCCAACACGCAGAGAAATGTGCGCATCCACGAGACCTTTGGCCAGTGGGCCAACTGCCACCGCGATGACGGTTACACGGAGCAAGGACAGGAGGCCCTGCAACACCTGTGACCATGACCCACCTCTGTCCTCGGGCCTGAAACACCCACCACCAGGGGCTGCCATGGCACACGGGCACCTCGGGTATCACACCTTCAAAACGGATCCCTCCAACAGACTGTCTGCTTTGAGGGAGCACGTTGGAAAACTGATGCCAGATTCTAAAGAGACGTTTATTTATACCAGGGCTACCACCGTTTCTAATAGATGACTCCGATCCCTTAAGATATATATTTAATAAGACCATGAGCGGAGGCTGATTTTTGCATTAACTTCAGTAACACGAGCTTCGCCAGATACATCACCTGCCGCTCTAATTACTGTTTGACTTGCTTTGTATGAAATTCTTTGTGTAGAAATTTTATGATCACGTTTGTCATACTGACATGGGAGGCAGGGAACTGGTAGGTTTTCATTAGTTGCGTTCATGATATTGTCATGGTGGTAGCAGAATATATAGGATGCATCAACTAGACAGGGAGGGCCTCCGAAGTCACAGGACACACTGGCCCGGCTCAGACACAAAGCAACAGAAATCAGGGACAACAGTCCTCCCACCCAAAAACTGGAGACAAGTTTGCAAGAGCCTGTGGTTCTCTATTGCACCTTGTTACCGATAATGCCTAGAGCATGTAGCAATGTTCAAGGCCAGTGCCTTGGAATCTGCTGTGAGTTATGCAGTACTAACCAAACAAAGTTGCTAAGGATGAGACACTGCAATGGTTCTTCTGTGTGTTTTTTTTATTGGCATCTTGTTTCTTTTCAGCATTTACTGTGTCAAATACTTAGTCCCCTGGGAAGAAGACAAAGATCCCAAAGTAGATTGAGAGTGGGGTGTGGAGCGCTAGGGGATGCTGGATGGTGGGTGGGGTAGACTTGGCAAAGAGAGGGTGGTGGGTGAAAAGATGGCTTGGGGACCACTGATGTCTGGCTGACTTATGGGGCTGTGGTGGACAGCCGGATGCCATGTCTGCAACTGGTAAGTTGGGGGTTTGCCCAAATAATGCTTTTTCTTCACCCAACAGGGTACCTAGGGTGCAAGGCTTGAAAGAGATACCATTTCCCAACAGAGCACTCAAGGACATCTGACTGGGCTGCTTTCTGCACGTTTTACTGTGTTGTGCTAAGAAATCATCAGGTTGGTTTACAGAATCTACATGAACTCTGTTTACAGATCACTAAGAAAAATAATCAGACAGATAATGTTGGTTTAGGGGAGTGGTTCTCCAACCTGACTGCCATTAGAACTACTGGAGTTTACTCTCGGAGAGTATAAAAGCCTGCCAGTGCAGGAGACGCGGGTTTGGTCCCTGGGTCAGGAAGATCCCCTGGAGGAGGAAATGGCAGTCTACTCCAGCAGTCTTGCCTGGGAAATCCCATGGACAGAGGAGCCCAGCGGGCTATAGTCCAGGGGGTTGCAAAGAGTCAGACACACCTGAGCAGCTCAACAAAAAAACTGATCCACCATCAAACTCCCCCCATCACGTTTGACTGCCCTTCCCTGGGGTAACCAGTGTTGGTAGTTTCCTGGGTGTTTTTCCTGAAATAATTTATAAATATACATCAGTTCAGTTCAGTTGCTCAGTAGTGTCTGACTCTTTGCAACCCCATGGACTGCAGCACGCCAGGCCTCTCTGTCCATCACCAACTCCCAGAGTCCACCCAAACCCATGTCCATTGAGTCAGTGATGCCATCCAAACATCTCATCCTCTGTTGTCCCCTTCTCCTCCTGCCCCCAAACCCTCCCAGCATCAGGGTCTTTTCCAATGAGTCAGCTCTTCGTATCAGGTGGCCAAAGTATTGGAGTTTCAGCTTCAACATCAGTCCTTCCAGTGAACACCCAGGACCGATCTCCTTTAGGATGGACTGTTTGGATCTCCTTGCTGTCCAGGGAACTCTCAAGAGTCGTCTCCAACACCACAGTTCAAAAGCATCAATTCTTCGGCACTCAGCTTTATTCACAGTCCAGCTCTCACATCTATACATGACCACTGGAAAAACCATAGCATTGACTAGACGGACTTTTGTTGACAAAGTAATGCAGTCATGTAAAAAATATATATTTCTGTTCTTTTTTACATAAATGGCAGCATATGATACACACGTCCTTCTGTACTTTTCATTCCTTAGAATACCCTAGATATAACTCCACAGCAGTATAAGAGACACTGAGTCTCAACCAAGGGTGATTTTGGCCCCCAGAGATATTTGGCACTCTCTGGAGACATTTTTGGTTGTCACAACTGGGTGGGGGCGGAGGGGGTGGGCGCTGGTGCGGGTGCTGTCATCCATCCTGGGTAGGCCCCAGGGATATTGCTAAATATCCTACAATGCATAGCCCAGCACCCAATACCAAAGAATATTCCAGCCCCAAATGTCGATGCCAGTACTGAGGAACCCTGGTCAGCCATACAGAGTGTAATGTGTTTATGTTTGTCCGGGCCCACGGGTGAACAGATGGCTTCCAGTTTTCCTAAAACAGCACTGCACACTTTCATACTTGTGCATCGGCCTGCAGAATGAACTAGAAGAAGAACTGCTAGGTCAGAGGGAGTCGGCCTTTGCCACGTCAATGGCTACAGTCCCTGCCAGGGTGGGGCAGAGGGGGGAAAGGGAGGTAGTCCTATTTTTTTTTTTTAAGTTATCAGGGCTGATACAAGACTAAACCCAAATGTCCAGAGGCAGGGTCTGAGTGTGTATATTCTTTTTCACCCGTTCATGTTCTGGTACTCAGGGTTGATAAATGCCAGCTTAGGCTATGTAAACACTGCCACTGGAGACTTCCCTGGTGGTCCAGTGCTTAAGACTCCGTGCTTCCAATGCAGGGGGTGAAAGTTCGATCCCTAGTTGGGGAACTAAGATCCCACATGCTGTGTGGCACGGTCAAAAGATAAAAATCAGAACTAAACAAAACACTGCCACTGGATGTGTTACTTCTGAAGCCATCTCACAATTCATGTTCCTGGATGGGGATCTCTCATTTACCTAAGGTAAAGCGCTCAGTCATGTCTGACTCTTTGCAACCCCATGGGCTGTAGCCTACCAGGCTCCTCTGTCCATGGGATTTTCCAGGCAATAGTACTGGAGTGGATTGCCATTTCCTTCTCCAGTGGATCTTCCCAACTCAGGGATCAAACCCGGGTCTCCCACATTGTAGACAGACGCTTAACTGTCTGAGCCACCAGGGAAGTCCTACATTTACCTAATATACCTGCTAACTCTAACTCTAGTCCATAACAGATGTTTTAAACGAAATATGGGTGAAATCAGAAAGGTGTTCCTGCAAGATGGTTGAGATTTGGGAGATTGTAAATTATTGCACTGGAAATCGAGAAAGAGTATATTTTTCTAAAACGGTTCTAACAGCGAACAGTAATTTTAAGATATTATAGGTCCCCAATGTAACAATGAGATTCATACTCCTGATGCAAAAACCTAGTAATGAATGTGTGAATCTTGATACTAAATCAGGCATTTATTCTGCATGAGACATCCTGAATTTTAAGAACTTAACTTTCAAAGATAGAGTCATGGATAAAACAAAAATGTTAAATGTCAGTTTCTTGAAAACCATAGGAATAGTATGGCAGTTATTCAAAGTCCTCAGAAGTTAAGGTCAATATATCCAGCTTTTAAACAAACCAGAGGCCAGATGGTTGAGGGAAAAGGCAGATCAGTCCATTAGAACTAGATACTGACCTTTCGTGGATTTCACTTTCATTTCACTCTCACTTCTCTTGAACTTTCTCTTTTCCAAGGGCTGGAAGATTGCCATAGTCCATAGCCTCACAGCCCTGCAACTTTGGTTTTTCATTTTAAATGCCAGTCACCCCACCAAAAAAGGAAAGGGAAAAAAGAGTAGTCAGCACTTGGCTGGAGAATGGAGTTATATTTGTTCAAGAGAAGCTGGCTACTGACCCAGAACACTGCTAGGACTGGCTTTTGGTTCTCTGTCTCTGGACAATCTCCTTGGATTCACTTTTCTATCCTATTTTTAATTTCACTTAACCAAACCCTTGCACTATGCACATAAAGATGGAAAAGATACAACTTTGATCCTGACCAGATTCAGGTTCCTGAGAGTCACACAGATCAATGCAAATGGTTTCCAGGCATCACCTCTTTTTGCTACACTTTCAAAAAGGTCATTTCCAATAGATGGGAGAAAAAAATCAAAACAAAGCTCTCTACTACCAAATTAAATGAGTGATGGTTCCTTACACAGGTCTTTCTGTACAGATGATGGCGACTACAAAATTGTCTCTCAAGCTTATCAAATAACAGGTCCTTAATCACTGTAGATGGTGACTGCAGCCATGAAATTAAAAGACGCTTACTCCTTGGAAGGAAAGTTATGACTAACCTAGATAGCATATTAAAAAGCAGAGATATTACTTTGCCAACCAAGGTCCATCTAGTCAAGGCTATGGTTTTTCCAGTGGTCATGTATGGATGTGAGAGCTGGACTGTGAATAAAGCTGAGCGCCGAAGAATTGATGCTTTTGAACTGTGGTGTTGGAGAAGACTCTTGAGAGTCCCTTGGACTGCAAGGAGATCCAACTAGTCCATCCTAAAGGAGATCAGCTCTGGGTGTTCACTGGAAGGACTGATGTTGAAGCTGAAACTCTAGTACTTTGGCCACCTGATGCGAAGAGTTGACTCACTGGAAAAGACCCTGATGCTGGGAGGGTTTGGGGGCAGGAGGAGAAGGGGACGACAGAGGATGAGATGGCTGGATGGCATCACCAACTCGATGGACATGAGTTTGGGTAAACTCTGGGAGCTGGTGACAGACAGGGAGGCCTGGCATGCTGCGATTCATTGGGTCGTAAAGAGTGGACACGACTGAGTGACTGAACTGAACTGAAAACTGTAAGATGAAGGGAATGCCCTAGAGATCCAATGGTTAGAACTCTGCACTCTCACTGCTGAGGGCCCCCGGGTTCAATCCCTGGTCAGGGAATTAAGATCCCTGCAAGCTGCCCATAAGCCCCAAAACAAAAACAGGGTAGTCCAGTGATTAAGATTCTATGCTGGCAATACAAGGGACCCGGGTTCCCTGGTGGGTAACCAATATTCCAGGTACCATGAGGTGTGGCAAGGATTTTTAAAAATAATAAAAAATGAAAAAACTGTAAGATGAAGAAGGGCTTCCCTGGTGGCTCAGATGGTAAAGAATCCGCCTGCAATGCAGAAGATCCAAGTCCGATCCCTGGGTTGGGAAGATCCCCTGCAGGAGAAAATGGCAACCCACTCCGGTATTCTTGCCTGGAAAATCCCATGGACAGAGGAGCCTGGCAGGCTACAGTCCATGGGGTTGCAAACCTTAGTCAGACATGACTGAGCAACTAACACACACACACTCATAAGATGAAGAAGAAAAATTCATACAGTATCAGCGTGTTCAGCTTGAAACTGGGTTCCAGAATCAAAAGAAAGCTTACCCAACCCATTATCATTGGAAAGGTTTTGTTCTGTTTTCATCAGTAAGTTTTATTCAACCACTGGACTTAAGACTCTGTACACAGGCAATGCGGTATCCCTGCACTCTTACTGGTCCTGCACTTTCCTTTGGGTTTGGGGAGGAAGAGGGGGAGGGATGGTCTACTTGCTTCTGTCCCTCTTCTCCCTCCCCTTGGCCCTGTCCTCTCTGAAGTCCCTCTCTCTCTCCCAGTCACCTTCTGGCCATGCCCTGGCTGGTTCTCTCTCCTGCCACCTTTTCTCCCGGCCCCTGTCATGGTGGTCCCTCATCCTGGAGTCCCAGTGTCTTTCTCGGGACCGAGACCGCTCCCTCCTCTCCCTCTTCCCCTCTCGGAACTGGTCATTTTTCACAACCGGCAGGTTAATGGGTTTGCGAAAAGGCCGATCCCGCCCCCCAAATCTCAGCTGCCCAGATTCCTTCTTCCCACCCAGACCTCCTCCGAGTCGCCGAGGAATCCACCCTTTGAGAGTCCTCTCCAGCTCATAGTCTACAAATATTTCGTGCTGGTCGATGACCAAGCCGTCAGCATCCCGGTAAGCTTTGAGCAGAGAACGCTCATCTTTGTATTCGATGAAGGCGTAGCCCTTCGAAAAGCCTGTGACCAAGTCCCTCACTAGCCGCAGCCGCCGGATGTCCCCGTAGCGGGAAAACACCTCCTTTAGCTTCTCCTCTTTGGTCTGCAGGTTCAGTCTCGCCACAAACAGGGTGAGGAGGGGGTCCCCGGTGACGCCTTTGTTGGGGGTGTATCGTGCCAGCATCGCCCTCCAGACGGCGCGATCGTGCGGGTCTTCGTCGGTGCCATCAATGCTGCCAGCTTTGAGCGGGTCATACTCCTTGGCAATGGGCATCCAATCATTCATGTTCTAAGGAGGGGCACAGCAAGCAAGTTTATGTAGCACCTACTAAGAGCTCAACCTTCAGTTCTTTCAACAACCCCATTAAGTGGACACTATTTTAAATCCCTTCTTCCAACAGGGAAGGAAGCAAAGGCTGAGGCCTCCCAGTTAGAAAGTAGGGGAGACAGGATCACAGCCGGGCAGTGAGCCTCCAGGGTGCTCTCACCCACCCCCCGACCAGGGAAGACAACATGCCGGGGTCTGAGCCATACATTTATTATCCAGCTTAGCCATAGTAGGGCATGTACAAACTCTTTTAATGTGGCAATATGGATCAAAATCCTGAATCAAAATCCAGGCTTGCCTTTCAGAAACTTTAAAACGGTCCTAGAAAAACCAGCCTGGGAACTTCTATGGAAAAGGGGGTTTTAAGAAACTCTTTACAAGTGGTCCAGTGGTTAGGAGTGCCAGGGCAGGGGTTCAATCCCTGGTCAGGGAACTAAGATCTTCCCTGTAAGCAGAGTGGCCAATAATAATTTTTTAAAAGGAAATAAAAACCTCTGACTACCAAGAATTTCAAACACATACTAATATAAACAATGGCACAACCCTCCATGAATTTCTCAGCTGGCTCCAACTATGACCCACACCTGACCCATCTTATTTCATCTGTGCCCCCCACTCACATCTCCCTCCCAGATTATTCTGAACCTAATTCAAGATATTACATCATTCATCTGTAAATATCTCAGTGTGCATTACTAAAAAATAAGGACTTAAAAAACCAAAGCTACAAGGGAAAATGGTGCTCTGAATGCAGTAAACAGGTGGCAAAGTCAAAATGACAGTAACCCAGCCTCAGGCGCTTCAGTTCAAAAGGAAGATGGGCTTTCTTCTCAGTTCCCTAGCTGATAATCCCTTTATGCTTTAGGGGTTGCATATTGACTGCAATGGTAATTTGAGTCCAGTAAGCACATAGTCATCCATTCATCTGATATAAGATCTCTCTCTCTCTCTTTTTTTTAAAGAGTGTAGGTAAGGTTAAGTCTGACACATGATAAGTGACTTATGTGAATCTGCCGGAATAAATCAGATCCTGCTAATAAGGTGACTAACTCTGTGAAGCTTTAGAGACAATGCTGAAATATGTTACTTAAAAATCAGGGCTCTTTTGAATATATCTGGTGATCTTCATTGGCTATGTTATCTTTTCTTTTTTTTTTTGCCTTCTGGCATGCAAGATCTTAGTTCCCCAAGGACAGGTTGAAGCTGCAGCCCCTGAAAGGGAAGCAGTCTTAAACCACTGGATCACCAGAGAAGTCCCATCGTTGCCTTGTTTCATTGATCTCTGCTCTGGTATTCTCTAAATGGCTCTAAAATTCTTAAAATTCTAATCTTCCTGCCTCCATCACAAGGTTGCAGAGGAAAAAAAAAAAAACCACCGTAATAATTATAGTTATCTTGTATAGAACACTTAGGAGGTGTCAGGCACTGTGCTAAGCACTTACCTCCCTTCATTTCTCAGCAATAACAGGACACACGTACTTCTATTGCCATTTCAGATGTGGAAAGTGAAATGCAAAAAGGTTATCTTTTGTCCCAAATCACAGAAGTAGACCAGCTGTGGAGTTAGGACCAAGGGCTTTTTGATTCCAGAGCTTGAGCTCTTAACTATTTCCTTAGATGGCTATCATAAAATATAAAGCTTGAAATGGGGATAGGAAAAAGCAGGCTAGGTCTGGGTGTTGAAGACTGACGGCGACCCCAACCAAGTGGGAAGGAAACCCGTTCCCATTTCACAGGAAAAGGTTGCAAAGATCCACCAAATGAACCTGACATTATTGTACACAGTCAGAGCTCCAGTTCAAAGCTGTAAGAATTCTTCAAATTAAAATCTGGAGAGAATTACAAAGGCATAAAAGATGAATTTTGTTTTCTCCCTCATCTGCATGCTCCTATCAATACTAAATACCAAGGCAACGCGGACTTCACGGGTTCTCGTTTATCTTTCTAGGTGTATTTCCTCCGTTGTAACATTACGTTGAGATTTCCTACAAATTTTTAGACTCTCTCTGGTTTTTTCAATTCTCAGCCATTACTTCATAAACGGGAATGGGGATGAATCGTGCAAGGTGAAGGTGGGTTGAGCAATTAGCCATTAAAAACCAGAAGTGTGCAAACTGAAAAAGCTCTGGATTGGGAGTCAGAAAACCCAGGTTTAAGACCTAGTGCTCTCTTGGGCAAAATTTAAATCATTTGTTAAATGCTGCTAAATGCCTCTTCACCGCGTTTTATATGAAGATAAGGTAGTGTCTTTGAAAGCGATTTATAATTACAAATTATTATGCAAGTAAAATCTATTCTTAAACAAGCAAATAAACAACGAACGCCTCCCCAGGTTGAATCTGCAGAACCAAACTATCCGCGGTTCCCACCAGGTGGGAACCCTTGAACGCTGGCTCACTGAGCCGTCAGAGCATGCGTAGTGGGGACCTGGACGCTGAGGCGGAAGTTTCGGTGAAAAGGCTTACGCTTCCAGTCACTCTTGCAGCCGCCGGCCCTGGAGGCTACCTCCGCCAGCCCCTCATTTGGATGCGCACAGGAGGAAAGACTAACCCAGCTATCGTCCCCGCTCCTCGCAACACACCCCCAAGAGGTTCCCCGCCACCGCCTTGCCCGGTTTCAACATGGCGGCCCACGCTCGAGCCGGCATGCGATCCAGGCAGATTCCCCTCGTCCTTCTCGCCACGGTGGGCCCTACTCCACCTGGCTGCTCCCTCTCACCTCAGCAAAGCTCGGTCTTCCTTTCCCACCGAGGTCTGTGCCGAGCTCGTCGCGACGGAGGATTCTTCTTCTGAGACCGACCAGACCTTAACGTCTGAAGCAGCAGATTCGTCACAGGCCCTATTTCCGTCTTTCCTTTTATTGTAGGAAATTTAATCACAGGCATTGAGCATCAAAGGCGTATCGTCTCCGAAGAGAGTGAAATTTCCGCTTTTCTAAAATTTTTCATGAAGATTAAAAAATGATGAATTGAACAGCTAACGAAAGTGCAGCTAGTTGACTGGAAGCCGCTGAATTTCCATACGAGATGTTTCAGCGCAGAGTTTTAGTTCTTAGACCCACTTTGAGAATTCGATTCATGTTAACGGTTTCCTCCCCCGCCCCGGCCCCCCTCAGAAAATGCGTGAGCCGGTTCACAGGGAAACATTGTACGTATTTTTTGCCGGAGTTTTTCTAACAATATTGTAAAGCAGTTATCCTCCAATTAAATAAATTTTAAGTTTTAAAAAGAAAGTGAGTTTGGAGACTTTTAGAATCACTTAGGAGCTGGTTTAAATGCCTTTCCCTGGCGCCCATAGCGATCTATGAATCGAAGGATCTCTGAAAATTTGCTTTTTTTATTTTTTGCAAGTTCCCAAACGGTTCTTTTAGGACCCCTGCCTTTACGGTTAAGAAGACAAGATTTAAAACCTGGGCGTGGGAGGGGGAAGGGAGGGCCTTGCAATCAGTAAATCTGTATAGAACCGATAGATGTGTGGTTAATAATATAGGTTTTTTGTTAGGTTAATAATATATTTGGGTAGATTACGACTTGTGGTACAACTTGAAATGTCTTGATACAGTTGTGCTTTTCTTGATGAATGTCTCGTGATTTCTTCAGCCACTCATTAATTCTTACAAGTGGGTCATACCTGCCAACAGCTGACCTCATTTTGATTCCAGCCTTATTCTTAGAAGGTAAGCCAATCACCAACAAATAAGGATGTATTACTGTTACTTAGTATTTTTTGAATCTTTATTATGTAGGTGAAGCATAGGCCCTGAATGTCTATAGCTTTCTTTATAGTAATATATTGAGTTAAAAAAAAAAATCATCAGGGCACGCCCCTGGCAGTCCAGTGGTTAAGACTTCACCTTTCAGTGCAGGGATGCGGTTTCCGTCCCTGGTCAGGGAGCTAAGATCTCACCTGCCTCATGGCCAAAACAAAGCAGAAACAATATTGTAACAATTCCATGAAGACTTTTTTAGTGGCACACTTTTTTTTTTTTTTTTTTAAATGAGCAGTATTTGGGGAAGGAAATGGCAACACACTCCAGGATTCTTGCTTGGGAAACCCCATGGATAGAGGACCTGGCAGGCTATAGTCCAAGGGTTTGCAAAAAAAGTCAGACATAGCAACTAAACAACAGCAAGCATTCCTTAGGTTTTGAACTTCTGGTGTTTGTTATCCAAAACTCAAGAATCCGGTAGATTTCAGATAATGTGGTTTTTGTACTCTTGCTATTTGAACTCCCATCCAAACTCAGGAGCTGAATACATTAAGATAGTGATATATTAGTTCTATATTTTGAGAAAGGAAAATTAAATTTGGGGTGAAGGGAAAGCTGCTAGAAAAAAATGAACAGTATCCATAGTTTAAAATTTCATATTTAAAAGTGTGTGTGTTATATACATGCAATGGAATACTGTTAAATAGGAAGGAAATTCTGATAACTGAAACTTTGGATAAACCTGGAAGACATGGTAAGTAAAATAAGCCAGACACAAAAGAACAAATATTTTATGATTCCGTTTATATTAGTGACCATCCCTTGGACTGCAAGGAGATCCAACCAGTCCATCCTAAAGGAGATCAGCCCTGGGTGTTCACTGGAAGGACTGATGTTGAAGCTGAAACTCCAATACTTTGGCCACCTGACTCGAAGAGCTGACTCATTTGAAAAGACCCTAACGCTGGGAAAGATTGAGGGCAGGAGGAGAAGGGGATGACAGGATGAGATGGTTGGATGGCATCACCGACTCAATGGACAGTTTGGGTAAACTCTGGGAGTTGGTGATGGACAGGGAGGCCTGGCGTGCTGCAGTTCATGAGGTTGCAAAGAGTCAGACACGACTGAGTGACTGAACTGACTGAGAATAGTCAAGTTCATAGAGACAGAAAGTAGAATGGTCGTTACCAGGGGCTGAGGGTTGGAGGAAGGGGAGCTGTTTTATGAACACAAAGGTTCAGTTTGGGCTGATGAAAAGTTCTGGGAATGGATGGTGATGGTTACAGAACGTTGTGAATGTACTTAGTACCACTGCACTGTCCACTCAGAGATAGTTAAAACGGTAAATTTTAAGTATGTTTTACCGCAAAGAGTCAGACACGACTGAGCGACTGAACGGAACTAAACCACAATAAAAGTTTTAAGTGTAAGTTTGCACTCTAGTAGCAATGAACACAACCTAGCATCCAGATCTTGGTTTTTAATGTCTTCCAATAAAAGGAATCAGAGCACCTTGGAAAAATGGCTAGTTCTAGGACTGGGGCAAGAAATACATAAGATGAACTTGGAGGAACTGGTAATACCAGAAAGTAAAGAAGTGCTAAAAACAAACCTAAAGATCCACTGATAAGGACATCAAAGGGACACAGGAGAACTCCCAGTAGCCAAAGAGGGAGAATTCCAGCAACAAAACAGTGTTATAGTAGAACCCAAAATATAAAACAAGTATCTATGGGTCTATACTGATATAAATAAATGGTTAAATAAACTGAGTAAAAGAAACACATCTCCCATGCAGAACCCCAAATTGTGTCTCTAGACAACTCCTCTCTCAATACTGTGAAGGGAAAGTGCCCATTCCTTAAGTCTGGGTGGGGCATAGTGACTTTTGTCCAAAGACTGCAATATGGAAAAGAGAGAAAGAGGAGTAACTTTACAGTGGAGAAACCTGACGAAAACTGCCACAGCCAGCTGATTGAGGTCAGCATCAACAGCGTAAGTCACTAACACGAACCTTTAAAAGGATGTGATGGGGACTTCCCTGGTGGTCCAGTGGCTAAGACTGTGTTCCCAATGCAGGAAGCCCAGGTTCAATGTTTGGTCAGGGAATTAGATCCCACATACTGCAACTAAGATCTGATGCCTGGGAATAAAATAATTTTTTAAAAATATTAAATGTACTGTCTTAATCATTTCTAAGCGTGTTCAGTAGTGTTAAGTATATTTACATTGTTGTGCAACCAATCTCCAAAACTTTTTCATCTTGCAAGACTGGAGTTCTGTTCCCATTACACAATTACTCTCAATTCCCCTTCCTTCCAGCCCCTGGCAACCACTCTTCTACTTTCTGTCTCTGTGATTCTGACTATTCTTAAGTACCTCATGTAAGTGGAATCATAAAGTATTCTTTCATGACCAGTTTATTTCACTTAATGTTCCTGAGGTTCATCAATGCTGTCACAATTCCCTCCTTTTTAAGACTGACTAACATCCCACAGTATGGATAGATCACATTTTTTCTATCCATTTATCTGGTGATGGACCCTTAGGTTGCTTAGACTTCTTGGCTGTTGTGATAATGCTGCCACATACAACATAATTGGGCTTCCCAGGAGGTGCTAGGGGTGAAGAACCTACCTGCCAACACAGGAGACAAGCAGGTATGGTCCCTGGGTCAGGAAGATCCCCTGGAGGAGGGCATGACAACCCACTTCAGTATTCTTGCTTGGAGAATCCCCATGGACAGAGGAGCCTGGCAGGCTACAGTCCATGGGTTCACAAAGAGTCAGACACGACTGAGCGACTTATCATGCATGCATGTACAACGTGGTTGTACAAATATTTCTTCTATATTCTGCTTTCAGTTACTTTGGAATATGTACTTTTCTATCCTTTTAAATCACCTATGCCATAGGAATAAATGGTAGGAGGAAAGTTAATGTTAACTGTTTTTAATCAGTGGAAAAATGGAGTTGAGCTTTTAAATGTTGGGAGTGAATTTGTTCACTTAAATGATGACCCAAGTTTTGGTGCATGTCTGTTCCTACGAGGTGAAGTGCATTTTGTAGAGTAAGCTGTTATCACAGATCCACGTGTCCCTGGCACTCTAAGGCACAGCAGTCATTAGATGCAAAGGTGGAAACAAGCATCACAACTCAAAGGGAACTGACAGGAGGTGACGTGCCGGTGAAGTTGTTGGTTAGAGTGCTAATAAAGATTTTCTCTTTTAGGTTCTTAGAAAGTTGTCTCTGAGATGATATTGTCTTATCCTTTTGAATACGAATCTCTTGACCTCACTTAATTGTGAGGAGGAAAGGAAAGGAGCCCCTTTAGTTCCTTGGTAATATTCCTTTGACACATTTCTATTAACTCTTCAAAGAAGGAAAACCAGCTGAAATGTTTGCTGTAACAAACATATTTTAAGTCCTTTGGGGTCAGTTTTCTCTCTCTCTCTAATTAGGCTGTATACTAGGTGGCATGGTGGTAAAGAATCTGCCTGCCAATGTAGGAGACTCAAGAGAGTCAGGTTCAATCCCTGCATAGGGAAGATCCCCTGGAGTAGGAAATGGGAACCCACTCCAGTATTCTTGCCTGGAGAATCCCATGGACAGAGGAGCCTGATGGGCTACAGTCCATGGGGTCACTATCAGACATGACTGAGCACGCACTCACACCCTGAAGTGGAATGACTGGATCATAAGGTTATTCTAAATATTTTTCATTTTTTCAGGAACTTCCATACTGTTTTCTACAGTGGTTGCACCATTTTATGTTCCCACTAGCCCAAGAGTTCCAATTTCTCCATGTCCTGGCCAACACTTGTTATTTTTTACTTTTTGTGTGAGTGTGTATTTTTAAATAATAGCCATTCTCATAGATGCAAGGTGATACTTCCTTGTAGCTTTTATTTGCATTTCTTTATGATGTCAAGCACCTTTTGGGGGGAGGTTAGAGGGAGGGCTGTGCAACATGAGGGATCTCATTTCCCCAAACAAGGATCGAACCTGTGCCCCCTGCAATTCATATTGAACTCACCTTTTCATATGCTTGATGGCCTCTTGGAGGGTCATCTGAAAGGTTATCTCCATGACTGCCAAATTTTAAATATATGATTAAAATGTAATTGTATACAAGATAATTATACAGTGAAATGCTTTACCAAGCAAGCTGAAGATCTGGAGGACAACAAGAACTACCGTACTAGAGATTTCTATATAAGTTTCACACTAATGCAAGCTGTTTTTTTTTTTTCTTTTCTTTTTCCAGTTTTACTGAGATAACTGATCCACAGCACTATATAAGTTCAAGGTGTACAACATAATGATCTGATTTATGTCTATCATGAAATGATTATCACAGTAAGTTTAGTGAACATTCATCATCTTATATGGATACAAAATAAAAGAAACAGAAAAAACATTTTTCCTGGTGATGAGAATTCCTAGGAATTACTGTCTTAATAACCTTCAGATATAACAGGCACCCCTAGTACTAATTTATCTTAATTAATGAGTGAAGTGAAGTCGCTCAGTCGTGTCCGACTCTTTGCGACCCCATGGACTGTAGCCTACCAAGCTCCTCGGTCCATGGAATTTTCCAGGCAAGAATACTGGAGTGGGTTGCCATTTCCTTCTCCAGGGGATCTTCCTGACCCAGGGATCGAACCCAGGTCTCCTGCATTGTAGGCAGATGCTGTACCATCTGAGCTAACAATAAGTGGAAATATGTGCATTTTGACTGCTTCCATTCAATGCGCCCACCCTGATTCCTCACCTCTGGTAATCATAAGTCCGATCTCTTTTTCTATGAGTTTGTTTTTTAAATATTTATTGTTTAAATTTTATATATTTCTTTGGCTGTGCCTGGTCTTAGTTGTGGAATGTGAGGTCTTCAGTTGCAGCATGCAAACTCTTAGCTGCAGCATGTGGGACCTAGTTCTCTGGGGATCAAACCCGGGCCCGCTGCATTGGAAGCTCGGGCCTTAGCCGCTGGACCACCAAGGAGGTTCCTGTTTGTTTGTTTTTGAAGTATAACTGACCTACAACACTATGTTAGTTCTTTGTATACAGTATTATATTCGCTATTCATGTACATTTCAACATGATCGCCACCACACTGATACTATCTTAAAGCAAACATTTAGCATTAAGAGTCAGACATGACTGAGCGACTTCACTTTCACTTTTCACTTTCATGCGTTGGAGAAGGAAATGGCAACCCACTCCAGTGTTCCTGCCTGGAAAATCCCAGGGATGGGGGAGCCTGGTGGGCTGCCATCTATAGGGTTGCACAGAGTCGGACACGACTGAAGCGACTTAGCAGCAGCAGCAGCAGCAGCAGCAGCTAGGCACTGAGCTAAGTTCACTTCATTCTTTCAACAGCTCCTTGTGGAGTGTATTGTTGCCTTCCAGGGTGGAACAAGAGCTGCCCTGGAGAGGAGGTTGGAAGATTCAGTCCCCTTTAATGTTTCCCTTACCCACCCAACTGCATTCCTCCCCACACCCCCCATCCTCCACTCACCACCCTGAGTAAACATTTCACCTAAGTTAAAAAAAAAATAAAAAAGTGTTCTGCAAACACCAACTGAAAACAAGTGCTCCGGGCACCACCCTTCCTTCAACCAAATTCTTTTCTAAAGAACTTCAACTCAGAGAGATCCAGTCACTGACCCAGAACTGCAGGCGTTTAAGCCAAACTGGGAAATCGCTCAAATCCTTGCTGTTTCTGTGCAGGATTTAAGACCTGAACATAATTTAGAGAACAGGAAGAAAGACACACTGAATGAGCCACTCAGGAAGTTAGTGATGTTGCAGGTAATCAGAAGAGCATGAGATTTACTCTGCTTGATGTACCAAAATAGGACCATTAGATATTTCCTATGAGTGGAATTAACCCCCAGAAACTTATGGTTCCATTTTTATAAAACGTGACCCACCCACTACTTTTGATTCCCACGTCACTTTTTCCTTTAACCATGCATAGGGCATGATCTTACTTTCGCGCCTTTTTGCAGTCAGTTTGGTTTCTACTTAAAGGCAGAGGGGGAAGAAAGTGCATCTCAGGGGATGAGTGTTTTTGAAATTATTTTTAAAACTTTGTATAGTGATATATCATTGGGACTTTTTGAAAAGCTTTGTTGTAGACAGTCTATGTATGCTAATGGCCCAATTCATATCTTGTTCCCAAACATGAACTTAGGGAGTTTCTTGTACTTCACATTTTGGAGATGAAAGTAGTTTATAATAATAGTAATCCTTTCTTCCCTGGTGGCTCAGTTGGTAAAGAATCTGCCTGCAATGTGGGAGATCCAGGCTTGATCCCTGGGTTGGGAAGATCCCCTGGAGATGGGAATGGCTACTCTCTCCAGTAAATCTGGCCTGGAGAGTCTCATGGACAGAGGAGCCTGGCCCACTGCAGTCCATGGGGTTGCAAAGAGTCAGACATGACTGAGCGACTAACACACACACACACTGCCCCAGAATTACCTAGAGGACTTGGTAAAACACAGATTGCTGGGGACCACATCGATGTTTCTGATTCAGTGGTTCAAGAATTTGCATTTCTTAAAAGTTTCCAGGTGACTCTGATGCTGCTGGTCTCCGAAGCACATGAAGCACACTTTAAGAGCCTCCGCTGGCTTAAAAAAGAAACAGGCCCCAAATGGAAACACTTGTGCTAAGTCCCATGGCAGAAATAAAAACTTTAATATCTCATTTCAGTTTCAGCCTCTCCAAGAGGTGGGATTTTAAACCAATCAGTCTGGAATTTGCTGATCATCCCTAGTAATCTGCTTGATAGATTCCCCACCTTTCCCCTGAAGGAAGGTAGCCTTACCAAAAATAATCCTTTATTTTGTTCATGACTTCCTGGTCTTATCCCCTCTTTCTGCCTTTAAAAATCTTCTACTTTGTACAGCTACTCTGGAACTATTTTCTATTTGCTAGATAGGATGCTAATTCATGACTCATCAAATAAAGCCATTGAGTTCTTCAAATTTACTCAGTTGAATTTTTTTTTAATGTATTTCATTGCTTCAGGTCTTATTTGAGGCATCTTCAATCTTTGTTGCAGCATGAGAACTCTCTTAGCTGCAGCATGTGGGATTTAGTTCCTTGACCAGGGATCAAACCCTGGCCCCCTGCACTGGGAGCATGGAGTCTTAGCCAAGGGACCACTAGGGAAGTCCTTGATTTTTGTGTTTTAACAGCTGTAACTCAGAATTGTTTTCATAATTTCCCAACAG
>SJYT01005300.1:223855-252843 GCA_006410635.1 Cephalophus harveyi
GCGGGGGGGGGGGGGGGGGGGTGGGGGTGGGGTCATGATTATCTACCAACAGATTGTTCCAATTCTATGAGGGATCCAAGAGTTAAGATCATTAATACTTTATAATAATAAGAGCTAAGATCCACTGATGCTTCTGATATGCTAGACACTGGATGAGGCACTTGTCAGCACCTTATCTCATCTAATCCTCACACCAAGTTTGGGGGAATACTTTTATTTTTCCATGTTGACTGTAGGAATTGGGGATTTGGATCAATTAGGGCATCTAACTTACATACCAGCAAATAACAATTGTGAGGTTCAAGTCAAAGACTACTTAACTTCACAGCCCTCTTGATGACTGCACTACAGTCTTAGCACATAGTAGGTGCTCAGTAAATAAATGGTTAAATGAATGAACAAAAGAATCTTTTTTAAAAAATATCTAAAACCTAGATACTCACTGGAAGACATTTTGACATTCTAAAAGTGTCATTTACTAGGTTTCACTGTGTAACAAAGGAGGGAAGATATGGCACCTCAGAGGACGAATTTCTAGAGAAGTTTCAGGGCAGAAGAAACTTTGAAAAGGACAGTGGTGGAGAAGAGATTCATACCAGCACTGGTGGCTGCGAATTCTAAAGGTAAGAAAGGAAGAAAGTTCTTCTTCCTTTAGTTCTTTCTGATAGCATTGTTCTGAGAAATCTACATTCCAAGAATGATGTTCTGCGGTTTTGAGTATATTCAGAGTTGTACAACCATCACCACTATCTAATTTTAGAACATTTTCATCACCCTGGAAAGAAGCTCTGTCCACATTAGCAGTCACTTCTCATCCCCCTCCCCCCACCCCGCCCCCACCCCCAGCTTCAGCTTTAGTCAACCACTAAACCGCGTTTGCTGTTGTGCATGTTTCCTGTACATGGAATCATACGAGAGGCATGTATGGCTTTGTGGCTGCCTTCTTGCACTCAGCAAGATGTTTTCAAGATTCACCCACATTGTAGCATCTGTCAGAGCTTCATCCTTTTCCTCCTCACCAGCTCTTTACCGAGATATAAATTACCTAAAGGAAATACACAAGGTTAGCCGTACAGTCCCCTAACATTTCACCTATGCATATACTCATGTGATTTCCACCAAGATCAAGACGTAGCACATCTTCATCACCTCAGAGAGTTTCCCCAGAGAGTTATCATGAATTAAAACCAAACCAAACCTGGGACTTCCCTGATGGCACAGTGGCTAAGAATCAGCCTGCCCATTCAGGAGACACAGGTTTGATCCCTGATTTGGAAAGATTCAGAGTATCCCCACACCACAACTACTGAAGCATGCATACTCTAGGGTCCAAAAGTCGTAACTAGTGAGCCCCTATACCATACCTACTGAAACCCACAGTTAAAGCCCCTGTGCCATAACTACGGATACCCGCTTGTAACTACTGAAATCCACAAGTAGTAGTAGTCACAACTCCTGAGTCCGCGTGCTGCAACTACGGAAGCCGGTGCACCTAGAGCCCGTGCTTCACAACTGGAGAAGCCACCGCAGTGAGAATCCTGTGCACCACAACTAGAGAAAGCCCGAGTGCAGCAATAAAGACCTAGCACAGCCAAAAACAAATAAATATGGCAGTGTGTACATGTCATGTGAACTTCACCAGAAAAAACGTATTTTACCATCTTCAGTTCAGTTCAGTCGCTCAGTCGTGTCCGACTCTTTGCGACCCCATGAATCGCAGCACGCCAGGCCTCCCTGTTCATCACCATCTCTCGGAATTCACTCAGACTCACATCCATCGAGTCAGTGATGCCATCCAGCCATCTCATTCTCGGTCGTCCCCTTCTCCTCCTGCCCCCAATCCCTCCCAGCATCAGAGTCTTTTCCAATGAGTCAACTCTTCGCATGAGGTGGCCAAAGTACTGGAGTTTCACAGGTTAGGTGGTCTGGTATTCCCATCTCTTTCAGAATTTTCCACAGTTTATTGTGATCCACACAGTCAAAGGCTTTGGCATAGTCAATAAAGCAGAAGTAGATGTTTTTCTGGAACTCTCTTGCTTTTTCCATGATCCAGCGGATGTTGGCAATTTGATCTCTGGTTCCTCTGCCTTTTCTAAAGCCAGCTTGAACATCAGGGAGTTCACGGTTCACGTATTGCTGAAGCCTGGCTTGGAGGATTTTGAGCATTACTTTACTAGCATGTGAGATGAGTGCAATTGTGCGGTAATTGGAGCATTCTTTTGCATTGCCTTTCTTTGGGATTGGAATGAAAACTGACCTTTTCCAGTCCTGTGGCCACTGCTGAGTTTTCCAAATTTGCTGGCAGATTGAGTGCAGTACTTTCACAGCATCATCTTTCAGGATTTGAAACAGTTCAACTGGGATTCCTTCACCTCCACTAGCTTTGTTCGTAGTGATGCTTTCTAAGGCCAACTTGACTTCACATTCCAAGATGTCTGGCTCTAGATCAGTGATCACATCATCATGATTATCTGGGTCATGAAGATCTTTTTTGTACAGTTCTTCCGTGTATTCTTGCCACCTCTTCTTAACCATCTTAACCGTTTTTAAGTGTACAGTTCAGTAGTAGTAAGTACATTCACATTGTGCAACCAAACTCTAAAGCTTTTCCACTTTGCAGAACTGAAACTCCATACTTACTAAACAACCAGGCTTCACTCCCTGCTCCCCACCGCCCTTGACAACCACCATTCTACTTTCTCTGTTTATGAATTTGTACACAAGATATCGCATGTAAATGAAATCATATAGGACTGATATTTTGGTGACTGGCTTATTTCACTTAGCATAAAGTTCTCAAGGTTCATCGATGTTGTGGCATGTGTCAGAATTTCCTTCTTTTTTAAGGTTGATTAATATTTCATTGTGTGTGTATACATTTTGTTTATCCATTCATCTGTGGATGGACATTTGGGTTACTTCCACCTTTTAGCTATTGTGAATAATGCTGCTGGGACCATGGGTGTGCAAATATCTCTTGGAAATGCTGCTTTCAATTCTTCTGGATATGTACCCAAAATTGCTGGATCATATGATAATTCCATTTTTTATTTTTTGAGGAACAACCATATTGTTTCCCATAGAGGCTATGCCATTTTACATTCCCACCAACAATGCACAAGAGTTCCAGTTTCTACCCCATCCTTGCCAACACCTGTTAGTTTCTACCTTAAAAAAAAAAATTGCCAACCTAATGGGTGTGAGGAGATACCTCATTGTGGATGTAATGAAATTACTGATTAGCCATAATGAGCATCTTTTCCTGTGCTTATTGGCTGCTTCTGTATCTTTGGAGAAATGTCTACTCAAGTCCTTTGCCCATTATTTTTAAATTTTTTCATAGCAGCTTCAACAAAATGTTATTTACATACCATATAATTTTCCCAAATTGTGAAATTCAGTGATTTTTAATCTATGCACAGAGTCATCACCCTAGAAAGAAACCCCATACCTCCCCAGCCTTAGGCAATCACTCATCTACTTTCTGTCTCTATGGATTTGCCTATTCTGGACATTTCATGTAAATGGAATCAGACAACACAAGGTCTTTTGTGACTGGCTTTTTGACTTAGAATAATTTCCAAGTAATGAGTTGTGACATGCGTGAAATATTGTCTATGAAGGAAGCATCAGAGACTCTGTGGCAAACGTTTCTCTTGTACCTCGTCCTGCAGGTACCACCTGCCTAGCACATTCATCATAAGCCATATTTTGTTTGCACATATGGTTAAGGCATTCTTATCAGTTGGGGTGGTGGGAACCCTACACAAATTCAAGTTCCCAGATCCTAGCCAAGGCCAACCTTGCAAGAAGTATTTTCAAATGATAGCATTCTTGGGCCTGCTCTGTTAACTGTCTTCAGCAGATTTTTTTTTAATATAAACCTTTAATTTTATATTGGAGTATGGCTTCTCTGGTGACTCAGTGGTAAAGAATTGTCTGCCAATGCAGGAGATGCAGGTGCAATCCCTTGGGAAGATCCCCTGGAGAAGGAAATGGCAACCCACTGCAGTATTCTTGCTTGAGAAATCCCATGGACAGAGGAACCTGGCAGGACAGAGGAGTCCATGGAGTCACAAAAGAGTCAGACAGACTTAGCAACTAAACAGCAACGATAGCTGATTAACAATGTGGTGATAGTTTCTGGCGCACAGCAAGGTGACCCAGCCATATATTTACATGTATCTATTCTCTCCCCAATTCCCCTCTCATCCAGGCTCTGCACAGATTTTTAAAAACTGTTTATTTATTTATTTGGCTGTGCCTGGTTTTAGTTGAGATACTCGGGGTCTTTGATCTTCACTGGGGAATGTGGGATATTTTTCTTTTTTTTAGCTGTGGCATGTGGGATTTAGTTCCTTGACCAGAGATCAAACCTGAGTCCCCTGCATTGGGAGCATGGACTCTCAGCCACCAGAGCACCAAGGAAGTCCCTAATTGTAGCCTTTGATGCACAAGTTTTAAATGTTGATGTTGGCAACAAAAATTCAATTAACAATCAAGAAGAAAAAAGAATTTTATTCAAGTCAAACTAAGAATTATAACCCAAGAGACAGACTCTTGAAAGTCCTGAGAACTGTTCTGCCCATTAGAAGGCACATTATACACATTTTGGGGACAAAGAATCTTACATCAAAATGATATAGTAAAAAGATATCTAGTCCAAGTATGCAGGCAGCAAGTCACCATGACCCCCTACAGCCCTACAGAGTTTGCAAAAAATGCTATTTGGCCCAGGGTCAGGGTCCAGGGGACCCATTCCTGTAGAATCTTAGTTCCCCAACCAGGAAATGAACTCCAGTTTACCTCAGTGTAAGGTAATGGCACCCCACTCCAGTACTGTTGCCTGGAAAATCCCATGGACGCATGAGCCTGGGGTCCATGGGGTCGCTAAGAGTCGGACACGACTGAGCGACTTCACTTTCACTGTTCAGTTTCATGTATTGGAGAAGGAAATGGCAACCCACTCCAGTGTTCTTGCCTTGAGAATCCCAGGGACGGGGGAGCCTGGTGGGCTGCTGTCTGTGGGGTCGCACAGAGTTGGACACGACTGAAGTGACTTAGCAGCAGCAGCAGCAAGCACAAGTCTTAACCACTGGACTGCCAGAGAAAGGAATGACAGTCTTTCAAGAAGTTACTGGAATTCCCTGTTGTCCAGTGGTTGGGACTCTTTGATTCCATGGCAAGGGACCAGGATTCAATCCCTGGTTGGAGAACTAAAATTCTGCATGCCGCGCAGTCAGGCCAAAAAAACACACAGAAAAGTTACATTGCTAGCATCAGAAGAAAGGAAAAAAAATACTGATCTTTGTAGTCAAGCAGGCATTTGCACCTTTGAGGAGGTCTGGTTAATATATAATGCAAATACACATTGCATATATGGGAAGGAGGAGGAGGAGGCTCAAATGGACAGAGAGAGATTTTGTGTTTACATTTTCTTGTCCTACCTTAAAATGTGAATTTTATTTCATCAATGTAATCCAATTTGTCTATTTTTTTGTTGTTGTTGTTGCCTGTGTCTTTTAAGAAATCATTGCCAAATCCTTTGACATAAAGCTTTTTCACTATGTTTTCTTCTTCGAGTTTTATAGGTTAGGTCTTTGATCCATTTTGAGTTAATTTTTGCATAGGGTGTAAGGGAAGATACTTCACACTTTTGCATATGGATATCCTATTTTGCCAATACCATTTGTTGAAAAGACTGTCCTTTTCCCAATGAATGTTCTTGGCACCCTGGTTGAAAATAATTTGATCATATATGCAAGGGTTCCTTTCTGGACCAGCTATTCTATACCCCCATTCCTTTTTATGAGTGAATAATATTCCATTGTATCTGACAAAATGATTCCATTCCATCTGACAAAAAGTGGTCCACTGGAGAAGGGAATGGCAAACCACTTCAGTATTCTTCCCTTGAGAACCTGATGAGTAGTATGAAAAGGCAAAAAGATAGGACACTGGAAGATGAGCTCCCTAGGTCGGTAGGTACCCAATATGCTATTGGAGATCAGTGGAGAAATAACTCCAGAAAAGATGAAGAGACGGAGCTAAAGCAAAAACAACAACCAGTTGTGGATGTGACTGGTGATGGAAATAAAGTCCAATGCTGTAAAGAGCAATATTGCTGTAAAGAACACAGGAACCTGGAATGTTAGGTCCATGAATCAAGGCAAACTGGAAGTGGTCAAGCAGGAGATGGCAAGAGTGAACGTCGACATTTTAGGAATCAGCAAACTAAGATGGACTGGAATGGGTGAAACGAACTCAGATGACCATTATATCTACTCCTGTGGGCAGGAATCCCTTAGAAGAAATGGAGTTGCCATCATAGTCAACAAGAGTCCGAGATGCAGTACTTGGATGCAATCTCAAAAATGACAGACTGATCTCTGTTCATTTCCAAGGCAAACCATTTAATATCATGGTAATCCAAATCTATGCCCTGACCAGTAATGCTGAAAAAGCTGAAGCTGAACGGTTCTATGAAGACCTACAAGACCTTCTAGAACTAATACCCAAAAAAGATGTCCTTTTCATTATAGGGGACTGGAATGCAAAAGTAAGAAGTCAAGAAATACCTGTTGTAACAGGCAAATTTGGGGTTGGTGTACAGAATGAAGCAGGGCAAAGACTAATAGCATTTTGCCAAGAGAACGCACTGGTCATAGCAAACACCCTCTTCCAACAACACAAGAGAAGACTCTACACATGGACATCATCAGATGGTCAATACTGAAATCAGATTAATTTTATTCTTTGCAGCCAAAGATGGAGAAGCTCTCTACAGTCAGCAAAAATAAGACCGGGAGCTGGCTGTGGCTCAGATCATGAACTCCTTATTGCCAAATTCAGACTCAAATTGAAAAACATAGGGAAAACCACTAGACCATTCAGGTATGATCTAAATCAAATCCCTTATGATTATACAGTGAAAGTGAGAAATAGATTCAAGGGATTAGATCTGATAGAGAGAATGCCTGAAGAACTATGGACGGAGGTTCGTGACATTGTGCAAGAGGCAGTGATCAAGACCATCCCCAAGAAAAGGAAATGCAAAAAAGGCAAAATGGCTGTCTGGGAGGCCTTACAAATAGCTGAGAAAAGAAGAGAAGCTAAAGGCAAAGGAGAAAAGGAAAGATATACCCATTTGAATGCAGAGTTCCAAAGAATAGCAAGGAGAGATAAGAAAGCCTTCCTCAGTGATCAGTGCAAAGAAATAGAGGAAAACAACAGAATGGGAAAGACTAGAGATCTCTTCAAGAAAATTAGAGCTACCAAGAGAACATTTCATGCAAAGATGGGCTCAATAAAGGACAGAAATGGTATGGACTTGACAGAAGCAGAAGATATTAAGAAGAGGTGGCAAGAATACACAGAAGAACTGTACAAAAAAATCTTCACTACCCAGATAATCACGATGGTGTGATCACTCACCTAGAGCCAGACATCCTGGAATGCAAAGTCAAGTGGGCCTTAGGAAGCATCACTATGAGCAAAGCTAGTGGAGGTGATGGAATTCTAGTTGAGCTATTTCAAATCCTGAAAGGTGATGCTGTAAAGAAAGCCTTCCTCAGTGATCAGTGCAACGAAATAGAGGAAAACAACAGAATGGGAAAGACTAGAGATCTCTTCAAGAAAATTAGAGATACCAAGGGAACATTTCATGCAAAGATGGGCTCAATAGAGGACAGAAATGGTATGGACCTAACATAAGCAGAAGATATTAAGAAGAGGTGGCAAGAATACACAGAACAACTGTACAAAAAAGATCTTCACAACCCAGATAATCATGATGGTGTGATCACTCACCTAGAGCAAGACATCCTGGAATGTGAAGTCAAGTGGGCCTTAGGAAGCATCAGTATGAAGAAAACTAGTGGAGGTGATGGAAGTCTAGTTGAGCTATGTCAAATCCTCAAAGATGATGCTGTGAAAGTGCTGCACTCAATATGCCAGCAAGTTTGGAAAACTTCAGCAGTGGCCACAGGACTGGAAAAGGTAAGTTTTCATTCCAGTCCCAAAGAAAAGCAATGCCAAAGAATGCTCAAACTACTGCACAATCACACTCATCTCACACGCTAGTAAAGTAATGCTCAGAATTCTCTAAGCCAGGATTCAGCAATACATGAACCATGAACTTCCAGATGTTCAAGCTGGATTTAAAAAAGGCAAAGGAACCAGAGATCAAATAGACAACATCCGTTGGATCATGGAAAAAGCAAGAGAGTTCCAGAAAAACATCTATTTTTGCTTTATTGACTATGCCAAAGCATTGACTGTGTGGATCACAAGAAAGTGTGGAAAATTCTTAAAGAGATGGGAATACCAGACCACCTGACCTGCCTCTTGAGAAATCTGTAAGCAATTCAAGAAGTAACAGTTAGAACTGGACATGGAATAACAGACTGACTTCTCCACTTACTACCTAACTGGGATAAACTGCCCCATAGGGCTGACAAGGTTAAAACAAGTACACACACATAAAGAAAGCACTCGGTAAATGTGAGTGGACCTTACTACCACTAACCTTGTTAACCAGGCTGAAGAGACAGCAGATGCTGGCGATTTCAAGCACCTAAGGCAAAGAAGTCAAGGCTGGGATTCCACTGGGGCAGGGAGCTGACAGGAGCCACGAAATCCTGGTCCAGCCAGAAAATCTTGTGCCACCAAACGAGGAGTTCACATGGAAGAGGCAACAACCTAAGGCCTTGGGTGGAAAAAGAGTCTTGAGCAATGAGAGCCCCTGGCCCTGTGCTGGCATAGACGTGGGGCTTGAAGGGCTCATCACCCCGGCAGTGTGGCAGCTGGGGGCCCAAAAATGAATGGGGAAACCGTCCCTTAAGCCCAAAGGGGGCCAGCAGAGCCACTGTGAATCCTGCCAGTGACGCGGCCACAGTCCGGGGCTGAGTCTGTAAGCGGAGAAATCACACAGAGCACTGAGCAGGACAAATAACACTTCTGTTCCTGGACGCATCCTGGCCGGAGCCATCAGAGAGGGAACATGGAAAGGAGCAGACGTCTCACAGGAACGAATGCCTGAAGACAAGGAAATCAAGTCTTCCGTGTGCTGAGCAGACAGGCCTGTCAGCTTGGGATTCTCTACTGTCGCTCAAGAGCCAGGGAGAAACAGGAATGATGGGAGGCACAGACAAGCTGAGAGAGCGTCTCACCCACAAACCCCAAATCCAAACACACTAACAGAGGCAGGAAAGAGCACTGACGAGGAGCGTGCGATGCAAGAGACAGTGTTCGCTACAGAAGGAAAAATCAGAAGGAAGTTGGGAACGTCCCTCAGTCGTGTCCTACTCTTTGTCTACTCTTTGTGATCTCGTGGACTGTAGCCCACCAGGCTCCTCTGTCCATGGGATTCTCCAGGCGAGAATACTGGAGTTGGTTGCCATTCCCTTCTCCAGGGGATCTTCCCAACCCAGGGATCGAACCTGGATCTCCTGCACTACAGGCAGATTCTTTACTGTCTGAGCCACCAGGGAAGCCTCCCAAGCTTCCGCAATCCAGCCCCGAAAGTTGCCTCCAGCCATGAGTGGAGGGCTCCCCTCCTTGAGGTTGCAGGGCAAGAGCTGTCTTCTTCAGCTCCAGGGACAGCCCCCGCTTTCTCAGGAACCTGATTCTATCAATGACTCTCTCCCCCATACGTCACTCCTTTAAATCTAAGTTTCAACTGTTTAACAAAATATTAATGTATGTATAAATTTCCTTATAATTTATAAGGAAAATCAGCAATTCCTGCCACCCACCCGCACCCCCCGATAGTCTTGAACCACCTTCAGATCTCTGAGCTGTTGTGTCTGGTATTTATCTTCCTATTTTTAAGTAATAAGCTGTGCCAGGGGACCTTGGGAAAAGGCATCACTTTCAGGGCATGGCTCTTGGCCATTTGCCATGCGACAATCCTGCCTTAATCTGGGAAGAAGATAGACTTGACGAACTGTCCCCATAACCCAGCGTGGTTGTTTTTGGAATATGAAGCCACCAGACTTTGGCCCATGCCATTCCCAAGAGATGATTTATGTAAATTACAAGGTGAGATGTTTTGCAACACTTTTATATCTTACTCTGTCCCATGGAATTTACTCATGCTTATTACTTATCCATTTAAGAACAAAAGAAGCCACCCCTAAGTGCAAGCCCATGATGACCTGAATGGCATTCAAGTGGAAAGTCAGATTGGTAGTCAGCAGGCCACCCCACCCGTGGGGAAGCAGGGACACCTCCACGTGCTTGAGTCTGGGCGTAAAGGGTCTAGAACGTGAACGAGCCTTTCCCCATATCAGGGGGTAAGGGTGGGATTTACAGCTGAGGAAATGGGTGGGGTATGGTCACTGTTCCAACTTCGGGGAAAAAAAAGAGAAAATTTCACCATCAGAAGGCTGAGAAATCAGCAGAGGTAATATCTGATTATTACTTAATATTATCTTGATACAAAAACCTTGTTGAAAAACTTTTTACCTCATAATCCATCTCTTGGGAGCTCTAAATCTTTCACTCATTGCCTTATTTAAAAAAATAAAAAGCTAAAAGAAATTACAGCAGCCAATTAAACAACAACAAAAACCAATCAATCAAGTTAGGGTCAGAAAAGGAGAAAGAGGCTGCTCCTAATTGTGGCTCCAAAATATTCCTAAAGCACAGCCTTAGGTTACTTTTTTCTTACTTTATCAATTTAGGACATGACTTCTCATGGTAGATAACAATTTAGCTCTTTGACTTGCCAGTATCCCAATTACATCACAGTTTTTGTTAAATGAATGGTTGGTGTTTGTTATTACTGTGTAAATGTGTCTGCTGAGCTGCTCAGTATATTCCAATCATATTTTTTTTCTTGAACGTTTTGCTTCTTCTTGGAGTTTGTACGACAGAGGTAATATCTGATTATTACTTAATATTATCTTGATACAAAAACCTTGTTGAAAAACTTTTTACCTCATAATCCATCTCTTGGGAGCTCTAAATCTTTCACTCATTGCCTTATTTAAAAAAATAAAAAGCTAAAAGAAATTACAGCAGCCAATTAAACAACAACAAAAACCAATCAATCAAGTTAGGGTCAGAAAAGGAGAAAGAGGCTGCTCCTAATTGTGGCTCCAAAATATTCCTAAAGCACAGCCTTAGGTTACTTTTTTCTTACTTTATCAATTTAGGACATGACTTCTCATGGTAGATAACAATTTAGCTCTTTGACTTGCCAGTATCCCAATTACATCACAGTTTTTGTTAAATGAATGGTTGGTGTTTGTTATTACCGTGTAAATGTGTCTGCTGAGCTGCTCAGTATATTCCAATCATATTTTTTTTCTTGAACGTTTTGCTTCTTCTTGGAGTTTGTACGTTTTTCATTTTATCATTTGCTTAATTTTATTGCCTATTCTTATTATTTTCTAAGACTCTAGTTTCTCAGACTCACAGACATAGAAAACAGACTTGTAGTTGCCAAGGCGGGGCAAGGTGGAGGAGAAATAGGCTGGCAATTTGGGATTAGCAGATACAAGCTATTACATACAGAATGGATGAACAACTATGATAAACTATAATGGAAAAGAATATGAAAAGGAACATGTATGTGTGTGTATGTATATATACATACATAAAACTGACTCCCTTTGCTGTAGAGTAGAAATTAACACAACATTGTAAATCAACTACACTTCAATAAAATCAATGAAAGACTTTGGTTTCCTTGTAAAAATCTCTTATCTACACAAGCATTAGATACCTGCTGTTTCCTCCGCCCTCCCTTTCTTTCTGGAAACCTCTGTTCCAGAGCCATCCCCTCCTCTCCTGCTAGGCTCTCTAGGTCTCTAGCAGAGCCAGCAACCCAGAACCTCTCCATGCCTCCAAAGGTTCCTTTTTATTGGAAAGATGATTTGTTGAGAACCTGCCTGTCTGAAAATATAATTATTCTACGGCTACACTTGATTTGTAGTGGTGGACACAGAATTCCAGGTTAGAATGATTTTTTCCCTAAGACTTTAAAAGGCACTATTCCATCATCTTCCAGCTCTAAGCGCTGCTTTGAGAAGTCCCATAGGACTGATTCCCAGGCCTTTGTTCTTAGTTCTAGAATTTTCTCTTTTTGGGTCGCTGTCAGATTTTTTAAAATTGGAGGATAACTGCTTTACAATGTTGTGTTGGTCTCTGCCTTACAACAGCTGAAATCAGGTGGCTCAGAGGTTAAAGCGTCTGCCTCCAATGCAGGAGACCTGGGTTCGATCCCTGGGTCGGGAAGATCCCCTGGAGAAGGAAATGGCAATCCACTCCAGTATTCTTGCCTGGAGAATCCCACGGACGGAGAAGCCTAGTAGGTTACAGTCCACGGGGTCGCAAAGAGTCGGACACGACTGAGCGACTTCACCTACCTACCTATATATATATATATCTCCCCTCCCTCCCAGCCCACCACTCGAGCTGGTCTCGGAGTGATAGGCTGGGCTCCCTGTGTTATACAGCAGCTTCCCGTCAGCTACCTATTTTCTCTGGTGTTGTGTTCCCTTAATTCATGATGGTGGGCATGCCCTGGGAGGCTATTTTCATTCCTTGTACTGGGTCACTGGCAGGCCCTTCTGATTTGGAGACTCGTGTCCTGCAGTTCTGAGAGATTCATCTGTGTCATTTGTTTGACAATTTTCTCTTGTCTACTTCCTCTCTTTTGGAACTCCTATTAATCAGAGGTTGGACATCCTGGACTGATTTTCTCAATTTCCTATTTTTTTCCCCCTACTGTCCAATTCTTTGTATGTGTGTTACTCTTTCTGAAAGATTTGATTTTATATTCTGACTCTTCTGGACTTTTCTTTTCCATCCTAATTTTAAAGCTTCTGTTATGATCGTTTATTTTATAAACAAGGCGGTATCATATTCCTGTTTCAAAGATACAGCTACTGTCTCTTATCTTTCTGAGGATATTTAGAAAAGCTTTTAATTTTTAAGGTATTTTTATCCTATGCGTTATCTGTTGCCTCTGATTTCTTTCAGTTTTCCTTTTATTTTGGGCCCTGTCTGCTACGTTGGAGAATTTCTTCAAATGTCTGGTGATCTGGGGCAGTCAATTTCGATTTTAAAGGAAGGCACCAAAATGCTGATTAAAAGTTCTGTGTAAATATCCAGGCCTTGTTGGTTGGTGGCCTTCACACTAGGACAATCAGTGAGGTGGCTGGGTAGGGTTTTTTTTTTACTGTTGTTGTTCAGGCACTCAGTCATGTCTGTCTCTTTGTGACCTTGTGGACTGCAGCACACCAGGCTTCCCTGTCCTTTACCATCTCCCAGAGCTTGCTCAAACTCATGTCCATTGAGTCAGTGATGGGCTTTTTTTTTTTTTTAGTGAGGTGGCTGGGTAGGGTTTTTTTTTTACTGTTGTTGTTCAGGCACTCAGTCATGTCTGTCTCTTTGTGACCTTGTGGACTGCAGCACACCAGGCTTCCCTGTCCTTTACCATCTCCCAGAGCTTGCTCAAACTCATGTCCATTGAGTCAGTGATGGGCTTTTTTTTTTTTTTACTGAGATCCCCCTAAATGTCAAGTTCTGTCAGGTTCCTGTGGATTGCTGCTTAAGGAGTGGGGGGTGACAAAGAGGAGAGATGGTCATACTGGGAAAGGCGTAGGCAGGCCCCAGGGTTTAGGGTACAGACACTGTCTGACCCCAGTGCCTGGGATCTCTGGGAAAGTGTGAAAGCAGCTGAATTTCTCCCCAGAATGCACATCCCTGTGGGGCTAGAGCAGCTGTAAAAGGGCAGGGAGAGGACCTCAGGTCTAACTGCTCTGAATCTAGATGATGAATTAAGCCCTCTGTCTTCACCTGCCCCTGGCCCTCCACAATACCTGTGGATCTCACATCGGGACCCTTCCTGGGGCTGCCCAGGGCATGCAGCTCCCTCCTGACCAGTCCGCTTTCCACGGGCTTTCTGTCCCTCTCCTGGCTCACACTTAACTCCCTTCTGCTGAGTCAGGCCCTCCTGCATCCACCTTCTCTCCTGCAGTCTGGTCTCCTCTCCCATGCTCTCACAGGCTGACAACATTTGAATTCTTTAGCTGTCATTTCAGTGGGGTTTCTTTGGGGCTGGGAGAGAGGCAGATTAACATGTATATGTTCAACTTGCCACATTAGTCAAAAGCCGTTTTTAATTCCCCCTTTGTCACTGGCTCCTTCTCATCAGCATCAAAAAGTGTTTTTATTGTGTTTTATTGCAATAAAAACATTTAACACGAGATCTACCCTCTTAACATATTTTTACGGGGATGTTACCTTATTGTTGACTATAATTCATCATCATTAAAACCATCTCAAGTTTCTCCAACATTAAGGAAACTGAGAAGTTTTTTTTTTTTTTAATTAAACCTTTTATTTTATTTGGGAGCATAGCCAATTAACAACACTGTGACAGTTTCAGGTGGACAGTGAAGGGACTCAGCCATACATACACATGCTTCTAGTCCTCCCCCAACCCGGCTCCCATCCAGGCTGCCACGTGACACTGAGCAGAGTGCCCTGTGCCATACAGTAGATCTTTGCTGGTTGTCCATTTTAAATATAGTGTGTCCACGTAAATTCCAAACTCCCTAACTATCCCTTTCCCTACCTTTTAAAAAAAATCCACCTCTCTGTATTTATCTGGCCAACTAGATCAAACCCAGACCCTTGGCAGTAAGAGCCCACAGTCCTAACCACTGAACAACTGAGGAATTCCACTCCCTTTTTTAAAAACAATAATATCATCAGTGGTTAAGTCATGTTTTTTGGTCTTCTTTTTGCCACACTGCACGGATCACAGGAACTTCGTTTCCTGGCCAGAGATCAAACCCAGGTGCTGGCAGTGGAAGTGCTGAGTCCTAACCACTGGGCCACCAGGGATTTCTCTCCTGCATTCTCTTTTCCTCCTGAGCCAAACTTCTTGGAATAGTTGCTCAGCTCTCACCTCTGCCTCAACATCCCTGAATTTATCTTCTGTCATCTTCCTCCTACCCCCATTAATCTACTGGAGCCATTCTTGCAAAGAATACCCCATTAAGAGCCAATGGCCCCTGCCCAGGCCTCACCTCACTTGACTCTTAGTAAGTCTGACACCGTGTGTACTCACTCCTTCTCGGAACGCTCCATCCCTTGGAGCTTTTGACCCTGGACCTCTCTGCAGTGGGATCCACACTGCTTAGTGAGGCTTGTGTGGTACAGACTACGCTTTCCACACCAGCTTCACCTCTTGCCGCGTCATCTTCAAGTTCTAGGCTACATGCGTGCATGTGTGCTAAGCACTTCAGTAGTGTGCAACTCTGTGTGACCCCATGGACTGCTAGGATTCTCTGACCATTGATTCTCCAGGTAAAGATACTGGAGTGGGTGGCCATGTCCTTCTCCAGGGCTACAATGCATCAGATTTCTTTCAGCTTCTAGATCAAGCCATGTCCTGTTTTTCTTCTGGTCTCTGTATTTACCATTCACTTTTATCTGGCCAAATTCTGCCAATTCCTATGCCTGTGTTAAATGTCTCTCCTTGTATTCCCACTACCAGCAAGTTCACCAAATGGTACTGCAACTGCCTGCTCACTTGTCAAGCTCAGGAGGACACAACTCTCCTCTATCCTTTACCTTCTTCAAAGCTGTGTCACTAGAGCTTCTACCATGGCTAGTGCATGGGAGGCATCCAATAAATGTCAGTTGAGCGAATGAATAAAGACACAATCGCGAGAAGGGAAGAATCAAATACCCACAGAAAGACATTTTCTCATATTTTCTCTTTAATGGGCCAGCAGAGCAAATGAATTTGGTCTACAGAAAAAGAATTGACACTCTAACCTAAATTCTTTTGGCTGCCCTTTTTTCCTATTCAGTCAGCATATCTGACAAATGGTCACCATTTTTGGTACAAAAATCACCAAATGCAGAGTCAGAATATCAGAGCATCAATAAACCAGCTCCACCAGCTTAACAAAGGCCAACTGTCTCAATGTTTCAGTATATTTAAAACTTCTATACAGATACACCGCTGGGTTTTGAAGTGCTGTGAGAGTGATGTCATATTCTGGTAGTTTTAGTGTAATCTCAGTCACATACTAAAACAAGTCTTTTAAAAGACAGAAGCATTTCTGAAAAAGAGGCAGATGAGCTCTGCTGAGAGAATCATTAGGCTGTTCAAACCGTGAGTGTGGTAGACTCCAAAGAGGAAAAACAAATCCCAGCTCAAGTGAACTGGATTTCTAGCCTTCAGTTGTCATTTAATGACTGTAAGTCAAGCTCTCAGCACTTCAATGTCCTAAACACCTTCACTGTCACGCTGATGATGCTTATCCCTGGGCAAGTATCTTCTTCTTTAGGGCATGATGAGATGTCTTTCAGGGCATGCTGACATTTAGTTACTTTGAACTGTCTCTAACATTTGACCACATTTAGCCTGGAGAATCCCATGGACTGAGGAGTCTGGAAGACTAGTCAAAAGATCACAAAGAGTCGGACACAACTGAAGAGACTTAGCACACACACACAGTCNTAGGGCATGATGAGATGTCTTTCAGGGCATGCTGACATTTAGTTACTTTGAACTGTCTCTAACATTTGACCACATTTAGCCTGGAGAATCCCATGGACTGAGGAGTCTGGAAGACTAGTCAAAAGATCACAAAGAGTCGGACACAACTGAAAAGACTTAGCACACACACACAGCCACAACTACAGAAAACCTGCTTAGCTGCAAAGAGATGTTAAAGTTATGACCAACCTAGACAGCATATTGAAAAGCAGAGACATTACTTTATCAAAGGTCTATCTAGTCAAGGCTATGGTTTTTCCACTGGTCATATGGATGTGAGAATTGGACTATAAAGAAAGCCGAGTGCAGAAGAATTGATGCTTTTGAACTGTGGTACTGGAGAAGACTCGAGAGTCCCTTGGACTGCAAGGAGATCCAACCAGTCCATCCTAAAGGAGATGAGTCCTGAGTGTTCACTGGAAGGACTGATGCTGAAGCTGAAATTCCAATACTTTAGCCACCTGATGCAAAGAGCTGACTCATTTGAAAAGACCCTGATGCTGGGAGAGAGTCCCTTGGACTGCAAGGAGATCCAACCAGTCCATCCTAAAGGAGATGAGTCCTGAGTGTTCACTGGAAGGACTGATGCTGAAGCTGAAATTCCAATACTTTAGCCACCTGATGCAAAGAGCTGACTCATTTGAAAAGACCCTGATGCTGGGAAAGATTGAGGGCAGGAGAAGGGGACGACAGAGGATGAGATGGTTGGATGGTATCACTGACACAATGGACATGGGTTTGGGTGAACTCCAGGAGTTGTTGATGGACAGGGAGGCCTGGCGTGCTGTGGTTCATGGGGTCGCACAGAGCTGGACACGACTGAGTGACTGAACTGAACTGATACTACATTCTCAGCTGGAAAAACCTAGAAAGAACTCTGCAGTTAAGTCTAGTCTCTTGATAGTGAACAACCATGTGGGGAAAAAAAACTCTGAGCTCAGAAGGAAGAAAGGAAAGGTGTGAATTGTTTGTCTAAATAGATATTTATTTCTACTATATTTGACGCTCTGCCCCCAAAGAGAATTCATACATTTATAACTGAAAATGTAAACTATAACTCTTCACAAACAAAAACAATCTCTCCATAAACAGATGCGCTAAGGCAGAGGAAGTGAGTGAGAAAGGAGGGCAAGACACTCCTGTGCTTGTACTACTATATTTGACTCTCTGCCCCTAAAGAGAATTCATACATTTATAACTGAAAAATATAAACTATAACTCTTCACAAACGAAAACAATCTCTCCATAAACAGATGCGCTAAGGCAGAGGAAGTGAGTGAGAAAGGAGGGCAAGACACTCCTGTGCTTGTCTTCTCCCAGAAAGACCCAACAGCAATTCAAAGATGACCCTAGACAGGGTTTCAGAGAAGGTGATGGCACCCCACTCCAGTGCTCTTGCCTGGAGAATCCCACAGACGTAGGAACCTGGTGGGCTGCAGTCCATGGGGTTGCTAAGAGTTGCACACAACTAAGCAACTTCACTTTCACTTTTCTCTTTCATGCACTGGAGAAGGAAATGGCAACCCACTTCAGTGTTCTTGCCTGGAGAATCCCAGGGACGGGGGAGCCTGGTGGGGTGCTGCCTATGGGGTCGCACAAAGTCGGACAGAACTGAAGCGACTTAGCAGCAGCAGCAGCTAGATAGGGTTTACAAGAATAGGGGTCGTCCAGGACAAAAGGCGGAGAAGGTGATGGCACCCTACTCCAGTACTCTTGCCTGGAAAATCCCATGGATGGAGGAGCTTTGTGGGCTGCAGTCCATGGGGTCGCGAAGGGTCGGACACAACTGAGCGACCTTCCTTTCACTTTTCACTTTCATGCACTGGAGAAGGAAATGGCAACCCACTCCAGTGTTCTTGCCTGGAGAATCCCAGGGACGGGGGAGCCTGGTGGGCTGCTGTCTATGGGGTCACACAGAGTCGGACAAGATGTGTATAAGAGACAGGGTTGTATGCTTATGACCTTCACAGGAATAATCACACAGTACTCACACAGGACACATCTCCCCAACTCGCCTTTGAACTTCTCAAAGACAAGACAGTTGCTCATCCTTCTATTTCAGTTCATAGCACAGACATTCTAGTATCCAGTAGACATTCTAAACTGTGTGTGAGATGAATGCATGAATGTATGAACAAACGGATGACATTTACACTTAGAATTCAGAGATGAGTCTTTAGAAAACATTTAGTCCATTCCACTCCAATCAAAGTTTCCTAAACAAGTATTTCCTAAGTTATGTTCAGTGAAGGATGAACATTTTGCAAACGAAAACAGCATTAAACAAAAACCTTACCGGCAAAGTTCCAGGTAGAGATGCATCAAAAAAAGATACCAAAGAATTGGGAGGAGCTGCAAAGTGGACTTGAGATCCAGAAAAGAGTTTGGAGTTGGAGGCAATCTGGGCATGAATTTCCAATCCTACTACAGCTGCCCATTCACGTTCACTAAAGAGGAAAACATAATGGCCAAGAAGTCATTAGGTTAGATCTATTACCATGAGTGAATTTCTATGAGCTTAAACTGCAAATGTTACTAATACTTCCCACTTGCGCTTTTAACTTATTAAAATTGTATATTCTACTTTAAAAAATGTGTTACATTGTATTGGGTAACTAAATTAAAAGTAATGAAAAATGAACACCAAGAAGACTGGCAAAGCAAGATTCATTTATAACATGGCATAAGAAGAGTTCACTGTGCAAACAAGGTAACAGAAAGGAACAATATGGGATCTGAAAACAATTTAGAAATGGTTATCAGGTGGAGACTGCTTGGCTGACTTTAATGAGAAGCACCATTTTCTAAATTAACTGTCCTTTGCCAGTTAATCACTCAGTACATAAAGAAAGCTGATTTTGTGAACATTTTAGAATTAACAGAAATAGGATTTTACTACTAGAGAAAAAATGGTAAATAAATAGTTGTACATCTCATTATTTAAAAAGGAAGGGAAATTCTCAGTCATGTTTTGAATCCATTTTTTAACAACGGTTTGCAAGTAAAGTAACCATAGTGATACAGATAAAATGGATTACTACTAAATGATAATCTTCGGAATTCTGCACAAAGCAAAACATTAAATCATCACAAGTGGCTTTTTTTTTTCCCCCTGGTTCCCCAAATCACTTTAAATTCCAGACACTTAGTGTCAGGATCCTTTGCATGTTTTAAACTTAATTGCTACCAAACCCAAGAAGCTGCAATAGTGCAGTTTAAATGCTACAATAATCTCTTATCTGGTCACTCCTACTCTGCTGGGTCTGTATGAACATTCCATACACAGGTCTCCCTAGGTTCATCTAAGTGTGCTTATTCTACGGGTTATTATCAAACGCATGTATCCTGGGCAATCTGCAGATGGCCTGGTGTACACATACTCTCTCCATATTCTGTCTGTTCCTATCCTGCTCTTCCCTCAAGCAAATTTCTGTATTATCAAAATTTTTATGTACATGCATTTGGTTTTGTTTCAATCATTCCAACACATGAAGTTCTGTATTTGTAGTACTGATGAATTCCTTATTTTTAAAGTTTGCAATCACAGACTATAATTGAGAGGAATTAAACTAAGAAGTCATCAGAAATCTCCATTCACTAAAACCCTATCCAGTGTTTTTTTGCAGTTTCATTACATAAGAGAAAAAAAATTTTTCATTCACTTTTCACAGTGAAACAACCTAATTTAATGAAAAGAACAGAACCAGTACTTCTGGACATTTTCCCCTCTGTTAAAACAGAAAAGCAAAAATAACAGCAACCTAACTATCTCAAAGGAAAAAATGAATATTTGACACATGCCTTATGTTTCTGCACTTGAAAAGATATCATTTGGGTCTTATATAGTGAAATATAAGCAGCTGTTCAGAGGATGTTAAGCAAAATAAGCAACAGTCTACACAACCAGAGGGAAGATCTCATACTGGCTGCATCTTCCTGGGTCTACACACACACCCCACACGTTCAACATGAAAGGCCCCCACAGATAGGTGGTGTTTTCTAACTCTAGACCACCCATCCAGAACTTGTAGGTTAAGGCTCCTTTTTACCATTAAAACACTGCTGGCCCGTGGTTGTGCTAAATACATGTCAGCTAAATAAGATCCCACTTCTACTGATAACGGGCTTCCCTAGTGGCTCAGAGGTTAAAGTGTCTGCCTCCAATGTGGGAGACCTGGGTTCGATCCCTGGGTCGGGAAGATCCCCTGGAGAAGGAAATGGTAACCCACTCCAGTATTCTTGCCTGGAGAATCCCATGGACGGAGAAGGCTGGTAGGCTACAGTCCATGGGGTCGCAAAGAGTCGGACACGACTGGGCGACTTCACCCTTCACCCTTCACCCTTCTACTGATAACTGGGCTGACTACTAGTTAAGGTGACTGAACCACTCTTCTGTCTGTGAAACTTTAAAAAAAAAACACTTGCTATTTTACACTCTCAAATTACCCAAATAAGGCTATCTGAAGACAGTGGTTTACGTGTGGGGTAGGGACTGATAAGACAGCCAGTTTCCTGTTTATTTAGATTTCAGGGCTGCAACATACAGCCCAACACGTTCCCGCCCACCAAAACGTCCAGACTTAAGGCTAGGCTTTAAAGTGAAGTCGCTCAGTCGTGTCCAACTCTTTGCGACCCCACGAACTGCAGCCCACCAGGCTCCTCTAGCCATGAGATTCTCCAGGCAAGAATACTGGAGTGGGTTGCTATTTCCTTCTCCAGAGGATCTTCCCGACCCAGGGATCGAACCCGGATCTCCCGCATTGTAGGCAGACGCTTTACTGTCTGAGCCACCAGGGAAGCCTGTGGTGGCCATCATCTCCCAAGTCCCGCAGTTCTACCTCAACTGGGCAATACTGGTATGAAATAGTATACCCTTTTCTCGGCTTCTGGGTTGTGATGTGGGGCTGCTGAGCCACTGAGCTCTGCCCCCTTTTCCCGTTGGACGTGGACCCAGTCGGAGGCCCTCTTCTGTGGCAAGAACCGCAGCCAACCCGGGCGAAAGCAACACGCCTTCCAGGACAGCACCAGCGCAACATGGGCGCCGCCATTGTCTCGCCAGAGTCCGGGTCAGGTGACACAGCCTCCCTCTGCCGCAAGGCTCTCTGGGAAACGTAGTTCTAAGAAATTAGATAAACCGCGCTAGACTCGGACCGGAAGACTACTATTACCAGAGAGTACTGCGACCGGAAGGCTTCCGGAACCCGGCGGGGAGGGGGCGGGAAGCAGAAATAGCCGGGAGAGTGGGAGGGTTTCTGGGTCGGAAGGTGTGACTCCTCCTAGCGGGGAGTTGGAGAGGTTTGTAGCCGTAAGCACGTGTGAGAGAGAGCAGGCGGTGTCAGAGATCGAAAGCTGAGAAACCTGGCTGGGATTTTATATACCAGTTAACCTGTCGGGCAGAAGTAAATGACCTTGACATCTCCGTAAAGAATTTCTGAACCGCCCAACTCAGTTCCTTTTTCCGCTTCCTTTCCACTTCAGACACCAATGTAAGCATAACTGCAAGAAATAATTATTTGCATGCCAGTATGCTCGGCATGGTTCTTAGACACGGGGGATTCAGCAGTGATCAAGGCAGATATAGCCACTATGTTCACGGAACTTATATTCTTGGTAGAATAGACATACAGAGAAGTTAACAAAAATAGGATGCTTTCACATAGACCGTAAGGACTATATTTTAGCACAGGTTCTTGGGAGATAGACAGACCTAGATTGAAACCTCAGGAACGTTTTAAATTTTTCTTTTTGATCTTGGCCAGTGTTTGAAAACACTTTCCTTACACACAACGGAAGCCTTGACAGCAAGTACCATCATCCCAGTGGACTTCTTTTCTTTTTCCTGTTTCAAAATGCATCCCCTTCTTGAAACGCCCACTGATTTCTTGTATTTGAACATACAATTTAGAATAGCTATGCCACCATTCTCTATTAGATCGTCCTATATTAATACTCCACATAGTGCTCGTGACTATCTGATGTTTATTTTCCATCTCCACAAGCTCCTTGAGAATGGGAAATTGGTCTGCCTTATTCAACACGGAATTACCAAAGTACAAAGTAGGTCTCTCAGAAATGCTTGTTGGTTGAAGGAGTGCTGTGTAAAGAATGCATTTGACAAAAGAATGGAGTACATGCCCTTCAGAGTAGTAGTTGTGTGAGAAGGAGATGATGAAATAGTGTGGTGGTGGAGGCAGAGAGAAATTGACCTCTGTGAGATAGATTAGGAAGGTAAGATTGGAGGACTTGGTATTGGATTAAATATAATGGTGGAAGCCTAGGGGAGGGTCAAGTAACTTCTGAATTTCTGGCTTTATACAACTGGATGGCTGAAGAAATTACTGAGATAAGGAAATCAGAAAAGAACAGGTTTGTCAGAAAATATGACTTTGGTTGCCTTGGAGACGTATAAGAGGAGAAATTGAGTAAGCATCATTGATGCCTAACTGAATATTGAGCAAGGGGAAAAGCTGCATACTTCATATATGTCACATGGATAGATTTGCTGTTTTTGATCAATAACCTGTTGATTGTATATGTGTGAGCTCAGTAGTGTCTGACTCTTTTCGACCCCATAGACTATAACCCACCAGACTCATCTGTCCATGGAATTTTCCAGGCAAGAATACTGGAGTGAGTTGCCATTTCCTATTCCAGGGGATCTTCCCCACCCAGGGATTAAACCTGAGTCTTTCACCTTGGCAGAATTCCTTACCACTGCATCACCTGGGAGGCCCAACCTGTTGATTAGACATCTGTAACCCATGGTCTATTTCCATTAATACTATTGTACAGTTATGCTGCTACTGCTAAGTTGCTTCAGTCATGTCCCACCCTGTGCGACCCCATAGACGGCAGCCCACCAGGCTCCCCGTCCCTGGGATTCTCCAGGCAAGAACACTGGAGTGGGTTGCCATTTCCTTCAATGCGTGAAAATGAAAAGTGAAAGTGACGTTGCTCAGTTGTGTCTGACCCTTAGCGACTCCAGGGACTGCAGCTACCAGGCTTCTGTGTCCGTGGGATTTGCCAGGCAAGAGTACTGGAGTGGGGTGCCATTGCCTTCTCCGATTGTACAGTTATAATAGTATGCAATTTATTCCAACCAGGTAGGCAGCTTTAATTATTTTCATTAAAATTATTTATTTTTTCTATGCTTTTAATTTTTTCATCCGCTATCACTGATCCAAGTTGCTATACCAGAAGTACTTTCATATGACCGAAAATGAGAGAAATGACAGAGACTGTAAAGTAGAAGTGGAGATTGATTCCAGAATTTATCTCTAGTCAATTATGGCTCTGTCAGGTTCAGATCACTCTTTAGAGCCTTTACTAGTAGTCTCTGAGTTTCCCACCTTTGCTCTGGGTAAGCTTGCCTTCTCTTTTCTACTCAGCCCTCAGGCTTACCAGGCCCAGCTTCAGGGTCAAGGGAGTTGTCTCTAATCACATCATGGCTCCACCTTTGATAGGACTGCAGAGGGGAGGAAGCATCCTGTATCTCAGAAGTGAGAATGGGCATCCTTTAGGAAGGAGAGGGAGACCATTGCCACCTTCCCACTGGCAATTCACTCCCTAGGGTGAAGGGTTTGAGGGTGTTTTGAAACCTCTGTAAGAGAGCAACATACCTAATGAAAATCCTTATGTCATGGGCAAACTGTGCCTAATGGAAACTCGTCTTTGTTTATGAGGTAGTATCGTGCAGTAATAGCATATTCCGCCCCAGCATTCAGTCAGTTCAGTTGCTCAGTCGTGTCCAACTCTTTGCAACCCCATGGACTGCAGCACACCAGGCCTCCCTGTCCATCCTGGAAGCCTACTCAAACGCATGTCCATCGCGTTGGTGATGCCATCCAACCATCTCATCATCTGTCATCCCTTTCTCCTCCCACCGTCAATCTTTCCCAGCATCAGGGTCTTTTCCAATGAGTCAGTTCTTCATGTCAGTTGGCCATAGTATTGGAGTTTCAGCTTCAGCATCAGTCCTTCCAATGAATATTTGGGACCGATTTCCATTAGGATAGACTGGTTGGATCTCCTTGCGGTCCAAGAGACTCTCGAGTCTTCTCCAACACCACAGCTCAAAAGCATCAGTGCTTCGGCGCTCAGCTTTCTTTATAGTCCAACTCATGCATACATGACCCCTGGAAAAACCATAACTTTGATTAGATGGACATTTTTGGCTAATGTCTCTGTTTCTTAATATACTGCCTAGGTTGGTCATAGCTTTTCTTCCAAGGAGCAAGCCCCACCACTAGAGGGAGAGTAAATCCTAGGCACATATTTGATCCCTTCAACAAATGGAGACCTTCCAGCTTGATGCGTATGATGCAACCCTTTCAAAATCCCACAGGAGCTGATGGCTCCCTTCTCCCCGCAGATTATCATCACCAGCAGCGCCCTCTGGTGCCCCTGTGCTTGGTGTGGTGCCTAGGAGTGCATTGTTTTTCCTCCTGCCTAGTCAGGGGCTCCCACCAAACTTCCTACTATGGGACCGTTTTGCTTGTGTTCCTCCTGCATGCCAACTCTGATATCTGTCAGAACTCTTACTGACAGCTCTCAAGCTGTGAGAGCTATTTTGGTTTCACCGAAAAGGTGGCTGTCATCTGGAAGACATGGAGATTTTTCATTTTCAAGAAGCTCAGAAGGTTCCTAGGACAGGGTTCCTAGCAAAAACCTTCTCTTTGGGAGAGCCTCTCAGCTCTTATTTTATTCACATAATTGACATAGTACAAATAAATTTAGAACAGGTTCTTGCAAAGGTATGTAAGCCAGGACAGAATTTCAAGTTGTTACTTATAAATGGCAATGGTTAGGAAATAAATCTAAAATAACATGTTTGGTTTTGTTTAGTATTCTTGAGAGAGTCTTTGAACATCAGAGTTGGAACAGACTGGCTTACCTCTGTGCTTGCCTCAAAATCCTCAGGTATCTGTAGAAAACACATTGATTTCCAAACACAAATAATTTCTCCCTCAAATCTAAGTGGTATTTATTTGCATTTTCCTTCTCCTTCTTTTGCTGGATTGAGATGGGGGAAATGATGTATAGAAACAATATTCTAGGATTTATAACTTCTTCAGCAACATGAGGACAATGTGAGGGAATGACACAAATGGGTCTGTTTCCATTTTTTTAAAATGAAGTAAACAATTTTAATGGAAACATTGAAATTGCAAGTAAAATTAAAAGGATTCATTTGAATAATGTATCATGGCAGTCTATCTCAAAACTGACTTGAATATAATTCTGAATCTGAAAATTGTGTTAACTCACATTTTGTTTGACTAACGACTTTTGTGGAAACAAAGGCAGCACTTTAAAGATATCTAGCAGACTGAAAAACAAAATGCCCCTTGCAGCCTAACAGACTGGGCGTGGATGGCTATCTGAGTATTTTTAAACACGGTTGTGCATTTAGCTCCTCTGTGCAACTGTTAGTTTCTATCTGTTCTACAGTTATAACACCCAGCCTACTGTCTTGAATGTTACATCATGTAGGGAGGGAGGAAGGTCAGGACAAATTCTCTAAGGAATAAAAGGTCTACTGCAGATGATGTACAGATGACAAAAACGGACAGCATCATTTTCAGGTTGGAAGTACATGGGCACTAGAGGAAGTTCAGTTGTTTTTTTTTTTTTTTAAAGCACTTTGAAAACAAAATTTCTTTTTAGAAAAACCACCTTATAGGTCTCAGTTGAGTGTCATTAGGAGGATAAAAATGCTGAGAACACATGCATGCTGGGAAATCGAGAGAACAGGATTCATTTCCTTTTATTTTTACCCTTAAGTCTTGATTCTGGTAAAATACCGATGTGGAGGGAACAATTGCTTTTTCTGGAAGATTGCTCTGAGCAAAGAAATCTATAACTTTTTCTTCCTTCCAAGGCAGGGAAATAGAACATCCTGTCCAGTGTCTTAGTAGAAATGAAGTATTATCTGGGGAAGAAGGGACTAGCGCATCACCACCAGGAGCCACGCCTGGTCCATGAATTGTCATCTCTCCACGCCTCTCCTTCTTCGAGATGGTCTCAAGGGATGGTGTGCTGTTTCTCAGGCTTTTGCTTTTTTAGAAATCTGACTAATCTTAGAAGCAGTCAGGAATTATATGTAAGAAAGAAACTCCCCCTTTCGACATGCCCCTGACACAGCTTGCTTGAAAGAAGATACTCCTGAGTTGCTAGTAACGGGCAGGAGAACTTGTGAAGCTCAGCACGCCTGGAAGCTATGTGCTCAGATTCCCACTAGGCACTGAGAAGCTCTGTCTGTTGTGTTTTGAAATTGGGTATTTGGTCTTTAAAATTATAGAGTTTGTACACACACAGTTCTAAGCAGTATCTTATTTTAGGATCATGCACATATAATGATCAAAAGCTTTTAGATTTCAAACAGATGATGTTTTTGGATGACAGCTGGGTCTCTCAAGTTTAAGTCCAAAGATTTCAAGGAGTACAATTATGATGGAACAGAGCTATGCCACCAAGATGCACAAGCTCTGATGACACCTTCGCCTCGGTGGGTGGACCCCTACTTGCTAGGAAGGGAGGATGTGTCAGAGTCCGCAGGGCGGCAGAGAAGAGAACAGGTTTATCTTGCCCATCCTTCCGGGTAACCAGTGTCATTACCTGTGAGTATCTGGGCTGGAATCTCTGTATCTAGGCTGCCTTTGAACCAAGAGTGGGTGGGCTGCATGAAGCAGTAAAGGCTGAAACCTTCTTGGTGGCAGAGCCTTCAGGGATCCCTGCAGTTCAACGTATGGCCGTTGAAAGGAAATTTAGTACTCCATGAAGAGGTGCCAGATTGAATTAAAATCAAGCGCCTCAATTCAAACACATTAGCAATCAAATGATACAATGACTGAGATAAATGCAAAGAGAGAGACAGCAAAAAATGCCCAGCAATTCATGAATACTAATTAGAGAGGGAAAGACCAGCACAGACATTATTCATGCCTCGTTGGAGTCCTACTCTAGATTCTAATTCACAAATAAGATTCGATAACTTGACTCAACAATGATTTCATGTTGATGTTGATTCTACACTTAGACCAGTTTTCCTGCTAAAAGGCACTTTCATCCCCTTTCACACGTAGTAATAATGGAAAGAAATGATGTTAAGAAAAGGACTGGATACTGTATTTTTCAAAAGACATGGACAAGTAAGATTATATAAAATACCATGCTTGCAAATAACAAGGGCCCATCTACCCCAATGTTCTCTAAGGCTTTCGTCTTTATTTGGGCTGCCATAGTACATTGGTAAAGTGTCTCTGGGAAATATTTTGCCATGATTCAGAGCCCGTGACTTTTAAAATTTTATATAAATTTATTAACTAAATGCATTCCCTTCTACGTGCCACAGTGAAACACACAATCTCATGAAGTGTTCTCACAGTTGATGAGGGTTGGTTTGACATTGCACAATCTCTCTGAGTTTTGTGTCCAGAGCAGATGTCAAAATGAAGAAGCGTGAGTTTAGGAAAGAAAATAATTCATCTTGCTTCGTTCTCAAGACCAGGGACCATTTTAGGTGCCTGGGGCCTTTCTCTTGGGGTCTCTGGCAGGAGGACATGAGCAGCTATATAAACACCTCTCTCACAGCAATTCTGTTTCCCGGAAGAGTAGCTCACTTCCCCAAAGGAAGACCAAGAGGGTTTTGCTGTTGGCTTACATTGTTTATTATGTCTTTCTAGAAATTCTATCTAGCTTTAGCCTTACACCCTTCTGTTCTCTTTGCCCAAGAGAGATCTAAGGTGCCACTTATTTCAAAGTGATAATATCCCTTTGCATCAGTTCTATTGTGTAAGAGATCACACGAACTGTGCTTCTCACTGTGTCACTTAATAGTTGTTGTCCATGGAGTTGAAAAATAAAATTGAGTATGTATTTTTGGTTGGATTTCTATGGCACCATTGAATCAAATGTGTTTATTCTCTCTTCTTTCAAAAAAAAAAAAATGTGCTGCTATTTATTTTCCATTGTCAAGAAACAACAAGCTTGGAAGTTGTAATCTTCACTCTGTCTGAAGTGTAATGTGGCAAGACAGGCCAAATTAAGGAAAATCGATCAGCTTCTGTTACATGAGTCACAAAACTGAGCTCCTGTCCTGCCTCTGGTGACTTCGGCTGTTGTCTGCTTCTCTTCAAAGGGATTCCTAGGAGAAAACCACCCATGGATTGTTATCTAGGGAAAAACACAGATAAGACCTAGACATTTAATTGTCGTTATCAAGACAGAGGCAGAAATACTCACCTTTCTTCCTATACTTCTAAGTGCATTTTCTTGAAAGAGCAGTTAACGTTTACTTTCTGAGGTCTAAAATTTTCAAATTCTATAACTTCTATATTACACTGTCTTTTTAAAGAAAGGTGTATTTGCTTTTGGCCGTGCTGGGTCTTTGTTACTGTGCATGGCTTGCTCCAGCTGTGGCGAGCGGGGCTGCTGTCCAGCTGTGGCGAGCCGGGCG
>SJYT01005300.1:253632-275065 GCA_006410635.1 Cephalophus harveyi
GGGATGCTGCTCCCCAAGCGGGGGCTGCTCTCCTTTCCAGCTGTGGCGAGCAGTCTGCTCTCTCCAGCTGTGGACAGGCTTCTCCCTGCGGTGGTTGCTGTTGTTGCAGGGGACTGTAGGGTGGGCTTTAGCAGTCGTGGGGCACCGGCTTAGTCGTTCCTCAGCGTGTGGGATCTTCACAGACCAGGGATTGAACCCATGTCCCCTGCATTGGCAGGTGGATTCTTAACCACTGGACCACCAGGGAAGCCCTGTCTATGCCTTTTGATGTAAGATAAAGACTATCATGTTTCCCGGGCATTTGGTTTCATCAAAGTAACCTCTATGTCAAGAACTCTCCTCTGCTATCCTCTGATATGGAATTGATTAACAAGTTCAATTGGAGGAATATATTTACGCCAAAAGTTTTCATTATTTAATAATGCTATTTCTTGAAAAGTTACAGTTGAACATGCCTTCCTGCCATAATGAACATTGCTTCAGAATTTTCCTTGCTTTTCCCTTGTATGTTTTTAAGGGAACAACTTTTGTATCAAAGATTCATTTTGTATCAGACAGCTCCTTATTTTACACCGAGGGAAACCAAAGAGATCTAAAAACAGGAACATCAAGTATATATATATATATTTATTTATTTATATTTATGTGTGTGTGTGTATTTAAAGGTAAACAGCATTGCTTACTGATTTCAGAATAACAGTGATCCCAATTTTCCTGCTGTAGAAAAGGACAAACATAATCAATGAAATCTTCAAGTAACATTGATGTGCGCTGAAAATAAAGCACAGATGTAGATGAATTGTTTTAAAGGCTTGTTAAGCAATGTAAAACTTGTAGTAAGCCAAGTTCTAACTCCTGTGTTATCTAGGGCCTATAATTAATTTTTAAAAATCAAAACACTTTTAAAAATAGCTTTGCGTATTGAATTCCAGCCTGCTGCTGCTTATTGTAGAGACATTCCTGTAAAATACAAGTTTATTTATAGATTGCAAGTGACTCAATGATGTTACAATATAAAAGGAAATGACACTCCAGAGTCTTTGTTCAGGGCTGTTTGGGGCTCTCTTAGAATTCTCAATTCACTCAGAGGATTGCTTTTAATTTTCAGAAGCAAAAGGAATTTCATAAATTAAAATTGTTGGCCAGATGGAATTTTCTGATTAAATTTTTAATGTTTGGTGTTAAACAGAATAATGAAAGGAAGAGTTCTGAGAGTAAAACCCAATTAACATTTCACACAATTTATTGCTCTAGGTATGGCTTGCGTTTTATTTTTATGGTTTCCACCCATCATCTTCCTGGACAGCCTGTCTACCTTGAAAACCATAGCATGGCCAAATCACTTCCCTCCTTCCTTCATTCCTTCCTTTTATTCTTCAATTCAACTACCTTCTCCTATTTATAGCCACCTAAGTTCCCTGGTAAAGAATCTACCTGCAATGCAGAACTGGATCAGGAAGATCTGCTGAAGAAGGGATAGGCTACCCATTCCAGTATTCTTGGGCTTCCCTGGTGGCTCAGACGGTAAAGAATCCACCTGCAATGCAGGAGACCTGGGTTCGGTCCCTGGGTTGGGAAGATTCCCTTGAGGAGGGAATAAGCTACCCACTCCAGTGAGTATTTTTAATACTCTCCAGTATTCTGGACTGGAGAGTTCCATGGACTATGGAGTCCATGGGATCGCAAAAAGTTGGACATAGATGAGTGACTTTCACTTTCACTTCTTTCATCTATAGCCTTACTAGTCAACAGGCACCATTCCAGGTCTTACTTTGTTTTAGTCTTCATGGATCTTGGTATAAAGAATTTTTTTCAGATTGTTTTCCATTATAGTTTATTACAAAATATTGCATATAGTTCCTTGTGCTATACACGAAGTCCTTGTTGTTTATCTATGAGTGAGTGAGTAAAGTCGCTCAGTCGTGTCTGACTCTTTGCGACCCCATGAACTGTAGCCTACAAGGCTCCTCTGTCCATGAAATTTTCCAGGCAAGAGTACTGGAGTGGGTTGCCATTTCCTTCTCCAGATTTAACTATATAGCAGTGTATATCTGCTAATCCCACTAATCCCGAACTCCTAATTTATCCCTCCATGCCCCTATCCCCTTTGGTAACTGTAAGTTTGTTATCTATGTCTGCGAGACTGTTTCTGTCTTGTAAGTACATTTATTTTAATTTGATTTGTATCATTTTTCTACATTTGTGTCATGTATCATTCCACATATGAGTTGTATCATGTATCATTCCACATATGAGTTGTATCACATATCATTCCACATATGAGTTGTATCATGTGTCATTCCACATATGAGTTGTATCAATCATATGATATTTGTCTTTCTCTGACTTAATTCGCTTAGCATGATAATCTTTAGGTCTATGCTGCTGCTAAGTCACATCAGTCATGTCCGACTCTGTGTGACCCCATAGACGGCACCCAACAGGCTCCTCTGTCCCTGGGATTCTCCAGGCAAGAACACTGGAGTGGGTTGCCATTTCCTTCTCCAATGCATGAAAGTGAAAAGTGAAAGCGAAGTCGCTCAGTCGTGTCCGACTCTTAGCGACCCCATGGACTGCAGCCTACCATGCTCCTCTGTCCATGGAATTCTCCCGGCAAGAGTACTGGAGTGGGGTGCCATTGCCTTCTCCCCTTCAAGAATATATCTGACAAAATGACTCTGATCCCATCTTCCTTTAGCTGTGTTGTAGTCCCAGTCTGGTTCTATAGTTGGGACTGCCTGATTCCCAGTGGGGAGGGCCGCTATCTCGTCTTCCCTCTTCCCGACTGATTCATTACCAAGCCATTCATCTCCATAAGCAACTGCTTTTCCCAGAACTCGAGTCTTTGAGTCAGGAGTCAGCGTTTGTCCGAAGATATACATCACATCCTTCCAAGTAAGGTCATAAAGCAGAGTAACACCTTTAAAAGCTCTAATATATTTTTTCTGGGTCCTCTAAATAGTCTCCCAGATCCTCCTTGATTCTTTGTATTTCTTGATAAGAAAAAGGCTTATTAACTCTCATAGACTGATTATTTCTCCCAGTGGGTGTTTTATGAAGAAGCAACAGCTTATGTGGCTGTTCCTCAGTCTCTCTGGCTGCTCTGCGCATATGATTCCAGGGATAGACTAGAGAAACATGTTTTTCTTTTTCTCTTTGTCTCCTGTCCTCCATCTCATCTCTTACTTCGATGGTCTGAGTTTCTTTATGTCTAGCTGCAAATGATACTATTTCATTCTTTTTTATGGCTAAGTAGTATTTCACTGTATATAAATAAACCTACCACAACTTCTTTATCTATTCATTTGTTTTTTTTTTTTTTTAGAATCACAAATCAAAATATTTATTTGTTCTTTTGCACATGACACTGTTAAAATATTCCTACGACAGCAATACTGCCCTCCATCTATTCATTTGTTAATGGACATTTAGGTTGCTTCTGTGTCTCTGCTACTATGAATATAATATTACTGCTATGAACACTAGGGTGCATATATATTTGGTAGAGAAAATATTTTTAACAAACTATAGTAGTGACTGTTGCTAGAATGGTATCACTCATTGTACAAGAGACTCTTACTACCATCTGTAATCACAGACTAGCTTACAGTTTTATAAAAATTATTCTTTGTGATGTTGAAGGCAAAGATGGACATTCTCCATTTATTTTCTTTACTTACATTTTTTTAGCTTTATTGAGGTATAATTGACAAGATATAATTATAAGATATTATAATTGGAAGAAACATAAGCTGGAAGAAATATCAATAACCTCAGATATGCAGATGACACCACCCTTATGGCAGAAAGTGAAGAGGAACTAAAAAGCCTCTTGATGAAAGTGAAAGAGGAGAGTGAAAAAGTTGGCGTAAAGCTCAACATTCAGAAAACTAAGATCATGGCATCTGGTCCCAAACTGTGGTGTTGGAGAAGACTCTTGAGAGTCCCTGGGACTGCAAGGAGATCCAACCAGTCCATTCTGAAGGAGATCAGTCCTGGGATTTCTTTGGAAGGAATGATGCTAAAGCTGAAACTCCAGTACTTTGGCCACCTCATGAGAAGAGTTGCCTCATTGGAAAAGACTCTGATGCTGGGAGGGATTGGGGGCAGGAGGAAGAGGGGACGACCGAGGATGAGATGGCTGGATGGCATCACTGACTCAATGGACATGGGTTTGGGTAAACTGTGGTAGTTGGTGATGGACAGGGAGGCCTGGTGTGCTGCAATTCATGGGGTCGCAAAGGGTCGGACACGACTGAGCGACTGAACTGAACCGAACTGAATTATAAGATATTTAAAGGGTACAATATGATGATTCCCAAGTGGCTCAGTGGTAAAGAATCCGCCTGCCAATGCAAAAGATGAAGATTTGATCCCTTGGCCGGGAAGATCCCTTGGAGTAGGAAATGACAACCCATCCCTGTATTCTTGCCTGGAAAATTCCATGGACAGAAAAGTGTGGTGGGCTACAGTCCACAGGGTCACAGGGAGTCAGATACAACTGAGTGACTGAGCACACACACACACACAAACACACACACACAAACGATGATGTGGTATACAGATACATTGTGAAGGAATTCTTGTAACTTGAGTTCATTAACATATGTATCATCTCCCATGTTTACCTTTTTTTGGGAAGGGGTGAGAATATTTAAGTTCTACACTCTAGCAGATTTTAATTACACAGGACAGTGTTGTCAACTAGAGTTTCCAGGCTATACATTAGATCCTCAGACTTTATTCATCTTACAACTGAAAGTTTGTACCCTTTTTCCTACTTCTATTTCCTCCACCCCAACAACCTTGACAACCACCTCTTTACTTTTTGTTTCTGAGTTCAACCTCCTTTTTTTTTTTTTTTTTAAGATTCCACATATAAGTGATACCATGCGGTATTTGTCTTTCTCTATCCTTCAGTTTCACCCATATTGTCACAAATGACAGGATTTTCTTCTCTTTAAAAACTAATAACATTCCATCTAGTATTATTCATATATAAAAATCTCTCTGTATATATATACGGGTGTGTGTGTGTGTGTGTGTATACACATACACACTTAGGTTGTTTCTATACATTGGCTATTGTGTGCTGCAATAGACATAGTACAGATATCTTTTCAAGATAGCAATTTTGTTTCCTTTGGATATGTACCCAGAAGTGGAATTACTGGATCATATGGTCGTTCTATTTTAATTTCTTGAGACGCCTCCACTTTCCTACAGCAGTTAGATGTTCCCATTAGCACTCAAGATAAATATATTCATTTGGCTATGTGGATATTGCAGAAACAACTTTTCAAAAAGAGAATCTGTCTTACTAGGCTGAGATTTTTGAGGGCAAGGACCATGCCTTTCATGTTTCATGTCCTTTCAGTTCTTGGAACTATGCTAGCTGTATGGGCCACCATCTACCCACTGATCTTAGGAATTATTTCCTCTTCCACACCCATACCATCCATGTGACCTTGTTCAGGATTTCCAAGTTGAGCCAGGACTCCATGCTACAGTTGGCTACATAATTGATGGGGTCCAGTGCAAAATTAAAATTCAGAATCCACTGTCTAAATATTACTGAGGATTTCTTGGTGGCAATAGCAAAATTTTAGCCAGGCATGAGATCTTTCTAGGCAGAGGTCCCTATACCACTGTACAAGTCACATACCCATCAAGCCCGGGTTATTGTGTACATATACACATGAGCACCTGCACACACACACACACACACAGCCATGGTTTCTTGGGTCCTGAAGGAAGGAGATATCTGACTCAAGTAAGATCAGTCAGAGCCCTTTCCTGGTTTATTTGTTTGGACCAGAACTAAGAAAACAAGTTTGTCCTACTTGGATAAAACTAAGGACCCATTGTCTGTCTTGTTTCCAGCCACAAAAAGAAAGCTGTAGCCATGTTGAACACATATCCCTCCATTCTTTCTCAGATGTGGGCAGGGGGATTTTGCTTGTGCATTCCCAAACATCATGTGAGGTCCTGATAGTCAGCTGGTGTCCCAGCATCCCTGCAATGTGCTATTCACTAATCTTGAGCATCAGGAGGCTGGACCAGGTGACCCCTTGAGACTTTTTAAGATCTATCAGTCTCTGGATCTATCATCAGATTCTATAAGACTGACTTCACGTATCGCCATGATGAGAAGGAATACAGGAGAGTTTGTGGTCACTCATTTTTCTCAGCCAAGGTTCATAGAACAGTCATTTACTTAGATCTTGATAGTGTGGTGACCACTGAGACAAAAACACACACACACACACAAAAACCTGTCCTTTAGAGCTGGCCATCAGCCAAGTCAATTTTTTTTTAGCAAGATGATTCTGAGTGTTTCCTTGGGGGAAAACCATGGAGCAACGAAGACCTCATACCCCAGGGAATGTCTGTCTCTACAGTTTGTCTCTTTCTCCTTTTCCCAGTAGTACAACTCCTAAGAATTTTCTCAAAGGGGATTCACAAAACACTAGCAAATGAATAAAAATTGGCTCCCAGCAGACCTCTTAAGTCACATTCTTCTGGGAGCTAGTTTTAAGGGGTGACTTTTGGGGCAGGCACGGTCATTTTCCATAGGGTTGAGCTTAGATATTTTCTGAGTTTTTCTATCACCACATTAGACTTATCAAGGAAAACAAGGACTAGTATTAAATGAAGGCCATAAATGAAGTTTAAATTGAGTAAGTGGCTACTTCCTAAACCCACACAGAAACTTAGGGAAAACTTGGCTGAATTTATTATGCTATCTCATCTATTTTAAAATAAAAATGTATATAGATTGAAATCTGTTCCAGTGAAAAATAAATATAATAATATAATATATGAATAAATATATGTTAAATATACCTGAAATGTAGGGTCCTAGATTCAGAATAGCTTGTTACAGAATAACATTTAAGCACATTTTCATTCCTAAGAAGACTTTTCTGTTTGTCACCTCTCTGTAGGTTTATAGCCAAAGATGCTGGCTCCCAGCATGGTGAAAACTCATATTTTCACAGTGTGTGCTAAGATCCACCAGACCTCTTTTCTCCTAATCATGGCTGGGTTATTATCCAGGGCCCTGCTTCTGTGTACCACCTCAGAGGTGAGAAATTGATATGTGTCATAATGATGACTTGCTCTTACATTAATATTTTTAGTTCTTTCAATGGAATACAATTTAGCTTTTTATCTCTTAAGTAGAAACAGACCCCAGCTAAAGTGAGTGCCATAGGTCTTGAAGTGAACCCAAGCCTGCAAAGACAGTCCTCAAGGGAAGGTTCTACAAATGTCCCAAAGATTATGTCCATATGTCTTTCTGGAACTGGTGCCAACATCGTTGCAGGATCAAAATTACTTCTTCATGGCCGTTATGCGGTGCCCCATCTTCCAGAGCAAACGGAATAAATTTCAGACATGCAGAACACACATCCCTTCAGCCTCTCTCAGGCAGGCTGTCAACTCCGCAGCATTAATGCACAAATCAAAAAGGGCAGCCAAAGCCTCAAGACTTTTCCTGCGAACCTCTTCCTTACTGTCTGCCTTCCTAGTGTGGCAGAGTGAAAATTCTACAGCCAGATTGTTGTCTTCCATGCCACCTTCTCCCACAGAGGGCTCCAGGCTAGAAAAATAGGATCAGACATGGAATAGGGCGAGAGGGAAGAGATTTCGTCAGGCAGAGAAGGAGAAAGAAGTCATGTTGTGAAGAACTGCTAGTAAAGGATCTACCACAAAAACTGTGCCTGGTGCTGCCTGGCCTTTTACTGGCCAGAGAAGCATTCTCCAAACATCATGACCCCTCCTCCTCGATTCTCTCTTTCCCTTCCTCCCTGTGGTCTATCCTCCACAGGCGGATGCTCCCGAGTGTTTTCCCTCTTAGAAACAGTATGCTTCCTGTCAAACCACAGCTTAAACTTCTCAGAAAAGCTCTTGAGCTTTCATCTCTGTAACCAAGAGCAGCAATCTGTCATGTACAGTGGTATTTCCAACTGACTGCTAGAAATCTCCACCTGGATGCCCTGCCAGCACCTGGAAATCAACACGTCCACAATCTCAGCATCTTCCAACCTGAACGTATGTTCCATCCCTGAACCTTTTTTTTTTTTTTGCTGTTAACAAGAAATCACTCTCTCAGTCATTCTAGCTACAGACATTGAAATTATAATTGCACCGTCATGGGCATTGGATGATCAACAGATTTCTGGCATGGGTGGCTCAGTAGAGGGCTCCACAGAAAAATGAGCATATGTATGGGAGGGTCATAATAACTGCATGGGTTCCTCACATCCCATTCTCCCAGTTCAGGGCAGAGTGATAGCCAGATGTCACTCTGTGTGGACAAAAGAGATTTTGCATTAGAGAAGAGAAGCACCAAAATTATGACTCTGGGAACCAGTCGTGGTTTTGTTGGTTCTTCTTTTTCTAGCTCCTTTAGACATAAGGTTAGATTCTTCGAGAGTTTTCTTGTTTCCTGACATAAACTTGTTTTGCTACGAACTGCCTTCTTAGGTCTGTTTTTGCTGCATCGCAACAGTCTTGGGCTTTCATTTCGTTTGCCTCCAGGTAGAATTTTAGGCTGACAATTGTTGGTTTCCTCCTTTCACTTGTAGATATTATTCCAATGTGTTCTCACTTCCATGGTGTCTGCTAAGAAATCGTCTGTAATCGTTGCTGTTCTTTTGTATCTAGCATGTTTCCCTTCCCCCAACACACACACTGATTTTAAGATTTTCTTTTTATCACTGGATTTGAGCGATTTAATAAAAATTTTTTAATTTAATAAAATTTTATTTTATTTTAAAATAAAGGATATATAGGTTTCACCAGATATGGAAAACTTTCAGCCATTATTTCTTCAATTTTTTTTCTTATCCATCTCTTCCTTCCTCCCTCTTCTTCAGGGACTCCAATTTCATAGATAATAGGCTTCTTAAAGATATCCCACAGCTTACTGAGGGCCTTTTCGTTTTTCTCTGTGCATTTTTATTAGGATAGTTTCTGTTACTATATCTTTAAATCTTTTTTTTTCTGTAATGTCTCATCTACCATAAGTTTCGTCCAGTATATTTTTTATCTCAGACAAGTAATTCATCAGTAGATTTTCAGAGTCCTAAAGAACTTTTCCAAAAGTGGGCATTTGGCAATTCTTTTCTTTATGCATTTGCTGACCATCCCTTCTTTCAATTTTAATTTTTGTACAAGGTACACATACACAGTTTAATAAGCCAGCTACATACTTTTAGTATATAGATTGCTTAGAATTAGATTCAGCTGCTTTTAACAGGAACTTCCAAATTAAATTTATAAGGCTTTTTTTTTTCCTTCATAGTATAAGCTATTTAGTGCTAGCTAGTCCAGGCCTTGTTTGGCAGCTCCCAGTGTTATCAGGAACATCAGCTCCTTCCAGCTTTCTGCATCTCTGTCCTTAGGGACAGTAACCTCCAGCCATTTTCATGTTTGCAGTCCAGGAGGTAGAAAGAAGAAAAGGGAAAGAACCAATAGCTTCTGCGTACCTCTCACGGGCCAGCATGAAGTCCATATTGCTACATCTTGTTGCAGGAGTACAGAAGAACCTGGTATTTTATCGTGGCATATTGCTCTCCTGAGTAAAATTGGGATTCTATTATCAAGGAAAAAGAGAAGGATGGCAGAAACATTTCTGTCATAATCTCTAAAAAACTATCTGGGCCATCTTCCTTCTCCTGATTCTTGTTTCCTAGAGGCGACTATTTTCAATTCTCCTTTCTGTTTCTCCTAACATTTACCTTCATTTTCAGACAAAAACAGTGTTGTGCTGCTGATTATTTCCTTGTCTTACTTTTATGGTGTCTTCCCTGGTGGCTCAGAGGTTAAAGCATCTGCCTGGAATGCTGGAGACCTGGGTTCGATCCCTGGGTCAGGAAGATCCCCTGGAGAAGGAAATGGCAACCCACTCCAATATTCTTGCCTGGAGAATCCCATGGAGGGAGTAGCTGGTAGGCTACAGTCCATGGGGTCACAAAGAGGCTACAGTCCATGGGGTCACGAAGAGTCAGACACGACTGAGTGACTTCACTTCACTTCACCTTTATGATTGTGCCCAACTCTTATGACCCCATGGACTGTAGCCCACTGGGCTCCTCTGTCCATGGTTTTTTCCAGGCAAGGATACTGGAGTGGGTTGCTGTTTCCTTCTCCAGGGGATTTCCTTGTCTCAGGGGTAGAACCTGCATCTCCTGTATTGGCGGGCCGATTCTTTACCACTGAGCCACCAGAGAAGCCCCCTCGTTGGGCACAGTATCTGTTTATTTTACTATGGAAAATGGAAGTTTACCTCTCTTAGACATGTTTGCCTATATCACTCCCAGGTCTTTTTATCCATTCTTCTAGCACAATTATGTCATAATTTTATTCACTCAGTACTCAAGATTTATAATAACATTATTACATTAACTCATTATTGACCAGAGGATTTTTGCAGAAACTAATGCCTGTGGCTGGTGATTTATTATCTAAGCAAAATTGACACATCTCCAGTCAATAACTTTTGGGTAACAAAAGACAATACATCTCTGGTCAATAATGAGTTGTTTTGGTTGTTTAGTCACTAAGTCATGTCCACCTCTTTGCAACGCCATGGACTGCAGCACACCAGGCTTCCCTGTCCTTTATCTCCTGGAGTCTGCTGAAACTCATGTCCATTGAGTCAGTGATGCCATCCAACCATCTCAGTCTCTGTTACCCACTTCTCTTCCTGCCCTCAATCTTTCTCAGTATCAGGGTCTTTTTCAATGATTCTGCTCTTCACATCAGGTGGCCAAAGTATTGGAGCTTCAGCTTCAGCATTAGTCCTTCCAAGAAATATTCAGGGTTAATGTGATGCAAAGCTGGGTTATGTAGTATATTGTGGTTTTATATATATATATATATATTAATTTTACTGAATTATTTTTTCTTTGCTTACTTTTGCACGTCCCTAATTTATTCCCAAGCTTTTAAGTGTAAATTGCATCTCAGGACAGCCAAACATCTTTTGTCTATCAGTTTCATCTTTGTTTTAGAGACATACTCCTGGTACCTTCTGTCTCCTCTTGTTCCCTGGTTGCTCCCTGTTCTGATACACAGATGTCTTCCTGAATTATCCTATTATCATCCTCCTGGGGATTCCATTCACTTTGTGAATATGGACCTTCTTCCTCATTCTTCTTTCCTGCTTTATTTCCTTGTTTGGCAAAGCACATTTTCTAGTAGCTTCTTGAGAAAGGACATATTGGCAGTGAATAATTTTGAAATGCATATCTGACAGCATCTTCATTCTAACCTCCTACTTGATTGATGATTTGGATGAAATTGAAATTCAAGTATAATTTTTAATAAATAATTTTCCCCAGAATTTTTTTCCTCCTTCCTTAGACTTCTTACAGGCATTGTTCTATTCTAGTTTTCAATGCTACTGTTGAGAATTGCCATGCCATTTGCTTCTCAGTCTTTTTATGTCTCCTGTTTTTTCCTCTGGATGCTTTTCAGATATTCTCTTTATGCCTAGCATTCTGAAATTTCATAACATTGTGGGTTTTTTCTTATCTGTTGAGCTGGGCATTCCACTGATCATCTCAGTCTGAAAATGTCTTTCATTTGTGGAAAAAAAATTTGAATTATTTTTTCTGGTAATCTTCCTTTGTTTATTCTCTCTTCCCAGGGCTCTTCCTCTTCAGATACTGGGCCTCCTAGATTGATAATCTTCTCTCTCAATATCTTTATTATTATGGGTTAACATTCTGTTTTTATATTTTCTGTCATTTTTATATGATGTCAAACAGTAAATACAAGTGGCCAGTCCCCTGCATTTAACTAAAACCCTTTGGTATCTTTTTAAACTTTTACTTCTGTACAACTTTGCTGGGTCTTGGTTGTCGCTCAGTAGCTTTCTCTGGCTGTGGTGCGTGGGGGCCACCCTTGAGTTGCAGTGTGCAAGCTCCTCGTTAAGACGACTTCTCTCCGCGTGCAGCGCAGCCTGCAGGCACACAGGCTTCCGCTGTTGGGGCTTGCGGGCGCCAGAGTGCTGGCTCAGCAGATGCAGCACATAGGCCCAGCCACGCAGCGGCCTCTGGGATCTTCCTGGACCAGGGCTTGAACCCATGCAAACTGCATTGGCAGGCGGATTCTCAACCACTGAGTCACCAGGGAAGCCCTCCTCTCATATCTTTTCAGATGTCTTTATTGCAGGTAGGAGAGCTAGGGTAGAAATCCACACGGTGTCTCTGAGGTGGGAGCCAGCTTTCCTTTCGTTAGCCTGCTTCTCCCACCTATCAAGCTTTGCTCTGGGATGTTTACCCAAACTAGAAGTAAAGGCCAGTAGACAAAACAGAGCAGGACCAGGTGCAAGCCCTTGCGCACGCTATCCTCTCTCTCCCTTCCCGACCCCCTCTCTCCTGTGAGGCTTATTCATTCCAGAGATGAGGGTCAATAATGCCTACCTTTTATAAGCCAGGGGTGTTATGATGACCAAGTGAGAGCATGTAAATGAATATTATTGGAAATATAGACAGTGGTATATTAGTGTGAAAGATTATGGCTCTCAGGAACACAGGACCTCCTAATGAACACTTAATTAGAACTTGTTGCTATTTTTGAGTAGGGAAGCCTAAATAAAACAGGCATAGACAAAATAAGACTTGGGTAAGATAGTATTCAAGGTCAGTGGAAAGGAAGTTCACAGAAGCTCTGAGCAGTGGATGGAGCAGAAGCCTTTCAGACAGAAAGACAGGGTTCACACCCTGATTTCAGAACTTTTGGGGCTATCCATGGTATCTTTGAAAAATAAGAAAAAGAATGCTTACCTTGTGGTATTGCTGTATGAAATAGACTTACGAAGTAAAATTAAATATAAAGCCCCTCGAACTTAGCTGGTGTTCAAAAAATGGTACCAATTTTCAGTGGTTAGGGGTTTGCTGGTTCTGGAGCCAGGTGGGTGCTTTATGTCACATCCCATGAGTTTTGTGATTTGGGGCAAACTACTTAACCTCTCTGGGTCTGTTTGCTCATCTGTAAGGTGGGATATTAACAGTAGCCATGCTATAGGGTGGTTTTGAATGTTAAACTGATCAGTCAGTTGAAAGTGTCTAGAAGGGAGCCCTGGCACATAATCACCACTCAATGAATATTAGCTACTATTATCATTATTAACTGCTAACCAACAAAGCAACTGTATCAACTGTGCATTGAGTCATCATTTGGAGTCCAACTCAAGTCACAGATGTAATTGAATTAAATTTGCACATAATAAATAAATAGAAGAGATGACTTGTCCTGGCACCAGGTGGCTCATTATCTAAAGGACCTCCAGGCTTGTGTCCCTGATCTCCAAGGTCCTTAAGCCAGGGGTTGATGGAGTGAGAACATCTGAAGACATTCTGATGTCAGGGCTCTGGGCCAAGTCCAGCTTCTGTCCTGAAAAGTAGAAGCCTGAAACTGGGAGACAACCAGGGGAAGAGGGATAAATTATCTCTTCGTCAGTCTTTATGACTTCACGGGCATCCTGAATAGCTCAGACATCATGGCCTTTCCATTTGATTCAAAAGCTGGGACCCTAAAGAGATTACTGAATTCTGCCCCCTCCTGACTTTCAAATATTCCAATACTAGTTGCCCATCTCAACCGACGGTTAGATTGGCTGAGCCTCTCATCAGCCCCAGCTTTACCCTGGCTTGCCTTTGACTCCAAGCTGCCCCTGCCCTGGGACTGCCAGCTTCACGCTCTGACTTGATTCTAAATTATAAGGATGGCAGCATTGCCCAAGTACCCAGTGACTATTTATTGAATAAGTAATCAGTGGCTCAGATGGTAAACAATCTACCTGCAATGCGGGAGATCTGGGTTTGACCCATGGGTTGGGAAGATCCCCTGGAGGAGGGCATGGCAACGCACTCTAGTATTCTTGCCTGGAGAATCCCCATGGACAGAGGAGCCTGGCAGTTACAGTCCATGGGGTCACAAAGAGTCAGACACCAGTCGGATACCAAGAGTCGGACAGCACAATCAGTGGTGGGTAACATAATGGCTATGTCCATGTTCATATGATAGTACATATATGATATGTGAAAGTAATATGTAGCTTATATTTTTAAAACTCATATTTAGTGTTTGCTGCCTTCCCCGAGGCTCATGTACTTGTATTGTAGTCATTTAGTATTTGTGTCTCCTTCGAAAGACTGATTCTCTCAAAGACGGAGGTTTCATTTTTCTCATCTATAATAACTGGGGAGTGGATGGGTGAATGAATCTATCCATTCAACAAATATTTGTTAAGCTCCACTTGTTGATCTAAAGACATAGGTGGGCTCAAGAAGATGAGGTCTTACAGAGCTTCCATTTTATAGGAGGAGACAACTCATAAATGAGTGGATGGACAAGGTAATTTCAGAGAGTGAATGCCATGAGTGCCTCATAAATTCCATCAATACACATTTCTTTGGCATTTTCTTATAAGGAAAATGTAGTATGTAATTTGGCCCTGAGTGGCTACTCCACAGGTCTCAACAGAGGAAAGGAGTATAGCCTGCAGGATTTATCTAAATTACTAAACTGTAATGATCTAGTTCTCCAAATTAAGGCAAGTAGTAGCATTGCTTAAGTGTTTTAGCTTAGCCTGCAATTTACTAATCAGAGGCTGGAGGTGACATACCATCCAACTACACAAGCTTTTAACTGATAGGTTTACAGAAGGTTCAGCAGCAAAACTGTGCTCTTTAATTGGAAGTTTAAAGGCACAAATCTCAGGTCATTTAAATAAAAACTCAGTATTCCTTGCACCTTCTCCTTCGTCTAAAAAATCGAAAAAAAAAAAAAATCTATATCAGAAATAATTTGAAAAAGGTCTATAACTCCCAAGGAAGAAAAAAATTATAGTTATTGACAGTAAGTCCTTTCCTATAGCACTTTCAACTTATAAGTGTATGTAAAAAAAATTCTTTCTTACAAATACGATAAATGTATTTTGGGAATACCACTCTACATATGTAAATGATAAAAGGAAAATAAATTTAATTAGCTTAGACCAAATTTCACCTTTTGATACAGACAGATAACTCCCGCTGGGATAATTATACAAAAGCCAAGGCTGTATTTGAATCTCAGAATAATATGTGTATTTCCAAGAGCAAAAGTTTATCTCTATCATGTGCCAACTGGAAAAAAAAAAAAAAAAAGCACAACATGAGGGTTACAAATTAAGGTAAAATGAGACTATAGCCTGGAGACAGCATCTCAGGTAGTTCTGAGCAGCTGCTCCAAAGAAGTAGAGGGGAAGGACAGTATATATGTGATTTTGGTGAAGGGGGAGTTGATATTTTTGCAGAAGGTTTCTGCTAGTCTGGTGAGGCTTACTGCTAGTCACAAGCAGCAGATGTCGCCAAGAAGGAGTTTAGTGCTTTTCTAGGTATGAGGAGATTCAAGAATTGGGCTTATAAAATTATCTCCTGAAAATATCTAACTATTGAAGCCCTGTCCTTCCAGTTTCTCCCGGAACACAGAGTGCCTCATCTCTGTTCTCTATCCCAACCTCCTTCCAGGGGTTGTTGAAAGTCAGCAGCTGCAGTAGCTCATGATTTGGTCCTTGTAGAGGTAGATGGCAAGTGGCAGTTTGTAGCTGACACATGCACGCGGTGTCCCGTGTCCACACATGCACGTGGTGTCCCATGTCCACACATGCAAGCGGTGTCCTGTGTCCTCATGTGGTGTTCTCACGTATGCATGGTGCCTCTGTGTCTATCTACTGCTTGCGAAAAGAAAGGTTGTGAGAACTGAATGACCAGGTTAAGAGGGCCAACAGGATGAACATTCATCTTCCTTCCTTGTTAAGTGATTTCTACTTGTGCTTTTCAGAAAAACTTATGTTTAAGGGGTTTGTGTGTATGCATACACACAAACACATACATGTGGAGATACTTTCTGATCCTCTGTGATTAGTTGATAGTCTCTAGATGGAAAAAAAATAGGATAAATAGGAAATGGGGCCATGAAACAGAAATGTTACCAAGCGGGGTACAATTCCCGCAGGGTTCTCCTCTGCTAGTGTTGTGTGGTCTTCTTTCCAGCCCTGTCTCATGGACCACATACACACAAACACATACATGTGGAGATACTTTCTGATCCTCTGTGATTAGTTGATAGTCTCTAGATGGAAAAAAAATAGGATAAATAGGAAATGGGGCCATGAAACAGAAATGTTACCAAGCGGGGTACAATTCCCGCAGGGTTCTCCTCTGCTAGTGTTGTGTGGTCTTCTTTCCAGCCCTGTCTCATGGACCCCTGAGTCAACAAGGGGCTGCGGGACAGCAAGGAGTGCGACTCCTTTTCCTCCATAGCCACGTTCCTCGTGTTTAACATAAAGCTTCAGAATCTTGGAATGAAAAGCATGGACCTTGTGGGAAGGGATGTGCTTTTAAGTTTGTATTATGTCAAATTCTATGATAAAAATAAATTACCTGGGACGTCCCTGGTGGAACAGTGGATAAGAATCTGCCTGCCGATGTAGGGGGCATGGGTTCAATCCCTGGTCCAGGAAAATTCCACATGCCACTGAGCAACTTAGCCTGTGTACCACAACTACTGAGCCCACACTCTAGAGATGGAAAGCTACAGCTAAGACCTAGCCTGGTCAAAAATAAATAAGTGTAAATAAAAAATTATCCATTTCATTCTAAGCATCCATGAAAGCAGTGAGATAAATTATTCCAAAAAGATTATTCCTTAAAAAAGAGCTATTATATAATTTCTACCCTTGCCCTAATGTTTCACTTAGATTTATGTTCAGAATGTTATCAGAACACATTAATCCAAGCAAAATACTTCCCAAGACATTCAGTTATTATCGACTCTGTTCCATACATACACATGCATTTATGAAGCTGGAGGAAGCACATGCACGCAGCTAGGCCGACAGACGAATACATCATGCTTCTCTCACACGGTGCAATCACTATTGACAGACTCATTTCCAGTAGGTGCCCACTCACTTGGTTTCACAGCTTAGCTATTCATCGTCAGACAGGGTGTCTGTGTTTCCCCCATATATTTCCAGTTTGCAAAATAGTGCCAGACTGGCATCTTGTCTTGTGACTCGATAACAGATTCCACTAATAGCACATCCAGTGGGACTAACATCCAGTCCCTTTCATCTGGGGGGAAATCTGGCAATTAGTGCCAGCCTGAGGAGTTGCACGGGCTGGGGTATATGCCAGGTCATGCAAAAGAGGGCGACTGTGAATTCACACCCTCTGCCTGCCCAAGGACTTGCAAAAAGGGAGCTTTGAAATTAAAAGGATGAAGGGGGATAATGGGGAAAGACTGTCCTGCTATCTGCCATCCTTACTTTGTGAAATCTGGGGTGAAACAAAATCACCATTGTCTCGCTAGGTTGGGACCATGCCTGGCTCTGTGCTCTATTCATTCCCCAACACATTGCTAGCTCTTAATGATTATCATTATCATTATTAATGATGGTAATAATTGACAACAGGGTAAATAACTTGAAAAGAGCTAGTTTCCTGGAGGAAAAAAAAGTCACTGTAATAATGGCTCTTTTACACAGTAATAAATAGCCCATTTGTGTCTCAGTATTTTAAATTATGTCTTTGTTTGCTGAAGCTGGAGGGCATAGGGTACAATTTTGAAATCCAATAAGCGAACCAATGAATTAGCATGAGGAAAAAGGTACATGTTAATCAAAATCAGCCATTTGGATTTGGGGTCTTTAATTGCATCGAAATTTTTGGTTTGCTTCTTTCCGTCTAATATCACTTAAGTCTAGATTTGCAGAACTGACCTCGTCCATAAGAGGAGGAGAATCTTGCTTAATGGGTGCTGAAATTTTAGGCTATGCCACATAAAATAGATGCCACCCTTTCATGTAGGTAAAGCTTAAATTGCAAACATACCAGAAACAGGAGCCAAGAAAGGCTTGGGAAGCTCCTGACTCATTCAACCTCTTCTCCTTGACTTTAATCAGTCGATAGTAGGAGGGAGTAGACAGACGTGGGTTATCAGTCTCTGAAACACAGAAGGTTAATACGATTTTTTCCCTGAGAAAACTGGCCAAGGATGCTGCTCAGTTGTCTGACTGAGAAAAATGCACGTGTTTCCTTCTACCTGTATTTTGAAACATTTCCTTGCAAAGTAAATAATTTTAATTAAGCTGGAATTAGGAAAAAAAATAGAATTTCCTGCAATGCAAAACAATATCTCAAGCTATTTCACCTCGACTCTTTCTGTGATTTGCAATGACATCTAATGTGGGAATAAAAACGCAGAAATTATCTATGAAACCGATGTGTATTTCTTTGACAAATAGTTTGCCATGAATGTATCTGTGCAACTGATCTCATATGTTTTAAAAGATGGCAGAGTAGATTTTACCTAGAATACCCTGTAGAATTCCAAATACGTGTTCTGTGGAGTATGCATTTATTGTTAGAATCTGGTAGAAAAAGACAGGAATTCATTCCAATGAAGAAATCCTTTCTGGAAATACCAGTTTGGTAGATAAAGTGTCAACTTGGTGGAAATAATAATCATAAAGATGATAATATCTAATTGAGAAAGAGATTGAGCATCATTTCATCCCATTTTTTTCCACAGAGCATCAGTGGCCAGCTGTCTGCATGTGCAGATTATAAATCTCCATTGCTCCCTTGATGCCTCATTTCCTAGGGCTCCTCCGCTTAAGGCACTAGAGCAGCTCACACAGATTTGCAGAATCGTTCTCGCATCTCCTGTGTTCGAGCTTTGTCATAAATTCCTCATTTCCTTTGCTCTATAATTAGGAATGTGCATGCTGAGACTGACTTTCATCTTGGTCCACCATAGGCCTGGTTTCCTCTGGGAATGACAACAGAGCTTCTGTGCCTGGAGAAGCCTCCTTTTAGGGTTTCTGCGTCTTTCTGGCTGAGCTGGCCACTTTGTGTAGTTGCTGCCTGCAGTCAGTCACTTCTACACCAGGCCCATGAGGCAGAGCATCCCACTTTTCATGGAAAAGACTCCCCTTTCGCCGTGCTTCCCAGTCCTATGCTAAAGCCCTGTTGAAGCCACCCCTTACATGGTACTTGTGCTGGTCTCCTAAGGCTGCTGTAAAAAAACAAAATAAACAAAAAAAACCCACCACAAACTGAGTGATGTAGCACAACAGAAATGTATCCTTGTATAGTTCTGGAGGCTAGAAGTCCCAGATCTAAGTGCCTGCAGTGTTGGTTCAAACTGGAGGTTCTGAGAGAATCATTTCCACGTCTCTCTCCCAGGTCCTGACGGCTGCCCTGAATCTGTGGTCTTCCTCTGCATATGGTACCCTGATTGTCAGGATTCTCGATTCTCAACTCAGAATTCCTGGCCAATGGGAACAAGAGTGGCTCAGAGCCTTCTCTGCCCAATGACACTGCAGGGCCAATTTGCAGGAGCCAAGTTCGAAGCTGGGTGGTCTCTTCCAGGACCCTAACAGAAGACGGGACCAAGAGACCATCCTTGCCCTGGTGTTCTCCTCACGCCCTCTTTTACTGAAAGCAACCACCTTTGTCGGGTTCAAAGCTGGGCTTGACTCGCTCTCCTCCTTGCTCTCCACTCCCAGGTCTTCTCCAGGCTCTTCCTGTTTTTGTTCTTTGACTTCTCTTTTGTTACATCCTCCCCTTGTTGAGCAATTAGGTTTACCAGCTTTCTTGTCTTAAGGGGAAAGGGACTGCTTCTCATCACAATAGAAGTGTCCCTCCCCCAATGACCTTTCATGAAGGCTATTAGAGAACTTTGGAAAATCCTCTCAATACAAATGCCTGGCTGCTGTAAAGCTATTGTTTTGTGCCTAATCCTATTTTGCATGTTGCAAGTGAAAATTACCCTTATCCTTCTTCTTTGTTACTTCAACAGCAAATTCTAATCTTCTCCATGGCAGATGGACACCTTGGGCCTACTGGTACGAAAGTAAATAGGAAAAAACTAATTTAATAATTTTCAAAATATCGCTTCTAATATACTAAGTAATTACAAGTTACTCAGTGATAAGCGCCAAAGAAGAAATCAGCTGGGTGATGACACAGAGGGAGTAACTTTGTGTGGAGGACACAGAGGGCTTTCCACTCCTTCAGACAGCCTTGAAGGGGTGGAGGAGTTCAGAATATTCTACTCCAAAAATATGCCATTCTGACATAAGGATTTTTTTGAGCTGAAGGCAATTGAAAATAAAGAGTACACAAGAAAGGGACTTCCTTGGTGGTCCAATGGTTAAGACTCCGTGTTTCCCCTGCAGGGGACATGGGTTCAATCTATGTTTGGGGAACTAAGATCCCTCATGCCATGTGGCACAGTCAAAAAAAAAAAAGGCAGCCAAGAAAAACTCTCTGCCCTCTGTCTTTCTACCAGGAAAGGTATGACAATTGTTCATCACAGGAGATAACTCTAAACCCTTATTAGCCCAGAGATGGCAGTGCCGGAGGACCCTACAGAACCAACCCTGCCAAAACTGTCTTTATCTTCCATTAGTTTCCCCCGTATATTTACCTTCCCAGAGTTTGCTACTCCTAAAAGCCCCAGGGCTTCCCTCATAGCTCAGTTGGTAAAGAATCCGCTTGCAATGCAGGAGACCCTGGTTTGATTCTTGGGTCTGGAAGATCCCCTGGAGAAGGGATAGGTTACCCATTCCAGTATTCTTGGGCTTCCCTGGTGGCTCAGCTGGTAAAGAATCCACCTGCAATGTGGGAGACCTGGGTTTGATCCCTGGGTTGGGAAGATCCCTTGGAGAAGGGAAAGACTACCCACTCCAGTATTCTGGCCTGGAGAATTCCGTGGACTGAGTAGTCCATGGGGTCACAAAAAGTCAGACATGGCTGAGTGACTTTCACTTTCAAAGCCCAAAGTTCCTTTCCTTTGTCTCGTCACTTCTCTACAAAATTTATTGTTTCGTTAAGATGCTATATCAGCCCAAGTTCTAACCACTATTTTGAGTTACTTGGTGGCTGCACAGGAGGGCCTAGAGGAGGATCCCATGTTGAAGGTCAGGAACGGCGATGGTAAGGAGATACCCTTCGTCCAAGGTAAGGAACAGTGACTGTGCTTTGCTGAAGCAGCCGTGAAGAGATACCCGACACCCAAGGTAAGAGAAACCCAAGTAAGATGGTAGGTGTTACAAGAGGGCATCAGAGGGCAGACATACCGAAACCATACTCACAGAAAACTAGTCAATCTAATCACACTAGGACCACAGCCTTGTCTAACTCAATGAAACCAAGCCATGCCTGCAGGGCAACCCAAGACAGGCGGGTCATGGTGGAGAGGGCTGACAGAACGTGGTCCACTGGAGAAGGGAATGGCAAGCCACTTCAGTATTCTTGCCTTGAGAACCCCATGAACAGTATGAACAGGCAAAATGATAGGATACCAAAAGAGGAACTCCCCAGGTCATTAGGTGCCCAATATGCTACTGGAGATCAGTGGA
>SJYT01005300.1:275544-312793 GCA_006410635.1 Cephalophus harveyi
GATCAGCCCTGGGATTTCTTTGGAAGGAATGATGCTAAAGCTGAAACTCCAGTACTTTGGCCATAGGGCCTTCCCTGGTGGCTCAGAGGTTAAAGCGTCTGCCTGGAATGCAGGAGACCCAGGTTCAATCCCTGAGTTGGGAAGATTCCCTGGAGAAGGAAATGGCAACCCACTCCAGTATGGCAACCCACTCCAGTATTCTTGCCTGGAGAATCCCATGGAGGGAGGAGCCTGGTAGGCTACAGTTCATGGGGTCGCAAAGAGTCGGACACGACTGAGCGACTTCACGACCCGACGATGGTATATATATACGTCTAGATGTAAGAGTTTATTACTACCTAAACTCTGGTTTCTGGGACAGCATTGATCAGTCACTGGACTCTGGACGAGTTCCTTCCGTATTTCCGTGGCCAAGCGGGGCTCCCAGTGCTTCTGTTCTGGCTGTTGGTGTTGGCATGCATCTGGGTGGCACTCTTCAGGCTTTGGTATACTTCTCTTCTCATCCTCGGCATCACCTATTTGTGTGCTTGTGCTGCACCATTAGACTGCTAGGGACAGCTGAGTCACGACCTGCAATGTCATCCCACCCAGTGTCAAGGACACTTGGGATCATGCTGTGCAGAGTTCATGTCTTATTATAGCAGAAATTGTGGGGCTGAGCACGAGGGCTCAGGTTAGGGGCACTTCTCTCTATGAGACACTAGAATTATCTAACTAAGACATCTGCTCTGTCTGTGGTATCTGATAACATAACACATATTTCCATTCTGCCTGCCATGAGTGATGGAATTAAGAAGAAAATCATTAATCTTATTTCTTGGAATTCTACAGCTGGCTTTTATTCAGATTCCTGAAAATTAATAGATCAGATTCACTTGGGTTCACTTGGTTGGTAAGGCCCATGAGAGTGTGAAGTCATAGTGATTGGGATTTAAGAGTGTTCATTAATGAGGAGGTGAGAAAGAGCCCAACAGGAGCCAAGGATATGGAAGTACCTAGGAGAGGGCTGCGGGTGCTGAAGAACATGGGGACTTTCTGAAGCACTGGCTTGATCATTCACTCTTTTCTCCTTTGTTTATTGGTTAGAAACAACTTACTGCACACTGTTGAGGTGGATAGGCTCTGTGGGTTGCCCGGCTCATAACAGGCACACCTCCACTGTTTGTGCAAAGCGTAGACAAGAAAACAGTTTGTCAAACAAACTTATGGCTACCAAAGGGGATAGCAGGGGTGCGGGGAGAGATAAATTTGGAGTTTGGGATTAACAGATATTTACTACTTTATATAAAATATATAAAATAAGTAAACAACAAAGGCCTCCTGGGAACTATATTCAATGTCTTGCAATAATTTATAATGAAAAGAATCTGCAAAAGAATATATATATAAATATATATATATCTGAATCACTTTGGTCTAGACTTGAAACTAACACATCAACTAGTTATACTTCAATTAAAAAAAAAAATTAGAAAGGAAAGAGCTTGTAGGAGTTCCTCATGACCGGCCCCGACTTCCTGACCCTAGGATCTAGGGTTCCCGTGGCCGAGGCTTCCTGATGGGCTGCGTTAGCAGTGAATGTGGGTCCGATGCTCACCTGTTTCTCCAGCTGCCTGTCCTCTTGGCTATTTGTGGGGATGGATATCATTTCTGTGTTACTCCTACATCCTCTCCACATATGCCTTTGGCTTGTCAGTCACGCCATTCCCATTTATAAATCCATTTTTATAGCTCTTCATCTGCTAGGAAAAATTGAAGTTAACTTCAATATTGTTCGCAAATGAATTATACTCTGCTTTTCTGCCCGTGTCTTAATTTCCTATATACTTTGCTTTCGCTTGCTACCTAGTTTCTGTTCTTTCTCCATCTTCCCCCAGTTGCTATTTTCTTGTTCATACAGAGGTCAGGATTAAAAATGAGAGCTAGTGAAAAATTCTGTTTTCGAGAAGAATTGTGATAAGGGTAAACATACATACTAAGGACGTTTTTTCCTTTTTATTAATTCTAATTTATGCTCTGCATTTTGCTGGAGTGAGAAAAAGAAACACTGGAACTAGCTCTGTTATTATCAGGATCCGGGTCAGTCCCTCAGCCCTGGTCTATTTCTTCTGGATGCTCTCTTGAGGGCCTGGCATAGAGGGAGCCCTTCATAAATGTTTATTTAATGACCAGCAAGGAAACCAAGAGGCTTTTTAAAACCCAAATTTGTTCAATGAAGAGATTGAAATGGAAATGGGGGAAGAGATTGAACAGAAATGAGATTTTAGAATTCTCTGTGGATCATTTCTCATTTCTGCCTTTTCTCCATTAGCATTGATCATTGAAAATTGACTGCATTTAATTTTGAATTTATTAATTGATGTCAATTTATTTTTCCTGAAAAATCAGTGTTGTTTGACTACTTATCAAATTGATTTACTCAATTAACTTTCAAACTTTTGACTCATTTTTAATCTCACAAGCCTGTTCTATCCTTTCAAATGGTTCAAATAAATTACCCCTGTAAAACTACTGGAAAGTTAATAGTAAAGCTTAATGTAACAAAAATCTCAATTCATGGAACCCAATTTTCCAGAGATGTAGGCTTTATGAAATGAAAATGACTGTTCCAATCTGCACTGTAAAATCTTGCCTTCCTCTCAAGGTGATGACAGAGGCACCCTGTATTAGTGTCTTGGGCAATTTCCTTCAATGAATTGTCCTTTAAACACCCTCCATTACATGCATTACTGGGGATTTCTGTTTTGTGAGCCTGTCCGTTTCGTGTAGTTTTCCTGTTCTCTCTGGTTGGCTTCTTTCTTCCTCACATCATCAGATCTGAGATTTACTTCTCTGCTCAAGTTTCCCAGTTACCTACCCCCTCCTCAGTTAACAAGAACTGCTCAGGTTTTCTCTGGAGGTATCTTTTCTCCTGTAGCTCCCTTTTCTTATTTTCTAGGTTAGGCATTTGTTGATGGGTTTCCTTGGTGGTCAGCATTTGTTACCCATGGAAAATGCCTACACCTTCAAGTTTCTTCCCAGATGTCACATTCCCCGAGAACAATGGGCTGATTTCCATATTTATAGAATTTTATTTTTAATGGAGGCGCCCTTGACCCTGACCTTCTGTAAAAATGAAATTTCGTTTTATGTTCTCTCATTTTTGTGCTGGGTCTTGAACCCGATATTTTTATAGTTGAAAGCTGTGTTTTCTAGCTTTCCCCCCTCTGATTCATACTGGCGGTTTTTACTTGGCTCTCTGGTTAATTTTGGCATGAAAAGTAGCAAGGCAAAGTGTAACCAGTTGGCTAAGAAGACGCCACAAGTTCTTGTAGATTTTTAACTATGCAATCGATGAGTTTACTTCAGGTTGTGTGCCCTAATGTAAAAGATAAAATCTCATTGCTTTGAAGTCTGGAATTCCTCTTTTGCATGGTGGTTCTAACTTATAAATACATGAAATAGTTACTTAAAATGATGAAAGGAATAGAGGGAAATCATCCCTTAAGTATTGATAATAAGACTATTGCAGAACTCATACGTAGCTTTTTCTAGTAGCAATCGGTGAGCTACATCTTAGCTAGGTTTTTTCCTAAATGTTCCAGTGAAGTTTGAGCATCTCTCTCTTTCCCTTGTCTTCCACAGCCCAGGAAAGGGGAATTTAATAACAATTTAATACAACAGATTTTCTTCATCTCCTGCTGAGAGAGATGAGATTTCAGGTCTGTTTCATAGTCCGCTGCCATTTCTAGCTCTCAAGAAACAATGATTGTGTCTTCATTTTCTCTTAGTCCATCTCTCAGGATGTTAAAAATGTTGTATGCAATCGAAAATGGATGTCTACACTGACTGGTAAAAAGGAAAAGAAACAAACAACTCTCTGCCTGAGCTGCCAGCGTGAACGTTGGTCCCCGACTCCTGCAGTGACAAGGCACCCCCTGGCTAGTCCCAACCACTGTGCATCCCAGATGGAAATCTTGGCCCCAGTTTGATGCAAGGTCATCTCAGAAGACCAAAGGCAAGCGAATGCACCACACACCGTTTTCTTGTTGCGGAAGTGAAATTTTTTTCAAGGAGGCCACACTGCCCCTCTTTAAACCACTACAGTTTCCCTGAGGTTCCTTAATGAGAGTAAACCATGGTCACAAGACAGTGCCATGTGCTGGGGCTGACCCGATAGCTGTCAGCCAATGCGAGATCCCAATGAGTGACTTTTTACTGATCCTTTTCTTGGATTTAAATTGTGCATTTTTCTTCTGCTTAGCACCACGGGCTTTTAGTGGATTTTCAATATCAACTCAATAACCTAGTCTCTCCAGTGAGAATGAACAAAAACAAGCCCCCTCCCTCCCACCACAGACATCCATAGAAAAGAGATCGGGAGGAAATGCATTAAAATACTCTAAGTGCTAACTGAAAATAGTAGCACCCTCTTTTCTTTTTTAACACCAATAATGTATATTCTAAAATATCTACAAAGTACATACAATTATTAAAAATTAAACATCATTTTTGTCTTTTAACACTGAACTTGGTTTTGAGGGCACTAAAAAAGAAAAAAAAAAAAAACTTTCCAGAACCCCAGGAAATTAAACGAGATCAGAAACGTAGAGTCAGATGGGAAGCCAGGGCGGGTCAATCCCATGCGCGCCCCCTCCCCGAAGCCCCCTTGCGAAGAGTGGCCGTGATAGCTCCTGCGGCTCAGATAACAAACCAGAGAAGGAGAGCCTTTTATGCGAATTGTCAGCCTCAGCCTTGAGATAGAGCACAAGTGGTCTTAACAGCCGAATCACATCTTTGCGAACAATGTCACAAAGATAGAAAAGGAGCATTATATTTTTTTATCTCACAGATGTCCTGAATAAAGTACACTTGGTTCCAATTTCATCTTGATAGTGGATCACAGATCACAATGACAGCCTCACTGGAAAATCGCTGATGCCAGCTTCAGCTTAGTGTTTCCCACTGAATGGAGAAGCTCTGAATTTCCATTAGCACAGATCCATTGCTGTTGCTGACCATTCGACAATGTTGTCCTGGTTTTGATGGATTTCTTAGGACAGGCACGAGAATGTCCCAGCTTCTCGGGTGAGTAGGTGGGACAGGCAGTTATCAGGACGGAGCTCATCTAACTGAATACATCACTGTGTCACCTATACCACGGCATATGCTGAGAAGGCATGGTTTGCAAACTAAGTGGACAGTAAAACTCTGTTTTCCTAGGCCCACGCGATCCCCAGTAGAAAACCTTAGATTTACTTTCAAAGGCATCAGGAACCCAAACAGTAATGACTTTCTGTTGGTCTCCATCACTGGGAGGACTCATATAATGAAAGATCCAAGTAACCTGGAAGATGGACCATAGCTGTTCAGAAAGGAATGCTCTACTCTCCCTTATTCCGGGAAAGAGCAGATCTGTGAGCAGCACAGTTAAAGGCCCCATGGAAGGTCTCATTGTCTTTAATCTTAGGTTGATCCTGGAATTTATAGGGTCACATCTTATTTGGTTTGGGGCTTTACCCTATTAACTAGGAGGTAAAGAAAAAAAAGGGGGGGCTTCCCTGGTGGTTCAGATGATAAAGAATCTGCTTGCAATGCAGGAGACTTGGGTTTGATCCCTGGGTTGGAAAGATCCCCAGGAGAAGTGAATGGCTTACCTACTCCAGTATACTTGCCTGGAGAATTCCACGGACAGAGGAGCCTGGCAGACTACAGTCCATGGGGCCACAAAGAGTCAGACACGACTGAGTGACTAACACAACACAACACAAAGGAAAAAATAGAAGGAAGTCAGAGACAGGGCCATCCCTCTTATAAGCTGTATGTAAGTGGACATTGGGCACCGGACAAGAACACAGAGGCAAACAGGAGCTGCTTCCATGGAGTTCACACTTGTCGGAAGCAGCAGCTCTTTGCATCTTGTTGCCTCGAGGGCCCCAGGGAGCCCAAGCAGAGGCAAAGGGAAGGAGAAGAAAAGAGAAGGAGAGGTGAGGAGGAACGGAGGAGGTAACTGATGCCTCCCCTCCCAGACTGAGACTTGAGCATGGCTATATTACCCTAAGTCTCTGCTGGCCGCAGCTTCCAACACAGGAGTGGCTCAGCCTGACCGCCCCTCTCCAACCTCTCAAACTGAGATGTGATGCCTTGTGTTGACTCAGGAACTCAAATTCTAATGCAGTCTTCAATCTTTTTTCTGAACTATTCTTTAGAATCGTCATTAATGTCAGAGAGTTTTTAATGGGTGAGTGCCCTTGACCTGGTTGGAAGACGATCAGATACACTTACAGTGATCATACGAGTCTGTATGATCGTTGTTCCATTCCTGTTGTTTATACCTTCAAAATACTTTCAGAATCCGACTGCATTGTATCATCCACACAGTACTTACTAGTCCGGTCCCAGCATGGTAGCAATCTTCTCTGCCCACCTCAGTGCCATAGCTTTCTCACTGGCATCCCTGCTTCTACTTTTGCCCTCATCTCCCGCCCAGCCCCCTACCCCACAACAGCTATTCTCAACAAAGTAGCCAGAGTGATGCTTTCAAAATCCTGGCCACAGGTTGCTACCCTGCTCCGTGGTTCCCAAACTGCGGGAAAAGCTAGAGCTGTTATCAGATATGGCACCCACTACTTCCCTGACCTCATCCACTGCTCTCCTCTTGCTCACTCTGCCCCAGTCACGTGCCAGACAAGCTTCCACCCCAGGACTTTAGCACTCACACTTTTCTCTGCTTGGAAGGTGCTTCTCCTAGGTATCGGCCTCCATCAAGTCTTTGCTTAAATGTCTCCTTCCTACTAATGTGTGTGTGTGCTGAGTCGTTTGAGTCATATCTGACTCTTTGCAAACCTATGGACCATAGCTCACCAGGCTTCCCTGCCTGTCCCAGTTCTGCTTGGAAGCTTAGTGGTTATCACCTTCAAAATATATAATTGATTTATTTTGTTTACTGCCTGTGCACCCCTCCTCCACTCCACCACACACACTAGAATAGAAGCTTCATTAAGGCAGGGGTTCATCTTGTTTGTATCCTCAATATCTAGAATGGTGTTTCACACATAGTAGGTACTCCAAAGTATTGGTGAATTGAATGTGCTGAATTTTTCTAGAAGCCTTGTGGGCAGTTCTCTTGTGTACACTTTTATATATTTGAAAGGTCATGTCTGATTGTAACAAGAAAAACATTTGTAAAGTCTTATGCACACCATCTGGAGGCTGCTCGGCATCCTATATGTGAAATGAGTCGTAAGTGGCAGACAAATGCCCTGTGGATAGAAATCAACACCATGAGAATCTGCTAGGTCCTCTGTGTTCCTCTCCAGTGAGGTTGGAGCTCACTGGTTGGAAAAGGTGTATCTGTCTTATCTTTATCTAGGTTGTGTCTGGTGCATGGAAAATGTCATTTTCCCCAGTATTTCTTTCTAACAAACTCCCCTGGCCCACACCCCATTTCTTTTTACTTGCAAATTTCTACAGCCAGAATTCTAAATTTCCCAATTGCCTCATTTTTTTTTTTTTTTTGCAATTGGTTTACAATAGGATCTCAATAAGGTACATATATTCCAGTGGGTTGATATGACATTTAAATCTCCTTTAATTTATAGATTTCTCTCTTTTTTCTTTCTGCCATTTGTTTGTTGATAAAACAAATTAGCTCTTTCTGGCTGGATGTTGAGGCCTGACTTCCTGCACCTTGTTCTCAGGAATTTCTCCAAACTCTGGGGGCTGCAGTTTAACATACAGCATAACAAATCATTTTTGATTGCCTTAAGTGGCTGTAAAACTAAACAAACAAACAAACAAGAGGCATATTTGATCCCAGACCTCTCCAAACCCATGTGTACACTGGTGTATTTTTCACAACATTAGTTTCATTAGAAACTGTGACATAAATGATGAAGGTTTATTGGATTGTGTTTGGTTGTATAGTTGAACAATAACTTTAGAGGCCTTTCAAGGATCTCATCTAGTACTTTTGCTGATCTTGTTCACATCCGTGAGTCCTATTGGCTAAGAAGCTGTCATTATTGTCTTGACTTTTCTTTCTGAATTGATATTGCTATTGAGAATAACATCCCCGAAGACAGAGCTAGGTAATATTCATTCTTTCAAAAAGCTATTGTATTATGTTTACCTTGCTGTGAAGCATATTTTATATTTAGTCTAGAAGTGCTTCAGGGTGGCAAAATATTGTATCTTACATAATGATTGTAATTTAAACATGAAAACCACTAGGTTTTCTTTTCTTCTTTACTTTGGTTTTGCTGTGTGATTTTGGGGGGCTCTATCTGTAAACATACATAAAGTTAATAACAGTAAATGAATTGCAGAGGTAACGTTCCATTGAGGGTTTCTGGAAACAGCTTTTAGCCTCAAGAGCCAAGCTCTTACCCTCTGTGTCGAATCAGACTTGCAAGAATTATAGCTCCATTCCTCGGGGTTTGGTTGTTGTTAATTTTATGGAGGACATAAAAGCTAATGTAAAGCATCTGTTCCATCCTTGACCCCTTTAAGAAACCTGTATCCATGGCAGCCAATACAGGTAGGAGGAGGCAGAGGTTCCAAATCCTCACAGGGCATTTCAACAGAAAGAAATGTCTGTCCCTTGAATGTGGCATTGATGTTAAATCTGTGTGGTGCTAAGATTGGGGTTCAGTCTATTCAGTTAACATGCTTATGGAGCTCATACTGGGTGGCAGGCCATGTTCTAGATGCTGAGCTTCCAGCAGTAAACAAATCAGGCAAGAAACTCTCCTGCCGTCTTAGTGGTTACTTACCCTGGAGTTAAGCAAGTAGAATATAAAATATGCTACATGTAATGAATCATTTCACACAACATTGGTTAAAGAAAGATAGCTGAGGAGGAGAGGGCTTTAGGGGCTGGGAACAAGGTTGCTGTTTTAAAAAGTTATAGTGTTAGTCACTCAGTCGTGTCTGGCTCTTTGTGACCCCCATGGACTGTAGCCCACCAGGCTCCTCTGTCCATGGAATTCTCCAGGCAAGAATTCTGGAGTTAGTAACCATTAGATCTCACTGATATGGTAGTATTTGCGCAGAGACCCTCAAGGAGGCCTAGGAGCCAGGCCTGATGCCAATCACTGAGAGAAGGGCCTTTCAGGCAGAGAGGAGAGTCTGTGCAAAGCCCTGAGATGGAAGGCTTGGCAGAGAAGCAGCGATGCTGGTGTAACTAAAGCTGAATGGTTGAGGAAGGGGTGGTGGGGGGTGAGGTACCATAAGATTCAGAGGACTGTATCCTGCAGGGCTTTCCAAGGCAGGGGAAAGCCTCGGGGTCCTCTGAGTGGATTGGGAAAACAAGGAGTTCTCACTGAGTGGAGAAATGATTATTCAAGAGGATTATCAGATGTTTCATAGAAAATAGACACCCAGGAGGCAAAAGTTTAAATAAGAGACCAGTTAGGAAGCTACAGCTACAAAAATCCAGGCATCAGAATAGAGTGGCTTGGCGGAAGATGGCAGGCGGAGGTGGTAACATGTACTCTCCTTTCGATCACGTGCTGGAGGAAGAGCCCGCAGAATTGGCTCCCAGGTGGGATGTGGTGCCACCCCACAGGTCCGCTTTCCCGGAGCTGCTGCCTGGGTGCACAGACATCTCTGCCGTTGCAGCCCTGCCCCCTCCGGTCCTGATAATAAGTTCTCAACACCACACCACGGATCGTACTTGGGTTTGCTTTTGTCTTGGCTGGCGTTGCTCTGGGCACATAGATAGCATTTGCTGGGGCACAGGAGCATTATTTTGCTGCCCTTCTGTTTACTGAGACTCGACTTCTTGCTGCCCTTGCCTGGAGTTCCTGCTGGTGTCCAGCTGCTCTCCTGGATCCAAGAGCAGCAAGGGTCTATATCTCCCCACACCACCATCTCACCGTGTCCATGATTCCTCCACCAGAGCCTCAGATTCTTAGATCACGTATCCCTTTCCTCCCAATGCTTCTCCAGCTGCTTCATGGTAGACTCAAGTTATAATTTTCATACTGGCATTTTTGTTTTCTTGCTTCCAGAAAACAAGCAGCCGGCAGCAAAAATTATCCTTGTCCGAGTACATGTTGGGGGCTTCCCAGATGGTGTTAGAGGTGAAGAACCTGTCTGCCAATGGAGGAGACATAAGAGACATGAGTTCGTTCCCTGGGAGGGCTCCTGAGGAGGGCATAGCCACCCACTCCAGTTTTCTTGCCTGGAGAATCTCATGGACAGAGGAGCCCGGCGGGCTTCAGTCTGTAAGGTTGCAGAGAGTTGGACACGACTGAAGTGACTTAGCATACATGCAGGTACATTTTCATCATGCCACCATCCCTTTCAGAGTCCTGCTTGGCTTTCAATTCTTCCTACCTTGATCTCCTCAAGTTCTCACCACATCCTTTTTCATCATCAGCAGGTGTTCATATAATTTTCGATTCACTCTGGCAAACCACTCTGAGAACTAGCACATACCCTAAGACTAGATGCCTTGCAGCTGGTCCTGACTGGTCAGGAGAGGACTTCCGCACACATGATGACAAGAAGGCAAATCATACAAATATGAAGTCTGAATTGAAAGGTTTCCCTTGTTCCCATGGTCTGATTGCCCATATCCAGCACTGGAGATTTGATCATCGTAAGCATCATCGTACCGGTGAGTATCAGTGGAGAGGTAACTCTTCCTTCACTTTCTTTCTTAGTGATCATTCATGAATTGGTGTGTTAATCATTTATACAATGCACTAAATATTTCTATACTTCAGATACACAGAAAATGATTGTACTTCTTGCCTTCTTTCTGGTTGGATGGAGCAATATGGTTAATTCTGGTCAATGACTTGAGAGTAGAAGTAATATTTATAATTTTTGAGCCAATGCATTTAATTGCCAGGAAAAGACTTTAGAGTCTTCTTTCCTTTCACGATGATTTCAACTTTCGAGATGGTGGCCTGGGTCACTCAACTCAGTGGAGCAGAGTCCTTTAGCAACCTATGATGGATGGGCAACAGGATTGAGAAACCCTTGTTTTGGCCACTGAAATTTTGGGATTGTTTATTACTGCAGCATCACTTACCTTATCCTGCCTAATATCTTCAGATCAACTCTCCACGATAGTTACTTGAGAACAGGACCTCGGGCAAATGAAGGTTTGGCTAGGTGTAAAGGACAAACCTAAATTAGATCATGGTCACCGGTTTTAAGAATGACGGTCCTACCAAAGAGAACGAGGTTACATGTGGAGAAAATAGGACTCAAGGCAGAGCAGAGCAATATCTAGAGTTTGTCTAAGATTGGTGACAGAAAAAAGATGTAGTGATCTCTGCCTAACACATGCCCTAATGCTAGGTGCCTTGCAGTCAGCATTGCATGTGGTCAGAAGGGGACTTCCACACCCATATGACAAGAAGGCAAGGCCAGGGGTCTGGCTACCTCCGTCTCATCACCTCCAAAGAGGATGGCTACGCCATTCACTCTGGTCCATGGTGGCCATTCAGATGAGTGACTGTGAACAATATCTGGGAGGAGGCCCTGCCAGGCCAGAAGAACTCAACAGAGCCTGATGCTGTGTAAGAGCCAGCATGTCAAAGCAATGATTTCCAGCTTCCTGTAGTTACCATTAGTGAAATTGCACTGTCTGCTTCTAGGACCGCCCTTGCCAGGATCAGCGTTTCCCTCGGTTGAACTTTGCAGGGAGGAGGAGTTGGGGGAGGTAGTTGCCCTGTGCCTTCCTCCCTTTTGTGTGGAGCCTGAAAAAGAAGCCCGCTGTTTAGAAAGGTGCTTTGGTTTTAATTGGCAGGAGGTGGCTTGTGAGGATCTCCAGTTTTCTCCTTGTGTTATGATTTTGTGACAGTGTGAAGTCAATCTTAGAGCAGTTACAGCTCTCTTGAGCTGTCAGCAGCTCAGAGACTTCAACTCTGATTAAAATACATGACTAAAAAATTACCATAATCCAGAGACAGGAGTGAAGAAAAAGCCGTAATAATACTGACAACAATGTGGCAGTTAAGAGGCTATTTAGTGCCTTCCTTCCACACAGGAGAGTCTCCTCAGAGTTGCCCCTGATAGAGCCAGGGCCTTGTTAGTGCATGTGACGGGGCAGATACACCTGGAGAAGAAGACGGAAGCTGAGTGCCCACTGGATAATTTGTTTGCTAGAAGTTCTGTGAGTGGCACCAAGGAGAAGCCATAGATGTGATCTCTGCTCTAAACCAGCGTGATTAAGAGACCAGCCAGGAATGGAACTCTAGATCAGTCCAATGATCCAGCATGTCTAATGACTTGTCTAGCCCTAGTGAACACTGCTCTTGAAGCCTCTCACTAGCTCAAAAATCACCCTATGTTGTCCCTTTTGCCACCAGAGCCATCCAAATCATCCAGGACATTTCCTCTACCCACTCTACCCTGACTTTGCCTTCTGTATAACACTGCATACTCAGGTCTCATTTTCTTGGGGCCTCTCGAGATGACTCCAGCTACTTGATAAGCTAACTTGTTAATACTCCTAATGGTTTAAGATGTTAGCCTTTCCAGCTCCGTCTATTTGCATCTTAACAGGGACCTTTCAGCTTGAAGCCAAAGGTGTTACTGCTTAGAATTTAGGGCATACAACAAAAGGCTGGTGGCGGTTGGCATTTGGAAGCAGGAAGCTGTCTGGGGGACACTTTAATCACACCAGGTAAGTAGTTCTTTCCTTTGCCTAGGCATGCAAGCAAGCAATTCAGCCCCCTATTTGCAGTTTGGGACTCTGCACTGCTCCAGATCTTTACAGTCAGATACAATTATACTGCTTTCAGTCACTCTTCCTTTACTGAAGTCTATGCATTGCACTGCTTGTTGGCTTTCTCTCTCCAGACTTATTGTACACAGGTTCCTCATGGTATATTTGAATATGTTTGTGGGACACACAGAAACCTGTCATTTAACCAATACAGGTAGTCATGTGAAAATTTCCCTAAGATGGGAAAGGAAACAATCACCCAAGTCCAGGAAGCACAAGGTTCTGTACAGGGTCAACTCAAGGAGAAACACACCAAGACTCAGAAGAGTCAAATTGACAGAAATTAAAGACCAAGAGAAAATATTAAAAGCAACAAGGGAAAAGCAATAAGTAACATACAAGGGAATCCCCATAAGACTATCAGCTGATTTTTCAGCAGGAACTCTCCAGGCCAGAAGGTAGTTATGGAAGGGAATACAACAAAGAATACCCAGCAAAGCTTATATTTCAGATTTGACGAAATCAAAAGCTTTACAGAAAAGCAAAACCTAAAAAGAATTCAGGACCTCCAAGCCACCTTTACAACAAATACTAAAGGAATCCCTGTAAGCAGAAAAGAAAAGGCCACTACTAGAAAGAAGAAAATTACAAAATGGGAAAGCTTGTTGGGAAAGGCAAATGTACAGTAAAGATATGAAATCATCCACACATAAATATGATATCGAAGTCAGTAAAAAGGAGGAGAGTAAAAATGCAGGATATTTTAAATGCATTTGAAATTCAGATATCAATAACTTAAAACATAATTATATATATAAAATATAGTATATATATATATATATATATATAGCTATACCAAAGCCTCTTGGTAATCATGAACCAAAAGTCTATAATAGATATACACTCAAAAAAGAAAAAAGAGGGACTTCCCTGGTAGTCCAGGGGTTAAGACTTCACGCTTCCACCACAGGGAGCAAGTTTCGATCCCTGGTTGGGGAACTAGGATCCTGCATGTCACAAGGTGTGGCCAAAAAAAGAAAAAAGAAAATGAACCCAAACAGAACACCAAGATTGTCATCAAAGAGAAGAGAAAAGATACAAAAAAAAAAAAAAAAAAACTAAAAACAAATCCAAAACAGTAAAATGGCAATAAGAAGACATATCAATGATTGCCTTAAATGTAAAGGGATTAAATATGCCAATCAAAAGACACAGACTGGCTGAATGGATACAAAAACAAGGCCAATATTGATGCTGTCTACGAGAGATCTGCTTCAGGTCTGGAGACACATACAGACTGAAAGTGAAGGGGTAGAAAAAAGTATTCCATGCAAATGAAAATCAAAAGAAAGCTGGAGTAGCAGTACTTAAATCAGACAAAATAGACTTTAAAATACTGATTGCTACAAGAGACAAAGAAGGACACTACATAGCAATCAAGGGATCCATCCTCGAATAAGATAGAGCAATTGCAAATTTTTATGCACCCAACATAGGAGCACCTTAATAGATAAGAGAAATGTTAACAGACATAAAAGGAGAAACTGACCGTAACACAGTAACAGTGGGTGACTTTAAACTCCTTATATCAATGCACAGATTATCCAGACAGAAAATCAATAAGGAGACATAGGCCTTAAATGACACATTAGACCAATGGATTCTATTCATATTTATAAAGCATCCCATTGAAAAATAGCAGAATATACATTCTTTTCAAGTGCCCATGAAACAGTCTCCAGGATAAATAACATGCTGGGTCATAAATAACATGCTGGGTCATAAAAGAGGCCTTGGTAAATTTAAGAAAATTGAAATCATTTTAAGCATCCTTTCCAAAAATACTGCTATCAGATTAGAAATCAACTATAAGAAAAAAACTGCAAAAGACACAATCATGTAGAGGCTAAGCAATATGCTACCAAGCAACCAATGGAAAATTAATTAAGTTAAATTTTCAAAGAGAAAATTAAAAAAAAAATCTAGAGACAAGTGAAAATGAAAACATGATCATCCAAAACCTGTGGGATGCAGCAAAAGTAGTTCTAAGAGAGAAGTTTATAGTGATACAGCTTACCTCGGGAAACAAGAAAAGTCTCAAATGAATGACCTAATCTTATACCTAAAGCACCTAGAGAAAGAAAAACAAACAAAACCTAAAGTTGGTAGAGGGAAAGAAAATACAAAGATTAGAGCAGAAAAAAATGAAACAGATGAAGAAAACAATAGAAAAGATCCATGAAACTAAAAGCTGCTTCTTTGAAAAGATAAGCAAAATTGATAGATCTTTAGCCAGACTCATCAAGAAAAAAATGAAGAAGGCCCAAATTAATAAAACTATAAATGAAAAAGAAGTTACAGTTTACCCCACAGAAATACAAACTACCATAAAAGACTAGTTCAAGGCCAATAAAAGGAAAACCTAGATGAAATGGATAAATTCTTTGAAAGATACAATCTCCCAAGACTTAGCCAGAAAGAAATAGAAAATATGAACAGACCAGTTTCAAGTACTTTCAATACTTTCACTGAATCTGTGGTTTTAAAACTCCCAACAAAAGTTCAAGAGCAGATGACTTCACAGGCAAATTCTACCAAACATTTAGATTACAGTTAACAGCTATTTTTCTGAAACTATTCCAAAAAATTGCAGAGAAAGAAACACTTCCAAACTCATTCTATGAGACAACCACCATCACTCTGATACCAAAACCAGACAAAGATACTACAAAAAAGAAAATTATAGGACAACATCACTGATGAACATAGGTGCAAAAATTCTCAACAAATATTAACAAACCAAATTCAACAACAATATGTTACAAGGATGCAAACACCATGCCAAGTGGGATTTATTCTAGGAATGAAAAGATTTTTCAATATCCACAAAATCAAACAATCACATCAATGAATTGGACAATAAAAAATAAGATTATCTCAATAGATGCAGAAAAAGCTTTTGATAAAATTCAACATCCATTTATGATAAAAAAGAGCTCTTCATAAAATGGACATAAAGGGAACATTCCTCAACATAATAAAGGTCATGTGAAAGACCCACAACTAAAATCATACTTAATGGTGAAAAGCTGAAAGCACTTCCTTCAGGATCAGGAACAAGAGAAGGATGTCCACTCTCACAACTTTTATTAGACATAGTTTTGGCAATCCTAGTCACAGCAATCAGAGAAGAAAAATAAATAAGTAAAAGGGATCCAACTTTGAAAGAAGTAAAAATGTCACTGTTTGCAAATAACATGGTACTATGTATAGAAAAATCCTACAGACACTTCTAGAAAACCACTACAGTTCATCAATGAATTTAATAAAGTTGTAGTATACAAAATTAATACACAGAAATATATTGCATTTCTATATACTAACAACAAAATATCAGAAAGAGAAATTAATAATTCCATTTATCATCACATTGAAAAAAAAAAAAAAAAACCTAGGAATAAACCTACCTAAGGAGTAAAAGACCTGTATTCTGAAAACTATGAGATGCTGATGAAGGAAACTGAAGACCACAAAAACCAATGGAAAGATATACTATGTTATTGGATTGGAAGAATCATTATTGTTAAATTGACTATACTATCCAAGACAATCAACAGATTTAATGCAACCTCTATGAAATTACCATTGGCATTTTTCACAAAACTAGAACAAAATTTTTTAAAACTTGTGTGGAAACACAAAAGACCCCTAAGAACCAAAACAATCTTGAGAAAAAATAATGGAGCTGGAGGATTCAGGCTCCTTGGCTTCAGACTATACTACAAAGCTACAGTAATCAAGAAAGTATGGTGCTGGCACAATAACAGACAAATAGATCAATGTAACAGGATAGAAAGTTCAGAAATAAACCCACATATCTATGGCCAATTAATCTACAAAAAAAGAAGCAAGAATATACAACAGAGAAAAGAAAATCTATTCAATAAGTGGTGTTGGGAAAACTGGATAGCTACATGTAAAAGAATGAGATTAGAACATTCTCTAACGCCATATACAAAAATAAACTCCAAGTAGATTAAAGACCTGAATGTAAGACTGGATACTATAAAACTCCCAGAGGAAAACAGGCAGAACACTCTTTGACATAAATTACATCAATATCTTTTTGGATCTGTCTCCTAGAGTAATGGAGAAAAAAACAAAAATAAATGGTACCCAATTAAATTCAAAAGACTTTGTTCAGCAAAGGAAACTATATATAAAACAAAAAGACAACCTACATAATGAGAGAAAAGGATAAGACGGACAGGGATTTATTTTCAAAATACACAAATAACTCATACATCTCCATATTTAAATTAAAAAAACCAGCAATTAGAAAATAAGCAGAATATCTAAATAGACATTTTTCCAAAGAAGACATACAAGTGGCCAACAGGCACATAAAAAGGATGCTCATTCAACATCACTAATTATTAGAGAAAAGCAAATAAAAACTACAATGAGATATCACTTCACTTAGGTCAGAAAGTCCATCATCAAAAAGTCTACACTTGGAGAGGGCGTAGAGGAAAAGGAATCATCCCATACTCTTGATTGGAATGTAAATTGGGTACAGTCACTATGGAGGATAGCATAGAGGTTCCTTAAAAAAACTAAAAATAGAATTAACATATGATCCTGCAATCCCATTCCTGAGCATATATCTGGAGAAAACTATAATCTGAAAAGATACATGCAGTACTATTTACAATAGTCAAGACAGGGAAGCAACTTCAGTCTCCAACGACTGAAGATGGCTAAAGATGATGTAGTATATACATACAATGGAATACTACTCAGCCATAATCAAGAATGAAATGATGCCATGTGTGGCAACGTGGCTACACTAGAGATTACCATGCTAAACGAAATAAGCCACACAAAGAAAAACACATATTGCATGGTATTGCTTATATGTGGAATCTGAAAAAAAAAAGATGCAAATAAACTTATTCTCAAAACAGAAGTAAACTCACAGATACAGAAAACAAACATGGATACCAAAGCGGGGAGTAAATTAGGAGTTGGAATTAGCATGCAGTATATATAAAGTAGGTAACTAACAAGGATGTGCTATATAGCACAGAGGAAAAGAATCTGAAAAATGAATATATATACTTATTTATAGTTTTATTGATTTATGTCCTCTCCATTTTTTTCTTGAAGGGTCTGGCTAAAGGTTTATTTAAAAAAAACCCAAAACATAAACAAAAAAATTCACAAAGGGCTCTGTGATAAGTGGAAAATTTTTGCAGAGAAATTTGACAAATGAGTGTCAAAAGTTACAGACATAGCAAAAAAAGTAATGATAAACAGCAGGGAGAGGGGTGAGGGATGGGCAAAGATAGGAGTATGGGATAAAGAGATACAAATCATTATGTATAAAATAGCTATGAGGATGTATTGTTTAACACAGGGAATATAGCCAGTATTTTACAGTACCTATTAATGGAATATAACATTTGAAGATTATGAATCACTATGTTGTGCACCTGTAATTTATGTAATAATGTCATCAACTATACTTCAATAAATTTTTTAAAGTATCAGAAGTCTTAAAAATATGCATGTTCTTTGACTCAGCAATTTACATCTAGGAATTTATTCTAAGATATCAGAGGTGTTCATAAAATTTATGACTAAGTAAATATGAGGATATTAATCAGAGCATTTTCATAGAAAAGTATTAGAAATAATTCATAGGGACTACCCTCATGGTCCAGGGGCTAAGACTCTGTGCTCCCAATGCAGGAGACCCAGGTTTGATCCCTGGTCAAGGAACTAGATCCCACACACTGCAACTGAGAGTTTACATGCCATTAACTAAGACGTGGTGCAGCCAAATAAAAAATGAAATAATTCACATAATGGAGGATTAATAAATGGGTATTTATTAATAAATGGGTACTATATATAAATGGGTAATTATAAACTAGAAAACTAGAAATTGGCCATTTAAAATTCCTGTCTTAGAATAATTAATGGCACGGTAAAATGCTCACAATATATTTTTGCTTAAAATGAAGGTAGGTTACAAGATATAGTGAGTTGAATATAAATTTTGGAAAACATACAATATAGGTATGGAAAAAAGATCAGAAGAACATACACCAAAATGTTAACAGTGGTTATCTCTGAGTGCTTGTAGGAGTGATTTAAAATTTCTTCCTTACATTTCAAACTGTTAATGAGTTATTATTTTATAATCAGAAAAAGGTAATTAAAGAAGATAAAACTCATTTGTTCAAAAATTCAGTATGATAAACCTACTAAGTCATAGGACATGTAGGAAGGCTTGGTAAACTATGAGGACCCTTGGTGAAGACTGTTGGGACAGCATAGGAGAATGTTGTTTAGTTGCTAAGTTGTATCCAACTCTTTTATGACCCCATGGACTGTAGCCTGCCAGGCTTCTCTGTCCATGGAATTTCCCAGGCAAGAACTGGAGTAGGTTTTATTATTTAGCTGCAGCAAGGCTGATGGATTAGGCTATGATTGCCATTGAAAATGGCTTGTTGTACTCACATATTCCTAGAGGAGGGGACATGCCACGCTCCAGCGGCTGCACGGGGAGGCACCAGGGTTAGTCAGGAAGGAGAAGGGGAAAACTTGGACAAAGAATTGGTGAAGTAGGGTAGTTCAATTTAGGATTGGGTAGTTTGAATGATTTCAGCGAGCTCTGAGGCATAGCGGCTGCCCCTAGTTTTCTAATTCTTGGCTCTGGTGTGATTAGAGCAGGTGTATAGTGGCCCAGCACATGAGCCCTGAGTATGAGCACCCTCTAAAGGAGGTGGATGGGAGTTTGGGCTCTGGATTAGTTGGTTTCCATATGAAAGGTGTGGAGCCCTTTATAATCCCTAAGAATTGGCTGTTCCGGGGAGGGGCAGTCTTTCTGTCGTCAGCATAAAAAATGCAGAATAAAAAGACAAGATTAATATGTTGAGCAAATGAGCAATTCTAACTTTTATCACCTCTATAAGGAAAAGGGTCAGATCCTTGGCATATCACACAATCCTTGCTAACCTCCGTTCTAGAGAATCATAGTTGCATTTGTTTTTTGGTTATCTACTCCTATATGACAAACTAGGCGCCCCCCCGCCCCGCCAAGTTAGTGATTAAGACCAACAATCTCTTTACTTGCTTGTGATTTTGCCATTAGGCTGTATTCAACTGGGTGCTTCTTTTGCTGTCCTACATTGAGCTAGCCAGGCAGCTCTGGGTTGGCAAAGTTGGGATGCTGGAGTGGCTGGGTCTCTCTCTTTCTTTCTTTCTCTCCTTGAGAGCTCAGGACATCGTTTCCAAATGAACACTCCAGCAGAGAAGCCAGACATCTTACCCAGCACCTTAGGCCTCCCAAGACTGCAGAAATGGGAGTTGCCAGGACTTTGTAAGGCTTGGTCTTCTGCCACATTCTCTGATGAAAGCAAGCCGCAGGTTTCACCCAGATTCAGTTGCAGGGGAGTAGACAGGGTATGGATTCCAGGACATGGGCCCATGAGGAGGGATGTTCTATAGGCCCATCAATGTAATGAACTCTCAGGAGAGGTGAGACAGAGCATCCATTCTAGCAGTCCTTTTAGAGACTCCAGAATCTTAGAGTCACTGAGCCCCAGCCAGTGAGGACACAGTGATCCCAGTGATCACACCATCCACAAGGGCTGTCTGAATGTTCTGGGCTCTCTCCTAAAGAAGGGGCAAGATAAGGAACCACACTTGTTTTATAATGAAAGGAAACTTTGAAAAGGTAGATACTAATTTTCAATGAGCAGGTCTCAGAAAATGAGGTTTTATTGTATTTTTAGACAAAGTATACCAGGTCGTGACTGATCAAAGAGTCAATGGAAAGCCTTGATGGGACGACCAGACGGCTACTTATTTGAATTCACTTCAGCCGACGGAAAGGTGTTTCTTTTGCTTTTATAGGCTTTTAATAGAAGAAAGCGTTTTGTGAAACTGAATAATCACTCTCTAAAGAAATGAAAGAAATCCTGGGAAGCAGCAAGATTCATGAGTTTTGCTAAATGCCAAATTTCCTCCTAGATTTTACTTTTCAAAAAAAAAAAAGAAGTCTCTGGACTACCGTGATTGCTCTAAATCCCTAGGTTTGAATTTAGACGCAAAGGGTAGTTTTCTCAACTGAATTTTCTGAGTACTTTCTCAGAAATGGGTCTGATTTCTTCAAGAAGAACCAGCTCAGACTCTCCCAACACAATGCCTCTAATGGCAAAGGAAAAGAATGCAGGACCCAACTCCTTTTTAGTTCTAAATGTACCTGCAAACACATTTCCTAGCATTCTCCTTTTAATCTTTAAAATGTATGCTAATTTCCCCTTCTGTTTCATTATATATTCATTGTTGATTTAAAATGAAAAGTGATGTTTTAGATCATTCATTACTTACCCTAGGGATGACCAAGGGTATCTCTTCTCTGATTTCCCTCTACTTACTGGATAATTGTCTCTTTTGTTTTATATTAGATTATTATTTAGCAAATATTAAATCCTTCCTTTTGACTTCCAGGGGAAGGGTAGATGTTCCTGCTAAGTCACTTCAGTCGTGTCCAACTCTGTGCGACCCCACAGATGGCAGCCCACCAGGCTCCCCCGTCCCTGGGATTCTCCAGGCAAGAACACTGGAGTGGGTTGCCATTTCCTTCTCCAATGTATGAAAGTGAAAAGTGAAAGGGAAGTTGCTCAGTCATGTCTGACTCTTCGCAACCCCATGGACTGCAGCCTACCAGGCTCCTCCATCCATGGGATTTTCCAGGCAAGAGTACTGGAGTGGGGTGCCATCGCCTTCTCCGAGATGTTCCTACCTCCATCTTATTCAATATTTTCTGAATTCTGAGCTTATCCCTTCTTGCACACTTTTCCTCAGTTTTAGGGTAAACACTGGAGTTCTCCATCTTTATCATCCCATTGGCTAGCTCTGAAATATGCAAAAAAAAACCAAAACCCTGTTTTTCTCGAGTCTGGGGTCATGCCATATCTTGCTTGGAATTTTTCTTAGTTTGAGCTGCTATAAAAAAGTACCAAAGATTGGGTGGTTGGAACAGCAGACATTTATTTCTCATAGTTTTACAGGTTAGGAAGTCCCAGGTGAAGGTGCCGGCAGACTTGGTCCCTGGTGAAAGCCCCCTTCCTGTCTTACAGATGGCTGCCTTCTTGCTGCATCTGAACAGGGTCGAGAGCGAGTGCTCTGGTGTGGCTTCCTCTGCCTACAAGGGCACTAGCTCAACCAGAGCGGCTCCACCCTCATTGTTGCCGGAACCCACCCTCATTGTTGCCGGAACCCACCCTCATTGTTGCTGGAACCCACCCTCAGCAGGAAACTCCTTTGTCCTGTCACTTTAGCAGAGCTCTGTTGTAACTAATCTTAAACCAGGTACCCCGTGTTCTACTCATCTCTGGCCCTAGCGCACCTTTCAAATCTTTTGATCACACAATACCTTGTCTAACCTGTTGGATCTTTCCATAGATCAAATAAGTAGAAACGAAGAATTAACAGATGACCAGATCTCTTCCCTAACTTCTCCCTTCAGTAATCCTGCAAACCATGTGAACACAATAATATCTAAAGAAAGATCACAAGAAATTGATGAGTCTACACACAGTGAGAAATGGCAACCAGTCTGACCCCCTATCTCAATGATTAACTAAAATTAGTTCCCCTTTTCCCTTTAAAACTTTCCTGGCTGAGCAGAATCCTGGGAGTTGGTTTTGGGGGACATGAGTCCATCTTCTCCCTAGATTGCCAGCGTTCTAATTAAAAGCAACTTTCCTTTTACCAACAACTGCCTCTCAGGTATGGATTTTTGTGTTGAGGAGCCAGACTGAGTTCAGTAGCATCGTGAACTCATGGAAACCTAATTATCTCCCAAAGGCCCCACCTCCTATTATCACCATTTGGGGGATAGGGTTTCAAGATATGAATTTGGAGGAGACACAAACATTCAGTCCACAGCAGGCTTTTACACTGATGTCTTAACTGGTCCCCCTCACCGTCAGTCTCTTTTATATAGTTTTCAGATTTGTCTTCCTAAAATGCAGAAAGGGCACATCACTTGCTAATGTAATACGTTTCAATATTCTCTGATTTACTAGTCATGCTACTGATATTTGCAGCAGGTCAGAATCAGGTCCCTCCCAACTCTTCCATTTCACCTCCAATTATGTCTCTTCCTTTCCACCCTCTCTTCTTTGCTTCCTTTGCTAAAACTCTTTCCTCTAACCCCATCTGCCTGGGAAGGCAAATACTGCTCATTCTTTCTGGCCCAGCTCAAATGTGATAGCTTTTGTGAAGTCTCCTCCCCAGGCAGAATCAATCATTCCCTTGTCTTGTTATTTATAGGTAAGTGTCTCTTAATGCTGGTTGCATATTAAGATCATCTGGTTCTCCAAAGGATCTATACAGACACACACACACACACACATAAAACAAGACATTCACTCACAGGATTACGAGGGCTGACAAGTCTGAATCACTGTGGTCAGCAAGCTGGAGACCCAGGAGAGCCAATGGTGTGGTTCAGGTCCAAAGGCCAGCAGACTCAAGATCAGGAAAGAGCTGATGTTTCAGTTCAAGTTTAAAGACAGGAAAAAAAAATGTCCTAGCATGAGGAACCAGGCTGGAAGAATTTTCTCTTATTCAGGAGAGGGTCAGAATTTTTGTTTTATCCAGACCTTCACCCCTCACAGAAACACCAGAATGATGTTTGACTAAATATCCAGGTACCCTGTGGCCCAGTCATGTCAGTACATAAAATTGACCATCATACCTGGGGAACTATTAAAAAATACAAATACTGCTGGCCCCATCCCCGGGGCTTTAGTTTCACTGGTCAGGGGTAGAACCTAGGCATCAATATATTCAATGTTTTAAACTTCTTGCGTGAGTGGAGAAAGCCAAGTATGTTACTCATATATACACCTGTTATAGACAGTGGGACCTTTGAGGGCAGGAAAGGTCTTTACTCCTGGTTACCTCAAAACCTGCCTCCATGGTAGCTAATACTAGATACTGAATTATTGTTTTTGTTTAGTTGCTAAGTCATCTCTGACTCTTTGTGCCCGCATGGACTGCAGCGTTCCAGGCTCCTCTGTCTTCCACTAACTCCTAGAGTTTGCTCAAATTCATGTCCCACTGAATTTGCTATCTAACCATCTCATTCTCTGCTGCCCACTTCTTTTGCCTTCAGCCTTTCCTAACTGAATTGATGCTTCAAGTTTAATTGGACCACAATGTAGTATCACAGCTATAGGTTGAATCACTGCTTAGTCACTTGATCTTGTCTGACTCTCTGTCACTCCATGGACTATAGCCAGCTAGTCTCCTCTGTCCATGGAATTTTACAGGCAAGAATAAATACTGGAAATTGGTTGCTATTTCCTACTTCAGGGGATCCTCCCAACCTAGGGGTGGAACCCGAGTCTCTTGTGCCTCCTGTGCTGGCAGGTGGCATTCTTTATCATTGGCACCACCTGAGAAGCCCACAGGTTGAATTATGTCCCCCCAAAAGATTTGAGACCTTTGAAATCCAAGTGGTTTTGTGATCTATATTGCAAGTCTCTTGAATTGAACAATTTTCTAGAATGGATCATCTAAACTGGTCTCATTCAGAAGCTATCCACAGATCCACTAGAAATTAATAAGCAGGCACCTGGATTATCAATTTATCCTGTCTTCCCCAGAGCTTGATCAACTCAGGATCTGTTGGAGGAAGTTCAGGATGAACCTGTGGGCTTGGGTGTCCCATCAAGGTCACCGAGAGGCTCGGCTGGCTCAGCCATCTGCCCCTCACTCTTTGACGTCTCTTCAAATTAAACACCACGCCCTGTGGTAAAATTGCTCCTGCTTTATAAATAGCAGACTTGGCTGGAGCTGCACTGAAAATGCTACAGAGGAAGGCTGTCAGAGAGAAGAAAAAGGAAAGGCCACAGACGCAAGGGCAAATTTCTTGGTCAGAGGACTCCAGTCTCTAAGGAATCTAAGCGCTCTCTGTGTAAGGGAGGTGTCCCCGGGAGGCTCTCCCCTCACATCTCTTAAGACTGTTTTCTTTTTAGATTTTTTTTTTATGTGAACCACTTAAAAAATCTTTATTGAGTTTGTTACAATATTGATTTTATTTTATCTTTTGGTTTTTTGGCTCTAAGGCACGTGGGATCTCAGCTCTCTGACCAGGGATTGAACCCGCACACTCTGCAATGAAAGGTGAAATCTTAATCATGGGGTCAACCAGGGAAGTCCCTGTGACTTAAAATCTCATCCACCCAAGCAAATGTCCCCCTTTTCCCTCCCCCACTTTTTGCACCCCTTGACTTTACTTTGGATCAGGAAATTGCTCCGAGGTTACTTTAAGAATAGCACATACGCGGGCCCCTTTCTGTGACCTCATGACACGCTTCTCATTTCAGTCACATCACTGCGGAGTTAAAACGGAAACTGGCCACAGGCAACACATTGTCACTGACGCTTTCTGCAGCCACGTCGTTATAATATCATAATATAGTTTTATGGCTGGCTGGCCTGCGATTTTACAGGGCTGCTACAAACCTCGCCTCGGCTCGCAGAGACGGTGCTGAGTCTCCTAGCTTCTTTTTCTTGTCCTCTGTACTCTTCTCCCCGCCTCTTCAGTCCAGTCCCCGATGGGCGCTGCTTCCTCCTGCGGGCTGACCCTTCATGGCTGTCACCTCACCACGGTCAGTCCTGCCAAAGCTCCTCAGCCAATTTTGTTTTACTATTTGACCTTTGCCCATTGCCTACCGCTCCCATTGCTCACATTCTCTCCACACACACACACACACACACACACACACATGCCTGCTGCCTGCCTGCACAGTCCCCGCCCCTCCCTGCAGGCCACGTGCTATACCAGCCTTTAAATCCAGATCCTCTCTGTGCACTGTGGTGCCAAGTCAGAGAGGGAGGGTGTGCCCAGGGACAAGGGTTCTCAGCGCCACTGAGAGGCTCACCTGGTCCCCGATCCTTCCATCTCTGGAAAAGCCGCACGTCACTGGTGGCCCAGGGCATCCCTGGGGGCTCCATCTACCAGGCAGGCTCAGGATACAGAGAACCCAGGGATGGAGATACTGCTGGGCTCATCTTTCTCAGAGGCTGGTTCTTTTTCTTTTCTTAATATCTGCTCCTCTCCATAGAAGGTGAGGCTTCCAGCATCTGAGGTGACTCTGAGAGTCACTTTGGTGTCTACATGATATACTGCTTGCTTATTTCTCCTCGTCCATAGTTCTCTGGCTGTAAAGCAGGGCATGAAGGCCAAAGCGTTAGGAATGCACGGGATGGCTTGACTTTCTCTCCCTGCCCCTAACCTGGGCCATCCCCCTTCGGACTGTGGAGGGCTTCTGTATAACCATGTTCCTTCTCTGAGTGATGTCTGGAGTGCAGCAGCCTCGGCACCACCAGGGAGCTTGATCCACCTGCAGAATTTCAAGCCCTACCCCAGACTTCCCGAATCAGAATCTCATTTTAGTAGGATCCCCAGTAGTTCAGCGTGCCGAGTGGTGGGCCTCAGGGCTGGGTTCTGGCTGAGTGGTGTTACACTCAGGTGTGAGCAGTCCTGGGGTGGGAGGGTCCAGGGCCCGAGGTGATGTGGAAGGCAAGCCCTTGAGAATGTTTGCAGGCTCAGTGTATTTACAGGATATCAATGTGTCAGCGCAGCAACCTCTTTATGGGGATAGTTTAATTAACGCTAATTGCTCTTGGTCTATTGTGTGACTGGAGCAGGATTTACAGAACATCACCATAATCTAACACCCTATAAAAGAGTCACTGTCTTTAGAGGCCTTGTAACTCATGCCTGGAAACATCTTTGGATCTTTGATGCATCACCCTGATTGTGAATACTGCCTGGATTTGCGTAATTCTCAGAGGTATCCAGGCACTTCCTTTCTAGGGGGTCAGTTGCGTCCAGGTGAAGAGGGATGCTCTGTTATGGGGGTGGCAGTTGGTGAGAATTTGCTTTACAAAGAGAGATGGATGGCTAATGCAGTTTTACTACCCAATTCTGTGCTTTCATGGATTACATAAATTCTGTTGTTGTTGCTATTGCCTTCAGGCCAGGGGATGTATAAAGTTGTTTCCAGACTGCTAGGACCCTCATCGCTCCTCCTCTTAAGTGCCTGCGGGTTAGGGAGAGGAAGGGGCAGGCTTGAGATCACGGAGACCATGATCCATGAAGAACCCTGGCGCCATCAGAGGAAGCTCACGGGACAGTTGCCAGTGACAGGGACCTCTGCAGCCACCACTGACAGGTGAGGAAGGAAGGCAGCTGCTGAGCGGGGGGCCTGCCTGCCCGTGCCAAACCCATGTCTGAGATCACAACCACTGGAAAAAAAGAACACGTCTATTTTGTCAACACTGACCTTTGCCCGCCTTGCCCCCTTGCTTACCACCCGCCTTGACCTTTTCTCTTAATCTCTCCATTTCCTTTCATTTGAAAGGGATGTAGGTGTGTTTTGAGTTCATTCTCATTCTGCTTCAATTAACTTCAACAGTAATTTACTTCCCACAGTTACTACCCTCCTAGAGGAGTTGGGCCTCTGAAACGTTCACACCTCAAAATATAGCAAATCATTCCTCAAGGTTTCTTTTCCTCAATGAATCTTCTCTTACTTTGAACTTCGGAAATAATCTCTTGCATGGTTCATGCCTTCCATCTCCTCCTCAATCACGGAGCAACATTGCCTTGCTCAAGATCAAATACTACCCATCTTCCCTGCTGCTGCTACTGCTAAGTCACTTCAGTCGTGTCCGACTCTGTGCGACCCCATAGACGGCAGCCCACTAGGCTCCCCTGTCCCTGGGATTCTCCAGGCAACACTGGAGTGGATTGCCATTTCCTTCTCCAATGCATGAAAGTGAAAAGTGAAAGGGAAGTCGCTCAGTTGTGTCCGACCCTCAGCGACCCCATGGACTGAAGCCTTCCAGGCTCCTCCGTCCATGGGATTTTCTAGGCAAGAGTACTGGAGTGGGGTGCCATTGCCTTCTCCGCATCTTCCCTGAGGTGGGTTTGTTTTTACTCTTGTTGTTTCTTGCAATCTCACTAAAATCCTGTGACGTTAAGTAGGATGGGTATCCTAATGCCTGCATCACAGGTAAAGGAACCAAGGTCAGGGAGCCTTTTTCAGGAAGCAGAACTGGGTTGAGATGAGGACCTCTGGCTTCCTGCCCCCGGCCTTTGTGGGCGCCAAGGGCTGGGTCTTGCTCTCAGGCATGGTGGGAGCAGCGGCGCTGGCCCTCTGCTCAGCCTCGCCCTCAGTCTGCCCAGGGAAGGCCAAGATCGAGAGCCTCACTGACACTGCACCCCCTCTTGAGCTTGGTCTGCCATCCTGCTGTGAGCTTGTGCCCTGATGTGTCAGGGGAGTCCCCGCTCTTCCACGATCAGCCCGCGACACAAAGGCTCTGCTCCTCTCAGGACCCTCAGTCTGTGTGGTGGTTGGTCTGGGAGGCATGACCCATTTTTCTACGCTGAGCAGGCATCTGCCATCTGTGGGCTCTCTCACCCAGATGATTCAAATTCTCTTAAATCCAGTTACACTGTCACTTGTCATTTGTTCTGTGTCCCAGCTTTGCATCGTCTGCTAATCTAGAGATCTGAATTTCTGTCATCTCAGTCCTTGCAATCTGTGGATGAATTGACAGAGATTCAGTGATTCCCAGAAAAGAGAGAGAGAAAATGCTTCCCTTCCTCCCCCATTTATTAGTGAGCATTTGCCTTGCCTCAAGCCCGGTGCTGGGTGCTGGGGGACAAAGCTGCCCAAGCAGAGATGATTCCTGGCCTCCGGGAGCAAACATGCCAGTAGGCGCATCACTTAGTGAAAGCACACAAATCAGACAAGAAGGAGGTAGCATTGAATGTGAAATCCCTTCCATATCCCACTAGCATTAAGCTCCTGGATGGCTGGGGGTGGGGGGAAAGCCAGTCCTGTTTGCTGATAGATCCCAGCACAGAGCCTGGCACGTGCTGGGGCACAGTTCGAAGTTAACTGAGTCTCAGTTTGCGTTACTGGCCCCAGGTCCCCCTCTTCCCTATTCACATCCTTACCACAAAATGAGGCAGCTCCTCTAAGGGAGGAGACTACTCCCCGCTGTTTGGCCGTGACCCATGGCGGGCCAGGCAAGTACGTGACGACGCGTGAATTCCACGTGGAGGCTCCTAAGAGCTGCTTACACATTTCCACTCACTTTGGGGCTCTGTCACTGCCATGAGAAGAGCATATCCTGGCTAGCCCCCTGGCCTAAAGAAGCAGAGAGACAGCAGTGCAGATCCAGACCTGCAGCGTGGAGCGACGGCCCCAGCCTAGCCTTGCCTGCGTTGGCTCAGCCCACCCCCCACCCCACAGATGCCCAAAATTCCAGCCAAGACTAGCAGACTGGCCGCAGCTGAGCCTGGCTCACCCATAGATGGGCAAACCACACTACTGCTATTTCAGCCATGGAGATTTGGGATGGTTTGTTATGTGGCATTATTGTGAAAACAGCAAACTGGCGGGCTTCCCTGATAGCTCAGTTGGTAAAGAATCCACCTGCAATGCAGGAGACCCCAGTTCGATTCCTGGGTCAGGCAGATCTGCTGGAGAAGGGAGAGGCTACCCACTCCAGTATTCTTGGACTTCCCTTGTGGCTCAGCTGGTAAAGAAACCACCTGCACTGCAGGAGACCTGGGTTCGATCTCTGGATTGGAAAGATCCCCTGGAGAAGGGAAGGGGTACCCACTCCATTATTCTGGCCTGGAGAATTCCATGGAGTCCATGGGGTCACAAAGAGTCAGACACGACTGAGCGACTTTCACTTCACTTCACTTCAGCCAACTGATGACCCTCTCTGTCTGTTACCTGATTTCTTTCAGGGCCTGGATCTCTACATTGTTATTTACCCTTTTGGTTGTTCTAAAACCAGGGGTTGGCAAACTTGTTCATAAAGGTTCAGATAGTAACTGTTCCCAGCTTCAAGGGCCCACACCGTGCTCTCTGTTTGTTGCATACTCCTGTCCTCCCTCACTCCCTTCCTCTCTCCCTTCCTTTCCAGGCACATTTTATAAGAGGGCCTCTAGCTGATGAAAGGAGCTCTGAGAATCATTGAGTCTCTGTCAGTTCATCTACAGATTGCTATGTAGAACAACAGAAATTCACATCTCCAGATCAGTAAGAGATATAAAGCTGGGATGCAGAATAAATTACCAGTGACAATGAAAATGGATTTAAGAGAATTCAAATTTGAATAATTTGGGCCAGAATCTTAATTTGGACTCTTGCTCTGGGCCCCTTTTAATTTGAAGGATATTAAGTACTGGCTTCAGAAGCCCTCTAGTCATTGCTTTCAGCATTTAAAATCAAAACAGAATTAATGCATTATTTAAAAAATAGGTTCATTTGAATACTAACCAGCCATAAAAAATAAGATGTTGCCATTTGCAGCAACATGGATGGACTTGGAGGGCATTATACTAAGTGAAATAAATCAGAGCGAGAAAGACAAATACTGTATGATATCATTTATATGTGGTATCTAGAAAATACAACAAACTAATGAATATGACAAAAAAGAAGCAATTTAGAACAAACTAGTGGTTTCCACTGTAGGGGTAGGGGAGTGGGGGGTACAAACTGGTGGGTGTAAGATAGGCTCAAGGATGCATTATACAACATGGGGAATAGACTCAGCATTTTGTAATAACTGTAAATGGAAAATAACCTTTAAAATTGCATAAAAAAATTAAAAAAAAATGAAAAGTAGGTTCAATTAAATGGTGCAAAAGCCAAACGGTACAAAATGGTATACAGTGAAAATTAAGTCACCTGCTCACTCTTTTTTTAAAAAAAAATTTTGCCTTTTTAATTGAAGGATATTTGCTTTACAAAATGTTGTGGTTTTCTGTCATACATCAACAAGAATCAGCCATGTCCCCTCCCTCCTGAAACTCCCTTCCATCTCCCTTCCCATCCCACCCTTCTAGATTGTCACAGAGACCCTGGTTGAGTTCCCTGACTCATACAGTAAACTGGCTATCTATTTTACATATGGTACTATAAATTTCCTCGTTATTCTCTCCATACATCTCACCCTCTCCCTCCTCCCCTTCCCCCGTGTCCATAGGTCTGTTCTCTATGTCTGTTTCTCCATTGCTGCCCTGAGAAGAAATTCATCAGTACCATCTTTCTAGATTCCATATATGTGTGTCAGTATATGATATTTATATTTCTCTTTCTGACTTACTTCACTCTGTATAATAGGCTCTGTGTTTGTCTACCTCATGAGAATGGACTCGAATGCCTTCCTTTTTATGGCTGAGTAGTATTCCATTGTATATATGCACCACAGCTTCTTTATCCCTTCATCTGTTTATGGACATCTAGGTTGCTTCCAGGAGAAGGCACTGGCACCCCACTCCAGTACTCTTGCCTGGAAAATCCCATGGACAGAGGAGCCTGAAAGACTGCAGTCCATGGGGCCACTGAGGGTCAGACACAACTGAGCGACTTCACTTCCACTTTTCACTTTCATGCATTGGAGAAGGAAATGGCAACCCACTCCAGTGTTCTTGCCTGGAGAATCCCAGGGACGGGGGAGCCTGGTGGGCTGCCATCTATGGGATCACACAGAGTCAGACACAACTGAAGTGACTTAGCAGCAGCAGGTTGCTTCCATGTTCCAGCTATTGTAAATAGTGCTGCAGTGAACAATGGGCTACATGTGTCTTTTTCAGTTTTGGTTTCCTCAGAGTATATGCCTAGTTGTGGGATTGCTGGGTCAAATGGTGGTTTTATTCCTAGTTTTTTAAAGAATCTCCATTTCCCGGCATGCTGTGGGGGATGGAGTTGGGGAGGACTCCTATGCCCCAGCCTCCCTGACTTCTCTACGTCGGTCTGGTCCCACCATGAAGAGGATGGAGGAGGCCAGCAGCCCTGCAGTTCCAGAAAATGGAGACTCTAAAGCAGTGTCTGCTGCGCCACAACAACAGCTGGGAACAACATGGCATGGTGGCCTCTCGCCTCAAGGAGCTGAGGAGCAAGGCTTGTGACGTTCTGGCCATTGATACGTCCCTGGCACCAGTCACTCTGGTCCTGGCAAAGGATAGCACCATAGTGGATGATGATGATTACTTCCTGTGTCTTCCTGCCAATACTAAGTTTGTGGAACTGGCTGGGAATGAGAAGTGGACACACAACTCAGATGGAGGTACAGCTTGGATTACCCAAGAGTCCTTCGAAAGAGATGAGACAGATAGCGGGGCAAGCTTGAAGTGGCAGAATGTGGCCAGGCAGCTGAAGGAAGACCTATCCAGCATCATCCTGCTGTCCGAGGAGGAGCTCCGGGTGCTCACTGATGTCCCGTGTTCAGAGCTGGCTCAGAAACTCGGCCAAAGTCATGTGGCAGTCCAGGGGCTCCAGAACACCCTCCAGTAGGTGCTTGACCAGAGAGAAGAAGCCTGCCAGTCCAGGCAGCTCCTGGAACTTTACCTCCAGGCTTTGAAGAAGGAAGGCAGCATCTTGTCGAAGCAGCAAGAATCCAGAGCTGACTTCGGGGACGAGTGGAACACTGTTGACACCAGCGTTAGAGAGAGCTCCTCCAAAGTTACGCCTGCGAGCCAGATCCTCTTGGTGCTGAAGGAGAAATCTGCCCCAGACCTGAGTCTGTCTAGTCAGGATCTGGAGGTGGGCGAGCACCAGGGACCCTGACCTTTGCAGGGAGACACTTGTATTGGGGTTTTTCACCTCTGCAGACCCTGAATCATAGCTGCCCATTTGCCTATTATTACATGCAAAGCTTCCCTTGTAGCTCAGTTGGTAAAAAATCTGTCTACAATGCAGGAAACCTGGGTTTGATTCCTGGGTTGGGAAGATCCCCTGGAGAAGGAAATGGCAACCCACTCCAGTATTCTTGCCTAGAGAATCCCATGAACTGTAGCCTATAAGGCTCCTCTGTCCATGGGGGTCACAAGAGTTGGACACAGGTTAGTGACTAAACCACTACCATACTGTCTTCCATAGTGATTTGATTCCTGGGTTGGGAAGATCCCCTGGAGAAGGAAATGGCAACCCACTCCAGTATTCTTGCCTAGAGAATCCCATGAACTGTAGCCTATAAGGCTCCTCTGTCCATGGGGGTCACAAGAGTTGGACACAGGTTAGTGACTAAACCACTACCATACTGTCTTCCATAGTGGCCGCATCAATTTACATTCCCACCAGAAATGCCAGAGGGTCCCTTTTCTCCACACCCTCTCCAGCATTTATTGTTTGCAGACTTTTTGATGATGGCCATTCTGACTGGTGTGAGGTGGTATCTCATTGTGGCTTTGATTTGCATTTCTCTAATAACGCATGATGTTGAGCATCATTTCATGTCTTTGTTAGCGTATGTCTTCTTTGGAGAAATGTCTGTTTAGGTCTTTCCCCCACTTTTTGATTGGGTTGTTTGTTTTTCTGACATTGAGTTGTATGAGCTGCTTGTATATTTTGGAAATTAATTCTTTGTCAGTTGTTTTCTTTGTTATTATCATCTCCCTTTCTGAGGGTTGTCTTTTCACCTTGTTTGTAGTTTCCTTTGCTGTGCAAAAGCTTTTAAGTTTAATTAGGTCACACTTATTTATTTTTGCTTTTATTTCCATTACTCTAGGAAGTGGGTCATAGAAGATCTTGCTTTGATTTATGTCACTGAGTGTTCTGCCTATGCTTTCTTCTAAGAGTTTTATAATTTCTGGTCTTAAATTTAGGTCTTTAATTCACTTTGAATTTATCTTTGTGTAGGGGCTTCCCTTGTGGCTCAGACGGTACAGCGTCTGCCTACAAAGCGGGAGACCCGGGTTCAATCCCTGGGTAGGGAAGATCCACTGGAGAAAGAAATGGCAACTCACTCCAGCACTCTTGCCTGGAAAATCCCATGGATGGAGGAGCATGGTAGGCTACAGTCCATGGGGTTGCNGTAGGGGCTTCCCTTGTGGCTCAGACGGTACAGCGTCTGCCTACAAAGCGGGAGACCCGGGTTCAATCCCTGGGTAGGGAAGATCCACTGGAGAAAGAAATGGCAACTCACTCCAGCACTCTTGCCTGGAAAATCCCATGGATGGAGGAGCATAGTAGGCTACAGTCCATGGGGTTGCAAAGAGTCAGACATGACTGAGTGATTTCACTTTGCTTCACTTTATAGCATTAGAAAGTGTTCTAATTTCATTCTTTTGCATGTAGCTATCCAGTTTTTCCAGCATCACTTATTGAAGAAGCTATCTTTGCCCCATTGTATATTCTTGCCTCCTTTGTCAAAAAATAAGGTACCTGTAGGTACATGGGTTTATCTCTGGGCTTTCTATCTTGTTTCATTGGTCTATATTTCAGTTTTTTTGCCAGTACCATACTGTCTTGATGACTGTAGATTTGTAGCATAGTCTGAAGTCAGGACGGTTGATTCCTCTATCTCCATTCTTCTTTCTCAAGACTGCTTTGGCTACTGAAGGTCTTTTGTGTTTCCATATTGTGAAATTTTTTGTTCTGGTTCTGTGAAAAATGCCATTGGTAATTTGATAGGGATCACATTGAGTCTGTAGATGGTATTTGGTAGTATAATCATTTTCGCAATATTGATTCTTCCTACCCAGGAGCATGGAATATCTCTCCATCTGTTTATGTCATCTTTGATTTCTTGTCTTATGATTTTCTGTATACAGTTCTTTTGTCTCCTCAGGTAGATTTATTCCTAGATAGTTTATTCTTTTTGTTGCATTGGTTAATGGGATTGATTCCAAATTTATTTTTCTGATTTTTCATTGCAAGTGACTTCTGTGTATTGACCTTGTATCTCACTACTTTGCTGAATTCACTGATCATCTCTAGTAATTTTCTGATAGTTTCCTTTGGGTTTTCCACGTATAGTATCAAGTCATCTGCAGACAGTGAGAGTTTTACTTCTTTTCTGATCTGGATTCTTTGTATTCCTTTTTCTTCTCTAATTGCCATAGCTAGGCCAAAACTACGTTGAATAATAGAGGTGGGAGTGGACACCCTCACATTGTTCCTGATCTTAGAAGGAATGATTTTAGTTTTTCACCATTGAGAATAATGTTTCCTGTGGGATTGTCATATATGGCCTTTACTATGTTGTGGTAGGTTTCCTCTATGCTCATTTTTTGAAGCATTTTTATCATAAATGGGTGCTAAATTTTGTTGAAGGCTTTTTCTGCATCTATTGAGAGGATCATATGGTTTTTTATCTTTGTTAATATGGTGTATCACATATTATACTGTATTAATTTGTTAATATGGCATATCACATTGATTGATTTATGTATATTGAAGAATCCTTGCAACCCTGGAGTAAACCCAACTTGATCATGGTGTGTTGTTAAATTCTGTTTGCTAGAATTTTGTTGAGGATTTTTGCATCAATGTCATCAGTGATATTGCCTGTAATTTTCTTTTCTTTTTTTTTGTATTGTCTTTGCCTGGTTTTGGTATCAGGGTGATTGTGGCCTTGTAGAATGAGTTTGGAAGTATTTCTTACTCTGAATTTTTTTTGAAGAGTTTCAGAAAAATAGGTATTAACTCGTCTCTAAGTGTTTGATAGAATTCCCCTGTGAAGCCATCTGGCCCTGGGCTTTTTTGTTTTTTGGGCGAGTTTTGATCACACTTTCAATTTCAGTGTTTGTAATTACCTTGTTCATAATTTCTGTTTCTTCCTGGTTTCGTCTTGGGAGGTTGAACTTTCCTAAGAATCTGTCCACTTCCTCTAGGTTGTCCATTTTGTTAGCATATACTTGCTCATATTATTCTCTTATGATCGTTTGTATTTTTATGTTGTCTGTTGTAACCTCTCCTTTTTCATTTCTAATTTTGTTGATTTGATTTTCTCCCTTTTTTTCTTGATGAGTCTGATTGTTTTGGGTTTGTTTTTGTAGATCTTTCCTTTCTCTTGTGTTTACTGGATATGAGAGTCCTTTTAGTATTTGATTTGGTGGTGCTAAATTCTCTGAACTTTCGCTTATCTGTAAAGCTTTTGATTTCTCCATCAATTTTGAATGAGATCTTTGCTGAGTATAATAATCTTGGTTGTAGATTTTTATCTTTCAGTACTTTAAATATGTCCTGCCATTCCTTTTTGGCCTGCAGAGTTTCTGCTGAAAGATCCACTGTTAATTGTATGAGTTTTCCCTTGTATGTGACTTGTTTCTCTTCCCTTGATAGTTTTAATATTCTTTCTTTGTGTTTATTCTCTGTTAGCTTGATTAACATGTGTCTTGATGTGTTTCTCTTGGGCTTATTCTGTAAGGAACTCTCTGCACTTCTTGGACTTGATTGACGATTCCCTTTCCCATGTTGGGGAAGTTTTCAGCTATAATCCTTCAAAAATTTTCTCAGTACCTTTTTTTTATCTTCTTCCTCTGGGACCCCTGTAACTTGAATGTTGGTGTGTTTAATATGGTCCCAGTGGTCTCTGAGACTATCCTCAATTCTTCTCATTCTTTTCCCTTTATTCTTCTCTTTAGCAGTCATTTCCCCCATTCTATCTTCCAGCTCACATATCTGCTCCTCTCCCTCAGTTATTCTGCTACTGGTTCCTTCTAGAGTCTTTTTAATCTCAGTAATTGTGTTTTTCACATCTGTTTGCTTTTCTTTATTTCTCCTATTTCCTTGGTGAGTGTCTTAACTGTGTTAAATGTTTCTTGCATTTTCTCTGTTCTATTTTCAAGTCTTCACAGCAACTTTACTATCATAATTCTGAATTCTCTTTCAGATAGATTGCTTATTTCCTCTTCATTTATTTGGGCTTGTGATTTTCCACCTTGTTCCTTCATTTGTGCTGTATTTCTCTGTCTTTTCATTTTTTTTCCTAACTTGCTCCACTTGAGGTCTCCTTTTTGCAGGCTTTAGGGTTGTATTCCTTCTTCCTTTTGGCTTTTGCCCTTGGAGGGAAAGGTTGGTGGAGTGGTCTGTGTTGATTTCTTGTTAAGGGTGACTTGTGCCTGTGTTCTAGTGGGAGGAAATCAAGCAGACCAAGCAGGTAATTGCAGAAATAATGGGACATATACACAACCTTCCACTCACACAGTTATAACCAAAGTATTCTAAAGAAAAGAGTACAGGACACTGACTTGGTGAACAAGGGAAACCAAAAATGATTTCAACCAATTAAAAGCAGAGCTAGCTAATGCTGAATCTGGATAGCTGAGCATGAGCAGAGTGCCAACCAGCAAATATAGCAAAGAGAGCTCAACAATTTAACTTATTTGGTGAAGAAAGAAAGAGTGAAGAAAAAAAGGGATAAGAAAAAAAGAGAGAAAAAGAGGAGAAGGGAGGGAAAAGAGAAGAGGGAATAAAAAAGAGGGTTTAAAAAAAGAGAGAGAAAAGAAACAATAGAAAAGCAAAGATAACTAGACATATGTGAAGAAGATTTATATATATTCAGGAATAGCTACAGCCAGTAAAGAACTGTAAGAAAAGCAGTTGAATATATCAAAAGCAAAATCAGAAAAATGACCCCCCCAAAAAAAAAAAAAAAAAAGGAGGAGGGGGGGTGAAAAAGTAAAAAAAAAAAAAAAAAAAACTTAAAATGATTTTTTTAACAAGAAAA
>SJYT01005300.1:312886-524754 GCA_006410635.1 Cephalophus harveyi
TCCCTGGGATTCTCCAGGCAAGAACACTGGAGTGGGTTGCCATTTCCTTCTCCAATGCATGTAAGTGGGAAGTGAAAGTGAAGTCGCTCAGTCATGTCTGACTCTTAGCGACCCCATGGACTGCAGCCAGGCTCCTCCACCCATGGGATTTTCCAGGCAAAGATGTGTATAAGAGACAGGCAGTATGATTTATAAGAAAAAAAAAAAGTTCTCAAGATCGTAGCTCTTCTTGGTTGTGCAGTCTGCTCCTGAGGGTGGGGCTGGCTTAGTGTCCTGGGATGTTTTCCTGGTTGGGGAGCTTGTGCCTGTGTTCTGGCTGATGGAACTGGAGCTCCTCTCTCTGAAGGGCAGTGCAGGGTCCAGTAGTAGGTTTTGAGAGTATCTATGGGGCTTCCCTGGTGGCTCAGACAGTAAAGCATCTGCCTGCAATGTGGGAGACCTGGGTTTGATCCCTGGGTCGGGAAGATCCCTGGAGAAGGAAATGGCAACCCACTCCAATATTCTTGCCTGGAAAATTCCGTGGATTGAAGAGCCTGGTGGGCTACAGTCCGTGGGGTTGCAAAGAGTCGGACCGACTCTTTGCGACCCCATGAATCACAGCACACCAGGCCTCTCTGTCCATCACCAACTCCCGGAGTTCACTCAAACTCATGTCCATCGAGTTGGTGATACCATCCAGCCATCTCATCCTCTGTCATCCCCTTCTTCTCCTGCCCCCAATCCCTCCCAGCATCAGAGTCTTTTCCAATGAGTCAACTCTTCACATGAGGTGGCCAAAGTATTGGAGTTTCAGCTTTAGCATCATTTCTTCCAAAGAACACCCAGGACTGATCTCCTTTAGAATGGCTTGGTTGGATCTCCTTGCAGTCCAAGGGACTCTCAAGAGTCTTCTCCAACACCACAGATCAAAAGCATCAATTCTTCAGCACTCAGCTTTCTTTCCAGTCCAACTCTCACAGCCATACCTGACCACTGGATAAACCATAGCCTTGACTGGACGGACCTTTGTTGGCAAAGTAATGTCTCTGCTTTTGAATAGGCTGTATTAGTCATGTCTATTTCCACAGCCACTTCAGAGTGGCCCTCTCAGCATATCTTCACTGCCACCAGCCCCCTACTTGTCCCTGGGATCATTACCGGTGCTTCTGTTACCGGACCTGCCTTTCACTGCTGGCCGAAGCTTGCTAGGCAGGGGCTTGTGTGGATCTTTTCTTGGCTCCCCGACAGTGCCCTCTGCATTGAGGAGACTTGTGTGGGCTTCCTTCAGCCCCCCAGGGTCCTCCCTCTGTGTCGCGGGGTTTGTGTGCACTTGTTTCATCTCACCTGCCCTCTACGAGGCTTATGTGTTCTTTCAGTCCCCCAGACCTGCCCCCTGCGCGTTGTATGCACTGGAGAGGTTTGTATGCGCTGGAGAGGTTTGTATGCCTCCCCACTCTTGGCTACCCCAGCCCACCCTCTGTGCTGTGGGGTTTCTATGGGCTTCTCTCAGTCCCCTGAGCCCGCCATCTGGTTGGGGCCATAGTTTGCAAGCTGTTCACGGGCTGAGAAGTGCAACTTTCTCTGTTTTCGGCCCTCTAATTCCCTACTTTGCCTGGTTTTCCAAGACTCCACAGCTCCCCTTTGGGCCCGCCTGCAAGGGAGCTTCCCTGTGCCCAGCAACTAACTCCTCCTGTTTCAGGACGCCTTCCACCCCTCAGGGCACAAGCTCCCATCCAGAAGTTGTCAGTCTTTTCCCTTTTTATGTCTCTGTCCTCTCTCCTCGGAGAAGGCGATGGCAGCCCACTCCAGTACTCTTGCCTGGAAAATCCTATGGACGGAGGAGCCTGGTAGCCTGCAGTCCATGGGGTCGCTAAGGGTCGGACACGACTGAGTGACTTCACTTTCACTTTTCACTTTCATGCATTGGAGAAGGAAATGGCAACCCACTCCAGTGTTCTTGCTTGGAGAATCCCAGGGACAGGGGAGCCTGGTGGGCTGCCATCTATGGGGTTGCACAGAGTCGGACACGACTGAAGCGACTTAGCAGCAGCAGCATCCTCTCTCCTACCTCATTTCAGGGAGCTTAGCCTGTCTCCCTGGAGGCCGGAGGTCTTCAGCTGTGGCCTAGAAGTTGCTTTGTAGGAGTTGCTCCGTACCTTGATGAGTTTTTGATGTATTTGTGGGGAAGCTGACTATCTCCCTGTTTTACTCTTCAACCATCTTCTGCCTGCTCACGCTTATCCCTTGTCATCTAATTCCCCTCCATGGAGGCAACTATTGTTACAAATTCCTGATGTATCCTTCATGAAGTCTTCTTTGCATATGAAGATACACATGTGTATATAGTTTCCCTTTTTAAACATAAATGAGAGCCTAGTCTGCTTGTGTGCCTGGAATAACATTAAAGGTCAAAACGTACCGCTGCAGCCTTCTTTTATTATTAGTTGTGGCGTGCGGGATCTTCAGTCTTCACTGTGGCATTCAGGATCTAGTTCCCTGACCAGGGATCAACCTAGGTCTCCTGCACTGGGAGCAGGAACTCTTGGCCGCTGGACCACCAGGGAAGTCTTGCACATTTTAAAATAAATGTATAGGATGTATGTATACACACTGCTGCTGCTGCTGCTGCTAAGTCACTTCAGTCATGTCCGACTCTGTGTGATGCCATAGATGGCAGCCCACCAGGCTCCCCCATCCCTGGGATTCTCCAGGCAAGAACACTGGAGTGGGTTGCCATTTCCTTCTCCAATGCATGTAAGTGGGAAGTGAAAGTGAAGTCGCTCAGTCATGTCTGACTCTTAGCGACCCCATGGACTGCAGCCAGGCTCCTCCACCCATGGGATTTTCCAGGCAAGAGTACTGGAGTAGGGTGCCATTGCTACTGTATATAAAATAGATCGCTAATAAGAACCTACTGTTCAGCACAGGGAACGCTACTCAGCACTCTGTAATGGCCTATATAGAAAAATAATCTAAAAAAGAGTGGATACATGTATATGTATAAACTGATTCACTTTGCTGTATGGCAGAAACTGACACAACATTTTAAATCAATTATATTCCAATTAAAATTTAAAAAAAGAATGCATAGCATGAATTGAAAGAAGTTGGACTTGGATTATGCAAGATATGGGAAAACTTGGGCTTTGGGCATTAATAAAAGTGAAAACATCTCAAGAATTTCATCCCCAAGGGGGTAGGGGTTACAGAGCGGTAGTTAGAGAGTTGGGATTGACATGCACATATTGCTATATAAAATGGGTAGCAACAAAGACCTACTGTGTAACTCAGGGAACTCTGCTCAGTTATATATAGGTTATATGTATATAAAACGAATGTTCTTTAACATTCTAAATGGGAAAGAATTTGAAAAAGAATAGATAAATATATATTATAACTGAATCATTTTGCTATACACCTGAAACAGTCACAACATTGTTAGTCAACTATAATTTAATATAAAATAAAAGTTAAAAGTGCAGAAAAACTGTAAAAGGCATTAATTTAAAATGTGTAATTTAAAAGCATGTATACATCAGTAAAACTATTAATACTACTCACATCAAATGTTCAAGTAAATATTGAACATACGAACGCCATGGTATTTACCCCATAAAGTCTCTTAAGTGTTACAACCTGTGCTCAGTTTTTTAATTTTTCTTGAAATTTAGCTGATTTATAATCTTGTATTACTTTCAGGTGTATGTAAGTTTTATAAGTATGTTATAACTTGATCTGTTTAATAAAAGTGTTGCTTCTTATTTCTAAAAAAAGAATTTAACCCCCAGTTCACCCTAAGTGGTATCAGCAACTGTGGCCTGCTACCTCACCATCTGTTTTTTTTTAATTAAAATTAACTAATTTATTTTAATTGGAGGCTAATTATTTTACAATATTGTGGTGGTTTTTGGCATACATTGACATGGATCAGCCATGGGTGTACATGTGTCCCCCATCCAGAAACCCCCTCCCACCTCCCGCCCCATCTCATCCCATCCCTCTGGGTTATCCCAGTGCACCGGCTTTGAGTGCCCTGTTTCATGCATCAAACTTGGACTGGCGATCTGTTTCACATATGGCCATATACATGTTTCAATACTATTCTCTCAAATCATCCCACCCTTGCCTTCTCCCACAGAGGAGTCCAGAAGTCTGTTCTTTATATCTGTGTCTCTTTTGCTGTCTCGCATAGAGGGTCATCATTACCATCTTTCTAAATTCCATATATATGCATTAGTATACTGTATCGGTGTTTTTCTTTCTGACTTATTTCACTCTGTATAATAGTCTCTAGTTTCATCCACCTCATTCCTTAAAAAACTGAAAATAGATCTGCCATACGACCTAGTGATCCCACTGCTGGACATACACACTGAGAAAACCAGAATTGAAAGAGATGTGTGTACCCCAATGTTCATTGCAGCACTGTTTACAAAAGCTAGGACATGGAAGCAATCTAGATGTCCATCGGCAGATGAATGGATAAGAAAGTTGTGGTACATATACACAATGGAATATCACCATCTGTTTTTATATTACCCATGAGCTAAGAATGTTGTTTGCTTCCTGAAAAAATCAAAAGAAGAACCATATTTCATGTCACATGAAAATTATATGAAACTCAAATTTCAGTGTTTATAAATAAAGTTTTATTGAGACACAGCTACACTCATTAATGTATTGTCTGTGGCTGCTTTTGGAGAAGACAGTGTACTTCACTCCAGTACTCTTGCCTGGAAAATCCCATGGATGGAGGAGCCTGGTGGGCTACAGTCCATGGGGTTGCGAAGAGTCGGACACGACTGAGCAATTCCACTTTCACTTTTCACTTTCATGCACTGGAGAAGGAAATGGCAACCCATTCCAGTGTTCTTGCCTGGAGAATCCCAGGGATGGTGGAGCCTAGTGGGCTGCTGTCTATGGGGTCGCACAGAGTCGGACACGACTGAGGTGACTTAGCAGCAGCAGCAGCATGGCTGATTTTGCATTACAATGGCAGTGTTGAGAGATTCTAACAGAGACCATATGACCACAAAGCTTAAACGATTTACTGTCTGGATATTTACAGAAAAAGTTGGCTGACCTCTGACCTAATCACAAATGTACTTCAACATTTTGACCATTTAAAATTTGGTGATGGGCATATATCATCAGCATGCATTTTTCTTGTGAGAGCTAAAGAATTCTTTGGGAGAAACTCTGAAATCTTTTGACTGGGCTGAATCTAGTGTAATTTTAAATAAAAAAGAAAACAGATTCTTTCATCCTATTTGAAATCCAAAAGCCAAGATGCAATAATTATCAAACATTAGTTAAAAATTCAATCAAAACCAGACTTACTAATGGATTGGAATGAATAGCTTCCTAACCTTTCCTTTAAGCATGCTCTTAATTTAGAAATTAGCTGTATGTTAGCAAATAAAATATGAAAGAGAGTTTGTACTAAAGGGAACTGACTTTTGGTTCTTTTCATTCTCAGAGATAAATCAAACAGGACAGCAAATGACCTTTTTCAGGCCTGGAGCTGAAAATTTTTAAGAGATGGTGAGTCCTTATTCATGTGTTATTTAGGGATGTGTCATGGCTAACAGGGCTTTCCTGGTGGCTCAAGCGGTAAAGAATCTGCCTACAATGCAGGAGACCTAGGTTTGATCCCTGGATCAGGAAGATCCACTGCAGAAGGGAACAGCAACCTGCTTCAGTATTCTTGCTTGGAGAATTCTATGGACAGAGGAGCCTGGCGGGCTACAGTCCATGAGGTCTCAAAGAGTCAGGCATGACTGAAGTGACTTAGCAGGCACACACAAAAGTCTTTAAGTGATTTCTCAACTTGAATAAATGACATCAGAAGCTTTTAGAAAGTCAAAGGAAAAGCAAAAATCAATTCAATCATGAGGAAAGTATGTCAGATCCCATAACTATTCTAACAGAGAAAAGAAGTAAATGAAAAAGAAAGCTGTAACCAAAAAGATATACAGCTAGAAAAGAAATATTTCTGTCCACCCTTACTCATACTTGACTAGTCTTTCAGGACTGAATATAGGAGTGGAACATGGAAATCCACAGTGAGGACTGTAGACAAGAGAGGTAAAAAGAGTGGTAACCCTTCTGGAAAGCTGTCCATCTGTGAGAACTTCAGAGCTGTCACCTATGACTTGTTTTGTGGAGCCCGAAATAATCAGTATTTGATGTTTTGTGAAGGTAGGGGGCAGCAGGCCATGTAACTGTACTCATTCTTCTAAAAAAAAAAAAAAGGAAATCGAGGAACCGAGAGATTACTTTAAATTAGCACTCAAAGCTGAAACCATTACCAGACATTTCAAAACAGTTAACCGGCAATTCAAGTTTCTTCCTCAATCATGAGGAATTCTGATAGCCTGCTATGTTCAAAGCACTGATCCAGGCATGAAAGTGGAAGCGTTAGTCGCTCAGTCGTATTCGACTCTGCAAGTGCATGGATGGTAGGCTGTCAGGCTCCTCTGTGCATGGAATTCTCCAGGCAAGAGTACTGGAGTGGGTACCTGTTCCCATCTCCAGGGGATCTTCCCATCCCAGGGACCAAACCCAGGTCTCCCACACTGCAGTAGATTCTTGACTGTCTGAGCCACCAGGGAAGCCCAAGAATACTAGAGTGGATAGCCTATTCCCTCTCCAACAGATCTGCTCCAACCAAGGAATCGAACTGGGGTCTCCTACATTGCAGCTGGATTCTTAACCAGCTGAACTACCAGGGAAGCCTTAATCCAGACTAGTAGAGCCCAAAGGCATGTAAAACAAGGCCCTTGTCTGTCTGGAAAAAAGTTGTATAAGTTAGGCATGTGATAAGTTATCTTAACATTTTATTTTTAGTAAATAAAAGAGGAGGCTTTCCAATTGGGGTCAAATGCAAAATTAAGAGTGGAACATGTGGGTCTGGTTCTAAGAGGTAGGGAGTTAAGCCTCCCTCTCCCCTATTTTCATTGAAAAACTCACTTCCTTTATATAAACCTCTTTCAGGGTAGGTCAGGCCTACCTACAGTGATGGACACAGTAGGGTGCATAATATTTTGTAGATTCTCTTTTTAATCTTTGATCCTATTGGACTTTATTTTGGTGAACTGTACATTTTTTTTCCCACAAACAACTAATAATTTCTGCACCATTTACTGAATAATGGGTTGTTCCCTTTTCTCACTGGTTCAGGATAATGTTCATAGTCACCATGTACATAATACCTCTTATGTGTCAGGAGCTTTGATATATTTTGTAATGGACCTGTACATCTTCTCGGTGATTCAGACTCTGAAGTTCTTTCCTTTGTTTGGTAAATTCTCCATCTTATGGCTCTTGCTGGGAAAGAGAGCTTGCCTTGACTAAAACTTAAAAATGCCAAGAGCTTGTTCCCCATGCTCCTCTGCACTTAGCGAAGAACACGTGATTTAGGCTCAAACAACCAACAGACCCATTTAATCTTCACAACTGGAATTATTGATCTCAGGAAGGTGACTGAGCAGAGGTCATTCTACTGTTATATCAACCATTTCTATTTCTCAGATGCACATAGGACCAGGCTAGCTGTGGCAGCCAAGCGTTCAGTGGTGGGCCTGGGAGTCTCTGCATGCTCTTTGGTGCCATGAATTTCTGCTGTCCTCATGCCCACGTGGTCTTCCTGAATCCTTTTTTCCTCATGTCTGATTCTCCAACCTTCTGAGAAATTTCATAAGCAACATGATAGTCTTGAATATGTTCCTCTTCGGCCTCAATTAGCCAGAGTACATCTCTGTTACTAGGAACTAAAACCTTGATTGATACATGCAGGATATCATTTGATTCTCAAGTCTTCACACCTCTCAAGACACATATCATCACCCCTGTTAAGTTTAGATAATTTGTATTCAATAAGAGTATTAGCTTGCTTAAGAGCACACAGCTACGAAGTGATAGAACTGGCATTTAAATCCAAATTGCACCACAAATATTCTCTCTCTCTTTATAAGTATATGGTGGTGGTGGTTTAGTCACTAAGTTGTGTTTGACTCTTGCAACCCCATAGACAGTAGCCCTCCAGGCTCCTCTGACCATGGGATTTCTCAAGCAGGAATGCTGGAGTGGTTTGCCATTTCCTCCTCCTATGTGTGTATATACATATACACTTCATAGCTGTGTGCTCGTAAGCAAGTTAATACTCTTATTGAATACAAATTATCTAAACCTAACAGGGGTGATGATATGTGTCTTGAGAGGTGCGAAGACTTGAGAATCAAATGATATCCTGCATGTATCAATATATATATATGCACGTGTGTGTGTGGGTGTATACATACACATGCGTGTGTGCTAAGTTGCTTCAGTTGTGTCCAACTCTTGCAACCCCATGGACTGTATGTAGCTCACCATTTTCCTCTGTCCATGGAATTTCCCAGGTAGGAATACTGGAGTGGGTTGCCATTTTCTTCTCCAAGGGATCTTCCTGACCCAGGGATTCAGACTGAGTCTCTTGGGTCTCCTGCATTGGTAGGCCAGTTCTTTACCTCTAGCGCCACCTGGGAAGCCCAATGTATATATGTGTGCATATACACACATATCCACACACACATACATACATATTCAGCAGACCATATGTATAGTTTTATTTCTTACCTCTTATTCTCTTACCTCCAGTTCAGTTCAGTTCAGTCTCTCAGTCGTGTCCGACTCTTTGCGACCCCATGAATTGCAGCAGGCCAGGCCTCCTTGTCCATCACCAACTCCCGGAGTTCACTCAGACTCACGTCCATCGAGTCAGTGATGCCATCCAGCCATCTCATCCTCGGTCGTCCCCTTCTCCTCCTGCCCCCAATCCCTCCCAGCATCAGAGTCTTTTCCAATGAGTCAACTCTTTGCATGAGGTGGCCAAAGTACTGGAGTTTCAGCCTCAGCATCATTCCTTCCAAAGAAATCCCAGGGCTGATCTCCTTCAGAATGGACTGGTTGGATCTCCTTACAGTCCAAGGGACTCTCAAGAGTCTTCTCCAACACCACAGTTCAAAAGCATCAATTCTTCGGCACTCAGCCTTCTTCACAGTCCAACTCTCACATCCATCCATGACTACTGGAAAAACCATGGCCTTGACTAGACGGATCTTAGTCGGCAAAGTAATGTCTCTGCTTTTGAATATACTATCTAGGTTGGTCATAACTTTTCTTCCAAGGAGTAAGTGTCTTCTAATTTCATGGCTGCAGTCACCATCTGCAGTGATTTTGGAGCCCCCCAAAATAAAGTCTGACACTGTTTCCACTGTTTCCCTATCTATTTCCCTTACCTCTTCTTAAATGTTTCTTTGTCTAAATAAGCAATTGGACACTTTTGTAAAGTTTTTCAAAATCACAGAGGGACAAATTATCAGCTGTGATTTAAGATGCTTCATTTTTTGTGGAGATAAAAGGAACTCTTGTACACTGTTCGTGGGTAAGAAACTGGTGCAGTCACTATGTAAAACAGTATAAATTTCCTTAGAAAACTAAAACTAGATGTACCATATGATTCAGCAATTCCACTCCTGGGCATATATCTGGAAAAAATGAAACCCTTAATTTGAAAAGACATATGCATCCCAGTGTTCACAGCAGCACTATTTACAATAGCCGAGACACAGAAGCAACCCAACTGTCCATCAACAGATGAATGACTTAAGAAGATGTGCTGTGACTATACAATGGATTATTACTCAGCCACAAAAGAGAATGAAATTCCGCCATTGGAAACAACATGCATGGACCTAGAGAAGATCATGCTTAGTGAAATGAATCAGAGAAAGATAAATACTAGATGATATCATATGTGGAATCAAAAAATAATTCAAATGAATCTACATACAAGACAGAACAGACTCACAAACACAGAAAACAAATTTACGGTTACCAGGGAGAGGGCAAATTAGGATTATGGGATTAACAGATACAAAGTACTTATATAAAGTGGACAAGCAGCAAAGATTTACTGTATGACATAGGAAATTTCACCAATATTTTATAACAATGTATAATGCAATGTAATCTGCAAAATCACTAGGCTGTACATCTGAAACTAACACAATATTATAAATCAACTATAATTTTTAAAGTGAAAGTGAAAGTTGCTCAGTTGTGTCCGACTCTTTGCAACCCTATGGACTATACAGTCCATGGAGTTCTCCAGGCCAGAATACTGGAGTGGGTTGCTTTTCCCTTCTCCAGGGGATCTTCCCCACCCAGGGATCAAGCCCAGGTCTCCCGAATTGCAGGTGGATTCTTTACCCTGAGCCACCAGGGAAGTCCAATTTTCAAAGAGATGACTCATCTTTAGAATGATTTTCACGTAGTGGGGTTATGTGAGGTATTCCTAGCTCCTGCGTGTGCATGTGCACACCCACCCACACACCCGCCCACAAATATATACTTATGTGAAGAGTTTTGGTTCCTATATAAAGATTTTTTGTTTGTTCGCTTCAGCATATTTTAAAACTCTCCAGACCCAGAAACTGCAGCAGGGTTGGCCCGAGAAGCTCTTTCACATTCAGGCTGGTCCACAAACCAGAAGAAGATGCCTCTGATAAGAGAGAAGCTGTGAAGGGAAAAATAGTTGGTCACAGGCTTTATTTATTTATTTATTTGGGCGTTGCTTTGTTTCTGCAAAAAGCATCATGGTTCGCTTTGAAGCTTCCATTTTTTTTTTTTCTCTCCAAGCAAAATTTTGATGCTGCAGAAATTCTTACCAAGAAAATGCTTAGCAAATATGTTCCAGGAGACTATCTGATTTGTGTTTGCACATAATTTTCCTGGTGTGGATCCTAGGTAACAGACAGGCTAAATAATAAACATGGTCTTGGAAGAATTTCTTCAATTATGGAACGGGTGAAGCTCTGTTAAGAACTGTGGAACTGATAGTCCCCACCTGGTCCAATAAGCCAAGTGGGTAATTTCCACCTCTTTAAGAGGATATGGATTTGATACAGGTATATTCATCTTGAGTGAATAAAAGCCCATGCTTTTGATTCAGGAGGATACAAGGCTCTTCTTTCTCTCTTGCAGAAAAACATTCAAGTAAAAACACTTTTGTGAGAATTTCCCATAGGAAATTCTAGGAATCTGCTCAGATTAAAAAGGCATCCAGTTATTGATTTCCTCTGATAGAGAGGATCTTCTCTGCACACTGAGTTCTCTCTTGGAAGGTCAGTGATTTGGTTCTGGGAATGGTGAGATGTTGGAAGATGGAATGATGCTCTTCATAGGAGATTCTGGGAATGTATAGATGCTGACAGCCACGTGTCAACTGCACTGCAGAATCCAGCTGCCTCTGTTGCAGGCACAGACTCAGCAGTGCTAGGAAATTTCCGAGACTGCACTTTTATTCCAGATTCAGAGTTATTCTTTGGTACCCCCATTCACACAGGTATTTCTAGCCCGTCTTGGTTAGCATTGTAGATAACATCAGAAATGGAGCTTGGCCTGTAGCAAGCAGGAGAGCTGACTTCTTCTGAAATTAAATTTGGATTAGCCATAGTACCTCCTCTCTCTGAAAGCTGTGCTGAATAATAAGGTGAAACTGAATGCTGTTCCCAGAAAATTTATGCCACATTTGTGGGGACATTTCCAATAAAAAATTGAATTGATGAGCAGAGAGTTAATCATGTTGTAACTGGGTATAGTCTCATGAACCACTCTCCACTGGAGTCATAATGAACTGGTGGTGGGCCCCGAGCTAGCCAGGGATGTTTCCTGCCCTGGCTTTCTGCGAGCAAGAGTCAGGCTGCTGCTGCTGCTAAGTCACTTCAGTCATGTCCGACTCTGTGCGACCCCATAGACAGTAGCCCACCAGGCTCCCCCGTCCCTGGGATTCTCCAGGCAAGAACACTGGAGTGGGTTGCCATTTCCTTCTCCAATGCACGAAAGTGAGAAGTGAAAGTGAAGTCGCTCAGTCGTGTCCGACTCAGCGACCCCATGGACTGCAGCCCACCAGGCTCCTCTGTCCATGGGATTTTCCAGGCAAGAGTACTGGAGTGGGGTGCCATTGCCTTCTCCGAAGAGTCAGGCAAGCAGGCACAATGCTTTCTGTGGAGAGCCAGTTAAGAAACTGTGAAGTTGCTCAGTCACGTCCGACTCTTTGCGACTCCATGGACTGTAGCCTACAGGGCTCCTCCCTCCATGGAATTCTCCAAGCAAGAGTACTGGAGTGGATTGCCATTTCCTTCTCCAGGGGATCTTCCTGACTCAGGGATCGAACCCGGGTCTTCTGCATTCCAGGCAGACGCTTTAACCTCTGAGCCACCAAGTTGCCTATAAAAATCTCACACTTTTAGTTTGTCTTGATTTGAAACAGATTTAGCTGTTTTTCTAGCTAAAGGTGTGGTGATGATGACTCTAAAAGAATTTCTTATCTAGGTGCATTCTGAAAGGTCCGTAAAGAAATTACTCCTAGGTGAACCGAAAGGGACAAAACAATAGTTACTTTAGTACTGCTGTTTTTAAGCAGTGACCTGTAAGCCTGGATGATTATGTATTAATGGTCCTTTCTCTGTTGCAGTGAAAAAAGAATTTCCTTAAGCTTCAGATAAACCTGATTTTAGCATTCATCCAAACAAATGAAAATTACATTTGTGATCTCCTTTCACCTCTTTGAAATTCCAATACTGAGTATTTTGTAACCAGTATACATTTGATCCCTCCAGTGATCATGAACTCTACTATTAATATGTATACACAACGCCTTAAAAATCAGCTCTTGGTGCAGTCTGCTATTGTGTTTTGAGTGAATGACTCATGACTGCAGATTTAAATGGTACCTACAGAGAAAGCTTATTTGAATTTTTTAAAAATGATGTTCCCTTTCCAGGTAAAGTGTCAAAAGAATTCTTCCAGTTAATTTTTCTGAAATCCATTGAAAATGTATGACTCCATTTTCCTCCTTCCTCAAGGGAACAATTAACCATTTCTCAAGGATTAATACAATAGGCTGAAATTTGTATCGATTAAAACTATCCTCCCCATCAAATTTTGATTTAAATCTCAAATTTAAAAGATTAACATTTAAATGGCTTTTGATGTTGCTCACCAAAGTGAGAAAAAAGTCCAAGTGACTACAAGTTGTCTAGTTCATAAATAAATCATATTTGTGGCTTCGCAGTTTTGATGAGAGCCAGTGTTGTAAAATTATGGTTCTCCTAGCATGGTGAACTTTGTACCAGGGGTCAGTCTCTCATGGAAAGAAGTCATTTTCTATCAAATGTGTGTCGTCATTCTGACCACTGCCCTGGGCTCTGAAAAAGTATCCAAATGTTGACAGTTTACTATGACAGTCCAAACTGGTCATCCCAGAATATGCGATTTACAAAAAGAGAAGAAATGTACTCATTAATCCCAGATGGGGAAGAACCCAGAACAGTTATTGGGAGCTCTCTTAAAATTTGTTAGTTTTGTAATCCTCCATTTGGTACTTCTAAAACCTACGAAGCCCCTTTGATCTGTTCTGTCCAATGTAGTAGCCACACGTGGCTATTTAAATTTAAGTTAATTAAAAACTATACAAAATCACATATTCAGCTCCTCAATCGCCTTTGTCCCATTTCAAACGCTCAATATCCATGTATGGCTGGTGGCCACTGTGTCCGGTGGTGCAGATACTGAACATTTTCATCATTACAAAATGTTGTATTGGATATTGCTGCCTTCAAAGGAGAAGGAAAAAAGAGAAATATGTATTGAGAAGTTACCATGTGGTACGCATCATATTTGCTCTTGATTCTTCCCATTTCACAGTGAAGAAGTTTAGCTTCAAGGAGTTTAAGTCACTTGCTCAAGTCACATAGCTGATACAGAACAGTTAGGACTCTAACCAATTACACTTGATTCCAAGCCCGGTGTCATTTCCAATGTATGGCCACGTGCTGGCTCATCCATTTATCTCTCTAACACAGACTTAATGAGGGAGAGACTGTATGTTTTAATAATTATTTCAAGACAGCAGGTGAAAACTGATACTGAACACACTGGTCCCTCTGCTTTCTGAGGACCTGTGCTAGCAACCAGGGCTATCAGTTTAAGGGGATGAGTATATTTCCTGGCTTCACAGCACTAGTGGGGGAGTCAAACTCTCAACATATAATCAAAAACTAATTATCAGCTACAATTGTGATAAGTATCAACAAGAAGAGCCCATCTGTTTTGGGGGAGGCTTCCAAATTCCGTTAAATAACAACCACAATAATAATTAGCACATGAAACTTTAGTTTCTGATGCCTGCAAAGTTCAAGTTAGTAAGACAAAGCTATGATACCATGGGCTTCCTGACAGATGAGCCCACTGTAATCTTTATGCCTGGTAAACAGAGAGATCCATTTCATTCAAGGTCATCCTAGGTTAGCGTGAGCAACTTCAATTTCGTCTGATTCTCCTTGGGTAGAGGTGCTTCTGAAATGAAGAGCTGAGATCGGCTAATTTGTCAGCATTACAAAGCGGGAGCCTTATTGTCGTAACTCTTCCCCCTCATTGAGGCTTCCGGCGGCAGCAGCTGACATATGATCCTCACAGATAAAGATGCCAGAGCCTGGCTATTTCTCGACCACACTGCTGTGGGTCAGATAGTGGGGAAATGCTTCTTCTTAGCCATTTCTTTGTCATTTTTAACAGGTTTAAGCTCAAATATTCATGAAAGGATATTGAGAACCAATACACGATAGCATGAAATTCAAAACGCTAGAAAAAAAACAAACCCAAGCTATAAACTGTTATCATTTTGAGTGTTTTATTCCTTTTAATGCTACTCTATTAGTTTCAATAAAAGGACAACAGAATGTCCATTAAACCACAACCTGACACGCTTATTATGCCAATACGATTAGTTTTTGTGAAGCACTCATGTACCGGTTATAGTTTATAGAAAAATTGATTTCACAGAATCAGAGAAATTAGAACTGGAAACATTCTATTAGGTCACTAGATACATCCCCTGAGACTATAATAGAATTGATCCCTAGTTTGCAGTGTGTTATCCAATGCATTTTTCTATCCAGTTTTGATAGGCTTGTATATTTATTATAGGCTGGCAATATGTACCACTAAAAATTATAGCAATTCATCTGAGAAATAAAACTCTAGAAAATAAGCATTTGTTGAGGACTAATTTTACTTTGGTGGATACATTTTTAATATACTAGTGTTTATAGCCTTTGTCTTGTAAGAGACGAGGAAGCAGCAGTGGATCGTGGGTTAGCATTACAATCAAATAGTGAATTTGCATATCTTAAGTTGCAGAAATTTCCCCAGACATCATTTCCCATCAGACTCCTACAAAATGTAGTATGAATTTTTGATTCTCAAGAAGGGCTTTTTTTTTTTGGTACAGGAAATTGAGCCTTGTACCCCATGCAAGTGCCTGCAATTAAACACTTGGCTGGACTGACATTTTCTTATTTGGGAGCAGTGCGTACAAAACTGTGACTCTTGGAGACACATTTGCAAGGAAGTGGCAAATGAAGCTAGAGAGCTGGGGACGGTTGCGGCCAGGGAATGAGCTGGTGTTACATAAACTTTCCGTGTTCTTTCTTCCTTCTTTCTTAGCAGCAACTCAGAGAGGGAAAAAGGAGAGCAGAAGGAGATGGCTTCACCAGGAAAATTTACATAAAATACAATCAGCCTATAAACTCCTGGGATCTCCCAGGTCAAATGCGTGGGATTGCTTTTCTCGGCTCCAACACAAGCAATTCAGGAATTCTCTTCCTCCAACCAGCCTTGGAGTTCATTTGCATCTGATTTCATTGAATAAAGATGGAAAGAAGGGACTTCTCTGGTGGTCCAGTGGTTAAGACTCCATCTTGCAATGCAGGGGACACTGGTTTGATCCTTAGACAGGGAACTAAGATCCCACACGCCATGGAGAGCGCCACATGCACCCCTGAGCCCAAGTGCTTCAGCTACTGAACCTGATGAGGTAAATAAGTAAAAGTAAATATTGTAAAAAAGATGAAGGGAAGCTCACAATATGAGTTTTTTCAGGCATACCAGGTTTTCCCTTTACCCCTTGCTCCTCCATGGAGATGGAAGAGAGTTGGTTGTGGGCTGGGTTGGTAGGTCAAGGAGGGTGATCAAGGCTAAGTGTGGAAAAAGGCAGACAGGAAGGCACCACAATTCAGCATGTGGCTAAATAATGCCTGGTTTCCCCTGGGGGTTTGCATTGTTATATCCCTGTTCAAAAGCCCAGATGAAATTTTTCTTTGTTCAGGATGCAGCTGATGGGTATTTTGTCTGGAGAGCATCCCAGAGAGGGCCTTATGCATCTTTTGTACACCTGCACATTAAATGAGCAAGAATGCCCAGGTGCTAACTAAGACTTCTGAATTCATGGTAAATTACGCAAACAGGTAATTTTGCTTGTCCAGAAGGGAGTGCAATCAGTGGTACAGTCTTCCTAAGCTCCCCATCACTTAGGAAAATGTGAACTGAAAGGCAGTCAAGCGGTGACAAGACCTACTTGCTCAGTGTGGCGTATCTGCTTTGACAGATGCCAGTCACAGACAAGGAGGCCTGCCCACCGGGCATCCTCACACCCAAGGCAGAAGCTAGTAAAACTGTGTCAGGAGATTCACAAAGGCAGGGGCCTTGGCCATGTTAACCCCTGAATGGCAGCAGTAAAGACAGGTTTATCCTGGGGACCCAAGGCTATGTCCAAGTGAACACAAGGAACCATCTCTGAAGAGAGACAGGGAATTGCGCTCTCAGCGTCAAACAGACTTCCTGTAGTGACGGAGAGCCTACCCTTATTGCTCAAAGTGTGCTCCAAGGACCAGCAGAGTCGGCATGACCTAGGAATCTGTTGTACCTGCAGAGTCCTGGACCCCACCCCTGACCTACTGAGTTAGTATTTATTTCAGCAAAACGCTAGTCATTTTCCATAGTAGCTGCCTGGACCAGCTAAGAAGTGACACAGTTTGTCCAGTCCAGTGGCAAGGTAATTTCCTCTTGATCTCAGCAAAAGCCGATAAGTAATCACCCTCTTCATGATTATACATTCCTTTTCTTGGTTTTCTTCCACTGTTTCCTTTGGGAACTAGTTTTTCCTAACTGCATGTGATTTTTGCAAGGCTGTCACCAGGAAGGCTGGGTACCGGACTGAAGCTGGCCAGGAACAACCCCTTTCTGGAGATTGCTATAGCCAGGGGTGGAGGGGTGCTTTATTCTTCTCAAGTTATAAGGTGCAAGGACAAGATGGGGACTGGTAGGGGTCTCTTGCTACTGCAGGAGGGTATCTGCCTGAGATGGAAACCAGGAGAGTCAGGCAGAGCAGAAATAAGGAGGGAAAGAAATCATTTGAATCTGTAGCTCACTTGTCCCAGAACTCAGGTAACCCCAGGTACTTCTGAATCGCATGAGCCAATAAATTCACAATTTCACATAAGCAGATTTAGATAAGTTTTCTGTCTTTTGTAACTAAGAAAGGGTTCCTGATCAATACATTCCTGAAACAGGATTATTGGTTTTTCCAAAATGGAAACTTTTGCATCTGGCCATGGGAACACTTTTCATTGTAAAGTTCACAATCTCTAATTTGACAACTGTGTGAGTTTTTGTGAGTATGTTTATTAAGTATAATCTGAATATAATTAAACATAGAAGGTTTAAAACTTTTAGGCACCGTAAATACTGGTTATTGTATAGCTGCAGCAGGCTGTATTTCTGTTCTAGATTTAGAGGCAATGCCTATTGAAATTAATATTCTAATTTATGCCAACCAATATGCAAATCAGCACAGCTTTGGTGCTTTAGAAAACAAGAGGATAGGATTGCAGCTCTGGTGTTTTGATGGTGCTGATGCTCTGATGGAAGAAGACAAAGAGCCCTAGAATGCAGATGAAACATGTTCCCTCGGTATGCCCAATGCGAATGGAAATTTATGGCTCTGTAAACTGTTTTAAAACAGAAAACAATCTCTCAATTTAATATAGGCCATTTAACCATTCGTTAATTTACTAGATGCAAACACTGCAGCTTTTTGGGAACGATACCACCCATAAATAGAATCTACAACCACAAAAGAAGATATGTACTCTACTGCTGCCAGACGTCCCAAATTAAATATATAACTGATTGCTCCAATTGAAGCCATGAAGTCTGCCTCTCTTCCATGACCAATTAATAGTCACATATATTTCACTATTATGTATCTACATAAATGTTATGTAGGGTGTGTGTATATGTATTTTAAAATTATCAGGTAGGGTTAGGTTATGAATAACAGAAACCTGGAAAGTAGTTTAAATAAAGTGGAAATTTCATTCTTTTTAGGCAGAAGAAGTTTGGAGGAGGATAGTCCAGAGCTGGTATGGGACCTCCATAGTTATTGAGATCTAAAGATTTTTTCTAGCTTTCCAAACACAGTGCCTAGGATGTGACTCTAATCCTTTAGGTTCAAGATGGCTGCTGGGTCCTTAGCCATCACATCCAGTTACCCAGCAGTAAGATGGGGGAAAAGAGAAAGAAAGATTTGCCCTCTATGTTTTAGGGAAACTTCCTGAAAGTTCCACAAAGTATATCTGCTTACATATCCTTGATCAGAACTTAGTGTGATACCACATCTAACTAAGAGATAGGCTGGGAAATATGGTCATTTATTTGGGAGACCATGTGTCCAGAGAAAGATCATTATTCTGTTAATTTTAGAGAGAAGCAAAAAGTAGGTACTTAGAAGGCAACTGTCAAATTCTGCTCCAAATATTAAATATACATTTGTTTATGGATTTATTGTGTTTCCCTTACAAGAAGCTAGCTCTATGAAGACAGGAAGCTAGTACATGATTGTATCCTTAATGTTATTCTGTATATGTCTTTCCTGATTTTTTTCCAATCAATTTAAGATCCTTGGTCAAACCAGAAGACTGGGTCGAGAAGGCAGAAACTGCATCCATATGTGTAAGAGAGTGCTGTGATCAACTAATAATGTCTGCAGCGGCCAGTCCCTATGTGCCAGGCTTAAAGCATTCCCACCAAGGCCTAGCTTTCAACTAAAGTGTTTGAAATGTATGGCTACTGTGACTCATTTAATTCTATGTGCCCAAAGGCTTTGTTTAAATTTGTTGTTTAAAATGATTTATTCTGAGTAGTGACTTGAGTATTCTCTGTACCTTTTTTCTCCTTTATGTGGAGCTCTCTTGTGCAGTTGTAAATTTTTCAGGTTTCCAGAGAGTTGCTAAAAGAATTATATGCAAATTCCAAGTTACCCTGAGTTGGCAAATTCTAACTAAAAGTTGCTGGAAAGGGGATTTTTGCTGTTCTTTAAAGAATAAAATGGAAAAACAGGTCAGGAGTTCTGAGCTGTCAGAGGAGGTTTTCTGTGACATGTTCATGTCCTGAGTCACTGAGAAGGCAAGAGGGGCCTAGAGGAGTGATAAGGACTTTCCAAGTTCAACATCAATGCTAGAAAGAGAAGCTCAGCCTTATTCTTTATTTAGCTCCAACAATCTCAGCACAGGGACAAGAAGACCAGAGTTAAATTAAACTACAATTAAAAATAGCTAAGACTATTGAGTAATGTACCGAATTGCATCTGAACAATTTTGTCTTTAAAAAGCTGTCAGTGCAGCAAACTTCTTTTGCTGCCCCACACAACACATTTTCTCATCAGCGGTGGTGACAAGACGGTGACTGGATGCGGCTATGATTCTGAGGGAGGGAATTATGCAATACTCCATAAAGATAGACCAAAATTTCAAGAATGTAGCTTGAAAAGTCCCCTAGGTGACTTTTATCCACTTCTCCTGGGGCACATACATGTCCCTCTTTCTACCCACTTGCCTACTTGTGGGCAAGAATTACTGCCTATTGGCATGGCCTGCTTTGTTATTTAAATTTTAAGGCTATTTTCATGGAGAATGGCGTGTTTGTAAATAACATCTGAGATCTCTATGTCTTAGTTTGGATTCCTTCTAAAGCAGAGTCTGAGTGTCTTCAAAGCAAGTATTTCATTAGGGAGGTGGTCCCAGGAATCAGGAATGAGTAAACAGGGAGAGTGAGACAAGAAGAAAAAGCCAATAGCTGAGTGTGATACTGAGGTTATCCTATGGGCAATGACGGCTCGATTATCAGAACCATCAGAAAAGTGTACCTGTGTGTCCCAGGATGGGCCCCTGAAGGATGGAAGATTGTAGCATTTACTTGCTGACTCCCATTCCTACTGGTCACAGGTTGCCCCTGGGGCATCAACAAACTTCACCCTTCACCACTCCCAGGATGCATTTGAATGCGTGGTATCAGAGGATCTAGCCACCACTGCCCAGCAGAAAGGCCCACGAGATGCACACTGACAGAGCAAGGGCAGTCTGAGATTGCTGGGTGAGTCCGTGGCAGTGGCAGCTGAAGGCAGAGGCAGACTGAGGGGAATGATGTGGCGGTGGGGTGGTGCTCCAGGTATCTATAGCTATGGTCCTCGACTGTGATCTGAAAACTAGCATCTTGAGAGACAGACTTCATGGTCATAACTGATGCACTTGAGCATGTATTCTAACTGAATAATCAGGGATAGATTAAAGTGACAAAGTGAAGGCTAACATCCCAATACCATCTTATGCATATCCAGATGTCATTCAAACTCCGAATTCTCTTCTTTCTCTTCTTGCTGTTGAACTTGCAAATTTCTCTTGTGTAAACTACTGTCTCTACTTGGTTATGGTTGAAAGACAGTGTGGTGAAAATAGAATCTGTCAAACATTCTTGTTAGAAACTCTTCTAAAAGTCCTTATGAAATGCTAGCTAAAATGAGATTTGAGGATTACACATGATTTTAATTTCTCCATGCTATCAAATTTCTAGTTAACTGGGAGATGACTCATAACCCTTACTAATGGGCACAAAGTACAGAAAAGAAAGACAGATCAAATGCTTATTACTGTTGCAACTGCATTTCCTGGTGCCATGGGCATGGTGGATAAAGGGCACAGAGTCAGTGTGGCATGTGACAACTGCAGAGGCTTTGTGAGTCTGAGTTTGTGCCTGGTTAGCCATGAAACCATGCTCAGCCTCAGTTTTCTCAACTATCAGGGGAGAGCCATCATAGCTCGCTCGCAGGCCTATCACAAGGATTATGCATTATTATGCAAAGTATTTGCTTTATTCAATTGGCATTTGTTAGAAGTCAATACATGAAAAATCTGTGTTTTATTTTGAATCCCACTTTGACTTTGTTTCTGGGTAGAGCTTACTTTTACTGAAACGAATGGCTTTGACTCATTTAGACTATGTCTTTGAAAATAAAATTAGAAAATCCTTGGATTCATGTTGAGCTGAGGTGCCAAGAGGCAAGCATACTTCCCACTTTACCGATCCCAACAAGGAGTAGTCTCCAAGGGACCAGAGTAGCTGGTCCCATACGAGCAGCATGCAGTAGTAAGCAGCCCTCCTTATTCCCGCAGACCCTGCTCGCATTCTGGACATGGTGAGATGACACACAGGAGTGGGGTAGACCCTCCATGGTCCCTCATCATCTTTAGCTGTTTGGATTCATCACAGAGAAGGATTTGATTCAGCCTGTAGCCCAAGATAGACCTCTCCCAAGAGCAACAGGGCAGGTTCAAATCTGGGGATATACAAAGACTTTACAAGAGATACATAGGTATGCCTAGATTTAAAGGATTTCATTCCCAGATCCTCTACTTTCATATATATTCTTTCTAAAATTGAGTGGAGGAGCTCTGAAAACAAGACCGTGTTTCTCTTCCACTTTCCCTTTCATAGTCTTCCTTCTCCCTCTTTAGAGAACTATTGATTTCTCACGCAATTATACTATGATGCATTGCGTGCACACTCAGTTGCTCAGTCATGTCCAAATCTTTGCAACCCTGCGGACTGTAGCCCACCAGGCTCGTCTGTCCATGGAATTTTCCAGGCAAGAATACTGGTGAAGGTGAAGGTGAAGTCGCTCAGTCGTGTCCGACTCTTTGCGACCCCATGGACTGTAACCTATTAGGCTTCTCCGTCCATGGGATTCTCCAGGCAAGAATACTGGAGTGGGTTGCTATTTCCTCCTCCAGGGGATCTTCCTGACCCAGGGATCAAACCCACGGCTCCTGTATTTCCTGAACTGGCAGGCAGATTCTTTACCGCTGAGCCAGCTGGGAAGCCTGCGATACATTGCTCAAGATATAAAAAACCTCTGTGATGTCACACAAAGGGAGACTTAGGAAAAAAGAACATTTTTAAAGGACCTTGTCTTTTCCATACTCCAGAAACTGCCGAAGAAACATTTTCTGCAGAGGGAGATCCTTGTGTCTTTTGATAGAGCAAAGTAAAGGCAGAGTCTTATTCCAAGGGAAGGTTGGGAGTATAATCTGTGTATTGGTAGTGGATGATGTTCAATGAGACATGTCTTAACATGTTTTTTCAGTTTAATAAATAAAGCCAGATATTTTCTGACAGAAACTAAGCCTGATTTGGCTGATTGGTTTGACAACAAGGATTGCTTATATGGCAGACATTTTCCATTAATAAATGAGTTTGATGTATAGCTCCAAAGTTGTATTAAAATATATTTAAAGCATGTACCATTAATAAAGCATTTAACAAACAATATTATATTAGAAGAGGCATAATGAAATAGCCAATCATTGATTTTCCCAACGCTTTATGTGTGTATCAGGTTAAATGAGATGCCCCTAAGTGGAAGAGTAAAGCGTGCAACTGTTAGTCATTTGATAAGTCTCGGTGGAGACACTATGATACACTTCTCAGCATTTGAGAGAGGGCAGCTGACTGGGTAACAAATCCTTTTGCAAGTTGGGTGGCTTTCAACTCTTTGCTTTCAATAAAATTGAAGGAAGACCTAATTGAGTTGTCAACTCTCAGACATTAAAAATAATTTGTGGTGATAGATCATTTTGTTATTTTTGATGGAAGAATCAGAAAAAATTCAAAGATATGAGTAGTGCCTCTAAAACAGACCTATTTGCTTCCCATGAAAGCCTATCCATGTGTTTGTGTGAGCATCGTATCTCAGCAATTACATTTTAAAACAAGAGTGAGTAGAAACAGAACTGTTGCTAAAGTCATCTTATTCTAGCAAAAAGTAATGTTTATTCGTGGAACATCAACTAATTGAAAACAGAAGCTTCATCTGTCCCATTGAATGATGCATCTTTAACAAAATTTGAATTTTATGTTTATTATTTATAAAGATTTATAATATGCTGATATATTATTGCCAAGAAGTTTGTATCAGTATGAAATTCCACGGGCAATGCTAATTTAATAGAATGAAAATAAGAGTTCAAAGAGAAAAAGGAATGATGTAAAATTTTCAGCTGTAAATATGATAATTTAAATGTTAAAAATGTGTTGAGGGGGTACATTAGCTTTCAAAATTTTGTTAGAGGAGAGGCGACTGGAAAAAACCCACTGTTGCAACAGGCAGCTGCCTATAGTCCTTTGGAGTAATAAATATGTTCTTTGCTGGCATGGGGAAGAGACAGGGAGGATAGAAGCGCCAAGTGCCTCTGGGGGATTCTGTCTAGCAACTAGTTTTGTGGGCTTTTGATTTGTAGTCTAGTGTCCCTTTGAAGACAACTTGAAATTCTGGATTCACTTTGGATTCAGCCTTATGCCTTAACCTGAACTAGGTTAACCGTCTTTGTCATTTCTGACCCTCTCCAGTTCAGATCTGTATCGTCTTAATGCACATCTTCCTCTTTGAAGTTATCCTTGACATATATTTCACTTGGGTGGGTTCTCACAGCCTTCACTTTAATTAAGCCTCTGAAGCATTTGTTTTATTCATTCATTCACTCACTCATTCATTCAGTAAGTATGTATGTGCCAGGCATGGTATAAGGTGCTGGATATGCCATTGTGAACAAAACAAGCATGGGTCCTAACCTCATGGAAGTAATATCTCAGTGGAGGTAGATGAACAGTATAAAAGGAGATAATGATAGAAATAGATGAGTAAAGATCATAAGGGCTATGAATGAAAATAACATGGTATTGACGACAAGAATAACAATGGGTACTTAATTTTAATCGAAAAAAAAAAGTAGGGCAAACCTTTTTGAGGAGATAACAGTTAAACTGAAATCAGAAATATGAGAAGCAACCTTCCATAAGAAAAATGATGAAACAGTGTTGCAGTTAGTGGGAAAAGTGTATGGAAAGGCCCAGAATCAAGGAGCCTGGCCTGTTAGGAGCATTAGAAGGTTGATGCTGCTGAAATACCTGTGCAGAAAGGCAAGTCGGTGCTGTTGGGAGAATAGCTGCTGCTGCTGCTGCTGCTAAGTCGCGTCAGTCGTGTCTGACTCTGTGCGACCCCATAGACAGAAGCCCAACAGGCTCCTCTGTCCCTGGGATTCTCCAGGCAAGAACACTGGAGTGGCTTGCCATTTCCTTCTCCAATGCATGACAGTGAAAAGTGAAAGTGAAGTCGCTCAGTCGTGTCCGACTCTTAGCAACGCCATGAACTGCAGCCCACCAGGCTCCTCCATCCATGGGGTTCTCCAGGCAAGAGTACTGGAGTGGCTTGCCATTGCCTTCTCCAGGGAGAATAGCTAGTGATGTAAAAGTAGGACAGAAAAAACAAGGGCCAAAACATGTTAGGGAGCTCAGATTTTATTCCACGTGCCATGGAAACCCAACGAAAGTTGTCTAGCAAGCTTGGTTTATTTTTAAAAGATAATTTTGGCTTCTGTTTGAAGATTGGATTGGAGTGGGGCAAGATAGAAACAGGGGAACGATATAGGAGGTGTATCAGCTAGAATAGGTTGGGTAAAGCAATAACAAACAACTCCTAAATCCCTGTGGCTTATGGCAAAAATCTTACAGTCAGGCTACATAATCGTCGCAGGTCAGCTGACAGCTGTCTCCATAACCACTCACTCCAGGATCTGGGCACCCTCCATCTCGAACATTGATGGTCACGATAGCAGGAAAGGGCACACAGCAAGCCATGGCTCTTAAAACCTCTGCCTAGATGTGTTACTGTCACTTACACCTGTACTTCATTGTCAGAATAGAGTCACATGGTCCCTCCTGAGTTCAGAGGGGAAGGAATGTGCTGCTTTGAAGGAAGGGCACTGCAGGAAAAGAAAGTAAAATATTTGGTGACAGTAATACTGTGTCACCCTTCTGGAGGTTACCATTATAATCCAAAGAAGAGATGATGGTAGCTTCAATGGGAGTGGTGCTGGTGAAGAGAGATGGACAGATTTGAGGTCAGTCTTAGAGTTTCTTTTTGGCTGTGATGTCCCATCACTTCATGGCAAATAGATGGGGAAACAGTGGAAATAGTAGCTGACTTTATTTTTCTGGGCCCCAAAATCACTGCAGATGGTGACTGCAGCCATGAAATTAAAAGACGCTTACTCCTTGGAAGGAAAGTTATGACCAGCCTAGACAACATATTGAAAAGCAGAGACATTACTTTGTCAACAAAGGTCCGTCTAGTCAAGGCTACAGTTTTTCCAGTAGTCACGTATGGATGTGAGAGTTGGACTATAAAGAAAGCTGAGCTCAGAAGAATCGATGCTTTTGAACTATGGTGTTGGAGAAGACTTTTGAGAGTCCCTTGGACTGCAAGGAGATCCAACCAGTCCATCCTAAAGGAGACCAGTCCTGGGTTTTCATTGATAGGACTGATTTTGAAGTTGAAACTCCAATACTTTGGCCACCTGATTCAAAGAGCTGACTCATTTGAAAAGACCTTGATGCTGGGAAAGATTGAGGGCAGGAAGAGAAGGGGACGACAGAGGATGAGATGGTTGGATGCCATCACCGACTCAATGGACATGGGTTTGGGTGAACTCTGGGAGTTGGTGATGGACAGGGAGGCCTGGCGTGCTACGGTTCATGGGGTCTCAAAGAGTCGGACACAACTGAGTGACTAAACTGAAACTGATGGCTTGAATATGATGAATTTTCATTCAGTCACCCTCATTAGACTGTGACCCCTGTGAGGCAAACCATAATATAATATTCATCTCCAGATCTCCTGGACCAAACATGAAACGGCTTACTGAATGAATGAGTACAATTCCACAAATCAAAAATTTGCTTTCTGGATGGAAGCATGGTTTGGAAGTTTTTACAAATAGGCTGAACCTGTTAGGCAAAGAGCAGAAGGAGAAGATTTAAACAATCATTTAACCATAAAAGACAAACCTAGACAACGTATTAAAAAGCAGAGAAATTTATTTGCCAACAAAGGTCCGTCTAGTCAAAGCTATGGTTTTTCCAGTAGTCATGTATGGAGAGTTGGACCATAAAGAAGGCTGAGCCCTGAAGAACTGATCCGTTCAAACTGTGGTGTTGTAGAAGACTCTTGAGAGTCCCTTGGACTGCAAAGAGATTAAACCAGTCCATTCTAAAGGAAATCAACCCTGAATATTCATTGGAAGGACTGATGCTGAAGTTGAAGCTCCAGACTTTGGTCACCTGATGTGAAGAGTCAACTCATTAGAAAAGACCCTGATGCTGGGAAAGATTAAAGTCAAGAGTAGAAGCAGATGACAGAGGACAAGATGGTTGGATGGCATCACCGACTCAATGGACACGAGTTTGCACAAGCTTGGGGAGATGGTGAAGGACTGGGAAGCCTGGCGTGCTGCAGTCCATGGGGTCTCAAAGAGTCAGAAACAACTGAGCGACTGAACAACAGCAACAACCGTAAGACCGCGCCTTATGCAGGTTTTCTGCAGGATTGCAAGGAAAATTGATTTAAAAAAAATCTTTATTTGTGCCACAGTGCTGTTATAGGAAGATCTGACTTAGAACTCAAATGTTGTGCACTGTCCTGCTCCATTCCGTCTTGGGCTTTAAATTTCTTCCATTTCTTGTCAGTTTCAGATCTCTTTACATCCCAGGATAGAATGAAAGTGTAGGCATTTGCAGCAATGTCTTTGGAGAAAATAAATTCCAGATATAGCCAATAAATCCAGCACAGTCACTCCCTGAAACAAAGAGAATGACTGGCAGAGCAGAGAAAAATCCTGCAGAAAACAAACCATCGAAAATGCGGCAGAGAAGCTGGCCTGCCATGCTCCTGAGAGCCCACAGGAGGGGGCTGCTCACCCCTTTGCCCTGGGGTCCTCGTGTTGCAGGAAGGAGACCCCTTCCAGGGCCTGAGAATGAGTTCTTGTCTAACACTCTGCAGTGGATTATTGAGGAGACACACGTGCTGACCAAGCAAGTGACTTTATTGGGAAGGGGCCCAGGGCAGAGAGCAGCAGGGTAAGGGAATGGGAGGACTGCTTTGTCACGTGGCCCGCAGTCTCAGGTTTTATGATTACAGGGTTAGTTTCCAGCTTGTCTCTGGCCAATCATTCTGACTTAGGGTCCTTTCTGGTGGTGCACGCATTGATCAGCCAAGACGGATTCCAGCGAGGAGAATTCTAGGAGGTTGGGTAGGACATGTGGCATCTTGTTTTGACCTTTCCTGAATGCTTCTGGTTGATGGTAGCTTGTTAATTTCATGTTCCTTACCAGGACCTCCTGTTATAAAGTAAGTAACTCATGCACATGATTACTGTGGTGCCTGGCCAGGTTGGGTAGTTTCAGTCCCTTTCCCGAACATTTGTGGAGCTCCAGCCTGTGTGGGAGGCTGAGTAAGAAGAATGACCACCCCATGGTGGGTGTCCTAAGAGGGTGTGGGCTGACCTGACCGGGGCCCTGAAGTTCAGTGTGGACCACTTCTCTCTCCACCTAAGGTGGATATTACTGGCTCCCGTCAATACAAATCCCCAATACAAGAGTGCCTGCTATGAACAGAGTGTCTGTGCTCAATGCCACATATAGATTACACCGGGGACCAGATTCTTCTTTAAAACTTGTTTAGCAGAACCCCCTTTCGGGTTCATCTCTATTCTCGGCACATCCTTATCCAACTGATGTGATGTAGTTCAACAACAGGGGTGATGGGTGAGGGTACTGAAAGGAGGGTATTTACAGATCATCAGCACGTTCAGTTCCGTTCAGTCGCTCAGTCAAGTCTGACTCCTTGCAACCCCGTGGACCACAGCACGCCAGGTCTCCCTGTCCATCACCAACTCTCGGAATTTACCCAAACTCAGGTCCATTGTGTTGGTAATGTCATCCAGCCATCTCATCCTCTGTCATCCCCTTCTCCTCCTGCTCTCAATCTTTCCCAGCATCAGGGTCTTTTCCAATGAGTCAGCTCTCCGCATCAGGTGGCCAAAGTATTGGAGTTTCAGCTTAAACATCAGTCCTACCAATGAACACCCAGGACTGATATCCTTTAGGATGGACTGGTTGGGTCTCCTTGCAGTCCAAGGGACTCTCAAGAGTTTTCTCCAACACCACAGTTCAAAAGCATCAGTTCTTCAGTGCTCAGCTTTCTTTATCAGCATGTTACTTCCTTTCTTTGCCCCACCATGCCATGCTCCCCACCGCCCCCGCCATCATCCTTCACCTCAGCCTCTGTCACTCCCTTCCCCCTCTGCCCCTGCTTCCCCCCATCCCCAGACCCACATAACAAGCTAGGTTTGGAGTAAGCACCAATGAGAGGAAAGTTCTAGACCATGAGGACATCAGTCTGGACTTTCTGGTGGTGCACGCATTGATCAGCCAAGACGGATTCCAGCGAGGAGAATTCTAGGAGGTTGGGTAGGACATGTGGCATCTTGTTTTGACCTTTCCTGAATGCTTCTGGTTGATGGTAGCTTGTTAATTTCATGTTCCTTACCAGGACCTCCTGTTATAAAGTAAGTAACTCATGCACATGATTACTGTGGTGCCTGGCCAGGTTGGGTAGTTTCAGTCCCTTTCCCGAACATTTGTGGAGCTCCAGCCTGTGTGGGAGGCTGAGTAAGAAGAATGACCACCCCATGGTGGGTGTCCTAAGAGGGTGTGGGCTGACCTGACCGGGGCCCTGAAGTTCAGTGTGGACCACTTCTCTCTCCACCTAAGGTGGATATTACTGGCTCCCGTCAATACAAATCCCCAATACAAGAGTGCCTGCTATGAACAGAGTGTCTGTGCTCAATGCCACATATAGATTACACCGGGGACCAGATTCTTCTTTAAAACTTGTTTAGCAGAACCCCCTTTCGGGTTCATCTCTATTCTCGGCACATCCTTATCCAACTGATGTGATGTAGTTCAACAACAGGGGTGATGGGTGAGGGTACTGAAAGGAGGGTATTTACAGATCATCAGCACGTTCAGTTCCGTTCAGTCGCTCAGTCAAGTCTGACTCCTTGCAACCCCGTGGACCACAGCACGCCAGGTCTCCCTGTCCATCACCAACTCTCGGAATTTACCCAAACTCAGGTCCATTGTGTTGGTAATGTCATCCAGCCATCTCATCCTCTGTCATCCCCTTCTCCTCCTGCTCTCAATCTTTCCCAGCATCAGGGTCTTTTCCAATGAGTCAGCTCTCCGCATCAGGTGGCCAAAGTATTGGAGTTTCAGCTTAAACATCAGTCCTACCAATGAACACCCAGGACTGATATCCTTTAGGATGGACTGGTTGGGTCTCCTTGCAGTCCAAGGGACTCTCAAGAGTTTTCTCCAACACCACAGTTCAAAAGCATCAGTTCTTCAGTGCTCAGCTTTCTTTATCAGCATGTTACTTCCTTTCTTTGCCCCACCATGCCATGCTCCCCACCGCCCCCGCCATCATCCTTCACCTCAGCCTCTGTCACTCCCTTCCCCCTCTGCCCCTGCTTCCCCCCATCCCCAGACCCACGTAACAAGCTAGGTTTGGAGTAAGCACCAATGAGAGGAAAGTTCTAGACCATGAGGACATCAGTCTGGGAGGAGTGAGTGGGCATGGCTCCCACCACATGGCCCCTCTGAGTCCTCCTCTGGCCACTGAAATTCAAGGTCACAGGCAAGGTCAAGGGCAAGCTTCAGAGCCAGAACAGTGCCACCACCGCCTCCCCCGTGCCACCTCCCTCCCCTCACCGCCCACCCCCAGGTCTTCAGCCTTACTTAGCAAGTGAACCAGTAGCGATGGTATGCATAACAGATCGAGGAACTGTCTCTGGTTTCATTTTAGCTATTCCCACTCTAAAAGTAATTTCCCTTGGCCCATCTCTGGAGGCTGAAATTCCACGGTGTGTGGTTTGTTCCTTAGGGGTAAGCAGGACCATCCTCTTGAGGTGTCTTAAAAAAAAGTGAATCTTCCTCAGAGGCAGGATTCCTTGAACCAGACTCAGTTTCCAGGAAATAAATGAGTTCTCCACCAAATGCCTCAGGCTTGGAGTGGGAACAGAACAGAACAAAAGGGGCTGGGGGTATCTGAGGGACGAGGGGCGCTGAAGCAAGGAAGAAAGAGAAGGGAGGCGGGGGCTGTAGCACTTGAGGAGCTGCAGCAGGGGGAGATGCCCCAGGCCCTGCAGTGAGGTTTCTAACGGTGCGCACCTGCACAGCTGAAAGACCCGGGGCCCCCCAGGGAGAGGATTAGCGCTTTGGATAGGTACTGTGCCGATTCCTCCAACCACTCTGACCTCGACCTGCGTAGATCATTCTAGCACAGGTCCCAGGAACTGATTTTTAGCAGAAAGGGCTAGTTCTGGGATTCAGAAACACTGTTGTTCTTCCCAGTAAGATGGGGCACAGGAAAGACTCGGTAGGGGAAGAGAAGGAAGGGCTCCCAGCGTCAGGCCCTGGCCAGGGATTCTTCTTCTCAGCAGGCCTTCAAGCCCAAATGCCCAGCCAAGCCCTCATATGCCGGTGATCCCGACGTTCAGAGAGCTAAGGGAGCCACGTGCCCTACAAGGCAGCCTGCCTCACCCCTCCATCTGCTCCTCACAGGGAGGCCTCCTGGCCAGGAACTCGTGCCTGATTCTCCCTCTGCAGCTGTGGAGTGGATGCAGAGGGCGCTGGTGTTGGTCCTGAATGGTGTTCTGAGGCAGCAGATGTTGTCTGCTTGTTCCGGGCAGGGCACAGACGCTGCCAAGGAGGCCAGCGTGCAGCCGTCCCCTGGCTCTCTGAGAGGCCCTGAGCTGGTTGCCAGGTGCGTGGCCAGTTGGATCTGATGGCAGTTGCTGAGTGATGTCCTGTTTGCTGCCGAGGCAATCATAATGCGATGCTTTCCTGCACTTAATGTGGTGTGCAGTAAGATTAAAGTCAGTATTCTGTTGGAGAAAAAGCAAATAAAACTGGTTTCCAGAATAATCCCCTGCCTCCTGCTATCATTATTACACCTTCGTTATTCACGATACTTCAAAAAGGAGTGGGGATCCACTGACATGCCAATCAACAGCCTTCTCCATCATCATCAGACCAGGGAGGGCCACAAATCCTCTCATGCTGTGATAGGTATATAGTTACACAGTATTAGGAGCCCAGTATTAAGGTGGAAGCAGTGACAGATTTTCTCCTCTTGATCTCTCAAATTCACTGCAGATGGTGACCGCAACCTTAAAATTAGAAGATGATTGCTTCTTGAAGGAAAGCTATGACAAAAACAAAGACATCACTTTGCTGACCAAAGGTCCATCTAGTCAAAGCTATGGCCTTTCCAGTAGTCATGTACAGATGTGAGAGTTGGACCATAAAGAAAGCTGAGCGCTGAAGAATTGATGCTTTCAAATTGTGGTGCTGGAGAAGACTCTTGAGGGTCCCTTGCACAGCAAGTAGATCAAACCAGTCCATCCTAAAGGAAATTAACCCTGAATACTCATTGGAAGGACTGATGCTGAAGCTGAAACTCCAACACTTTGGTTACCTGATGCAAAGAACCAACTCATTAGAAAAGACCCTAATGCTGGGAAAGATTGAAGGCAGAAGGAGAAGGGGATGACAGAAGATGATGGTTGCATGGCATCACTGATTCAATGGACATGAACTTAGACAAACTCCAGGAGATAGTGAGGGAAAAGGAGGCCTAGAGTGCTGTAGTCTATGGAGTCACAAGGAGTTGGACATGACTTAGCGACTTAACAGCAACAGCATTGATGCTGCTGCTGCTAAGCCGCTTCAAGTTGTGTCCAGCTCTGTGTGACCCCATAGATGGCAGCCCACCAGGCTCCACCATCCCTGGGATTCTCCTTATGAGCCCATAAATGCAAAATCCACAGCTTCCTTTGCTCCCTCCCTCTCCCTGGGACAGGACCTGGCACAGAGCAGAACTAAATTAATGAATTAATCATTGGGGTCAACTCTGAAAGGGGTTGACTTCTCAAAAGCCAGGTCCAGAAAAATCAGGAGGGAATTGTCTCCTTACTGATCTCAGATGAACATTTGATAAACTATTGATTCTTTTGGTTATTTATTACTTATGGCATGCATATCAATTCAGTTCAGTTCAGTCCCTCAATTGTGTCTGACTCTTTGCGACCCCATGAATCACAGCACGCCAGGCCTTCCTGTCCATCACCAACTCCCAGAGTTCACTCAGACTCATGTCCATTGAGTCAGTGATGCCATCCATCCTCTGTCACCCCCTTCTCCTCCTGCCCCCAATCCCTCCCAGCATTAGAGTCTTTTCCAATGAGTCAACTCTTCACATGAGGTGGCCAAAGTACTGGAGTTTTAGCTTTAGCATCATTCCTTCCAAAGAAATCCCAGGGCTGATCTCCTTCAGAATGGACTGGTTGGATCTCCTTGCAGTCCAAGGGACTCTCCAGAGTCTTCTCCAACACCACAGCTCAAAAGCATCAATTCTTCAGCGCTCAGCTTTCTTCACAGTCCAACTCTCACATCCATACATATAAGTGAGCATATATATACGACCTCATGGTTAGTACATACACTGCATTTTATCTATATAAAACATATGTTTTATTTGACAGGCAGCTAACCTGGTTTAAAAATGAGGTTCTAAAGTGTGGTTTGAATTTGTGTTTTTAAAGACCTATCTGCCACATGAAAGGATGGTCCTTCCAACTATCAGCTCTAGCTTTGCTGAACTCATCAAACCATATCTTCTCATAGATGAGTAAACAGGGGCCCAGCCCAGCAAGTATCCTGTGTATTGATGCCCAGCATGAGATGGTAGGGAACACCAGTGTCCAGACTTCATGGGCTTCCAGTCAGCTCTTTCTCTGCCACGCTTCACAGAATCAGCCTTTCTAAGAGCCTCTCAAGCCAGGGAAGGACTTTTTGTCACTCTCTTTAAAGCACGCCATAATTAACAACCTATTTTTCCTCATCTCTCTAATCCACATGGGGCTTATAAGACATCCTGTGTTATTCTGTAGCTGGATCATGCTGGCTTCTTATTATGTTGAAATGTTTCCATTAAGTATATTGGACTCGCATAGTATTTATTTTAAACAAGCCTCTAGGAGATGAGCTAGTTCCTAGATTAGGGGCTCAGACATTTTAAATGAGGACAAAGACCCCGGGTAAACCTGCAAAGCAGGCCAGCATGCTTGGTGTGCAGGTGAGGGAACTTATTACAAGATGTCAATAGACTCATGTGTACTGATTATAGACTAAATGAACAGTATTTCTAGCACGTGTATCTCCTACAGCTCCACAAACATCTATTTCAAACCTTGGGGCCAAATGTGTCTTGGAAGTCAGATGTTTCAGGTTTTAGAGGCCAGGTAATAAGATATATCTATCAGATATTAATAACATCCCCAGCAGAGTCTGGGGAAACACCCTATAATCAAGCACTTTAATCATTCTGCAATTAAGTATGGGAATGTTCACCACTAATGGGTTAAAGAAAGACTATAAATAGTCCAAGGCAATGGCACCCCACTCCAGTACTCTTGCCTGGAAAATCTCGTGGATGGAGATGGGCTGCAGTCCATGGGGCTGCTAAGAGTTGGACACAACTGAACGACTTCACTTTCACTTTTCACTTTCATGCATTGGAGAAGGAAATGGCAACCCACTCCAGTGTTCTTGCCTGGAGAATCCCAGGGACGGGGGAGCCTGGTGTGCTGCCATCTATGGAGTAGCAGAGTTGGACACGACTGAAGCGACTTAGCAGCAGCAGTGCAGGTTAATTTTGCCCCCAGATTAGTTTATCACAAACTTACCAAAAAAAAAAAAGAACCTGCAATAAAAACCCTAAAGCCCATCTTCAGCGCTTTATGAAGTTCAGGGATAAGGGACTGTAGAACTATCACAATTTAAGTATAAGAATATACTGATCAATAAGAGATATATTTTTTAAACAAGTCCCAATATTTAATGTACCTTGATGCTGTTACATATTTTCTTAAACAGTGCCTACATACAAAGATAACCCCAAATATCATGCCAGGAGTCACATTTTATGGGCTCTTGACTATGCCTGGTGGAGCCCCATTACCTGGAGCCCAGCCGTGGGGGCACTTCCCTCCCCAGTGCACAGCCTGAGTAGTGGGAGGACCAGCTAAGACCTAAGGCAAGACCTTATCCTTGAAGGTAAGGGTTCCAATCTTATTAAATAGAAGGACCACTTTTTAACTATACAGGATCTGGAACTAGATTCCAGGGTTAAAATATTCACTCTGCTATATATCTTCTTTAAGAAAATTATTTATTGTTGGCCGCACTGGGACTTCGTTGTTGCGCTTTCTCTAGTTGCGGGGAGTGGAGGCTGCTGGCTGGTTGCGGTGGAGCATGGGCCCTCGGGCACACAGGCTTCAGCAGTTAGAGCACGTGGGCTTTGTTGCCCCGAGGCATGTGGAATCTTCTCGGACCAGGGATTAAACCCCTGTCCCCTGCATTGGCTGGTGGATTCTTAACTACTGGACCACTAGGGAAGTCCTTTTGTGAGACCTCAGACAAGCCATTTTACCTCTTCTTGCTTCCACATCTTGCTCATTCATAAATGAGAGTAATAATAGTCTTATCTCATAGGGACATTGTAGGGACTAAATAAGTTAATTCAGATAAAACTCTTAGAGGGCACATAGTCGTTTCTGAGGAAATGTTGGCCATTATCACTATTATCACTATTGGCTTATTTATCTATGGTAGACAAAATAATGCTGCTCTCCAAAGATGTCGACACCATAGTCCCCATAACTTGTTATAGAATATACTGAAACATACGCCCAAATAAGAGTTTGTAGATGTGGTTAAGCTTAGGATCTTTGAATGAGTCGTTATCTTGGGTTATCCAAGTGTTCTCAATGTAATCACATGACTTCTTAAAAGGAGAAAACTTTTCTGGCTGAGAAGAGAAAGAGACGTGATAACTGAAAGAGACAGAAGCTACACTGATAACTTTGAAGAGGAAGGAAGGGGCCACAAACAAACTAGTGTATCCATAGACTCAAAGGTTATTGGGCCACAGTCAAAGGTTATTGGTATGAAAATTTGACACCCACTACCATAAGGATGAACCAAGTTGACTCATTGGAAAAGACCCTGATGCTGGGAGGGATTGGGGGCAGGAGGANACAAACTAGTGTATCCATAGACTCAAAGGTTATTGGGCCACAGTCAAAGGTTATTGGTATGAAAATTTGACACCCACTACCATAAGGATGAACCAAGTTGACTCATTGGAAAAGACCCTGATGCTGGGAGGGATTGGGGGCAGGAGGAGAAGGGGACGACCGAGCATGAGATGGCTGGATGGCATCATTGACTCGGTGGACGTGAGTCTGAGTGAACTCCGAGAGATAGTAATGAACAGGGAGGCCTGGTGTGCTGTGATTCATGGGGTCGCAAAGAGTCGGACACGACTGAGCAACTGAACTGAACTGAATACATTAACATGTAATACACAATGGAATATTACTCAGCCATTAGGAAGAATGAAATAATGCCATTTGCAGCAACATGGATGGACCTAGAGAGTGTCATACTGACTGAAATAACTCAGACAGGGAAGGAGAAACATCATATGACATCCCTTATATGAACAATCTGAAAAAAAATGATACAGGGGAACTTACAAAGCAGAAAGAGACTCACAGACTTAGAAAATGAATGTATGGTTGCTGAGGGAAAGGGATAGTTAAGGAGTCTGGGTAGGTCATGTACACTGCTATATTCAAAATGGGTCACAAACGAGGACATGGAATAGCATGGATGTGTAGAGCACACGGAAATCTTCTCAATGCTGTGTGGCAGCCTGGATGGGAGGGGGTTTAGGGGAGAATGGGCACATGTATATGCATGGCTGAGTCCCTTCACTGTTCACCTAAAACTACTACAACATTGTTAATTGGATAAACCCCAACACAAAATATAAAGTTTAAAGTTTGAAAAAAAATTAATATGCACACAGTGTTGGGAATAGTGCCTGGCTTGTAGGAAAGCTGTATATACACACGTTTGCTGTAATCAATGTTATATATCATGATGAAGAAATCCATTCCATCAAGAGATAAACCACTGGTGAGGATTTAATTAATTTAAAAGCAGAGCCAAAATTAAACGAAAAACAGCAACAACCAAGGAAAGAAAGACTGCAGGACAGAATGCATATATATATATATCTTGACTAAGCAAACAAAATTAAAGCTCCCCAAAAATCGAGAGATGGAGTGAAGAAAAGTGGAAGAGAGTCTAAGTATGCTGGTCACTTGATCTTTTATGGCAAGGTTTTTCAAAACTGTCTAAAATTGAAACAAGTAATTATAAGACAGCCTTTTAATAATACTCGTGGTCTTTTTTTCTTATCTTCAGAGCAATCTCTTATGAATGAGGAAAGATCTATGAATTTCACTATTTCTTTTATTCTTGCTTCAGTTTCTTTTGCCTTCTATTCAATCCATGGAAAATTTATTTTTATTTTAAAAGGAAATATAACATGATTCCATTATTATGAGGTTATTTTGTCCATTCATCTATTCCTTCATCCAATTATAATTTGTAAATAGAGATATTTGAATTAAGGTTCAATAAGAGAATTTGAGTAAAGAATTGTTTTTCGATGTGTTTCTTAAATATTTTTAATATACATGTACAAAACCAGTAAAGGTATTATTTATTTTTAATATAAATTTATTTATTTTTAATATAAATTTATTTATTTTAATTGGAGGCTAATTGCTTTACAATATTGTATTGGTTTTGCCATACATCAACAAAGGTATTATGTTAAAACATATCAATCTTGGATTTCAGCACCCAAAAAAACAATTTTAAAAAAAGCCAACTACATAAATAAATCAATCATCTTACAACCCTGTAGAAATGACTCATGCCTATTCAAACACATTTTGTTCCTAAGAGAAGAGATTCTATGTATAATCAAAATCAACCTTTTCATTTTTTGTCAACTATTTTCCACTCAATTACTTAAGCATTAGGGAACAGTTTTGTCTTATCAACACCCAGCTGGAAATCAAAGCTTATATGTGATGAAAAATAGTGGCTGTGGGGGTGTGGAGTGATTCATAGGAGTATGATTTCCCGTGTCGGGGAGACGTGATCTCCATCAAGTAGGAGGGTTTTCTTATAATGTTGAGCAAAGATGTAGGGATTAGAGGAGCCACAGTTCAGTTCAGTCGCTCAGTCGTGTCCGACTCTTTGCGACCCCATGAATCGCAGCACGCCAGGCCTCCCTGTTCATTACCATCTCTCGGAGTTCACTCAGACTCACGTCCATCGAGTCCGTGATGCCATCCAGCCATCTCATCCTCGGTCAGGAGCCACAGGCAACTTTATTTCCCTCCAATCAAACTACTGTGATAATGATGCAGTCCTTTGACTAGAGATAATGCTATTGACCTGACATGAAATCTGCCATAGAGCCTGGAGTCCAGGGTCCAGGAGTTGGCTGGACCTCTGAGCTCCCCAGGCAGCATTTGCTGTTTCTTCCCTTCACGCCCACTGCGTCCTGATTGCGCTCTGCTTGCACTTTGTGCTGATAGTTGGCCCGCCACCCACAAGCCTGCGAGCTCCTTGAGGGCACAAACTGCCCAGGTCAGTGCTCCTCTCTAACCCCTGTGCTGGCACACAGCCTCTTTGACGGCGGGTGCTCGGTAGGTATTTGCTGAGTGGATGAGTTTAGAATGAATCGTGTATACTTCTGACCCCACCCCTTCTGTCATCAAGCATATACACGTGTCAGGACAAATGGCTGGGATAGAAAATCTGTGATCTCACAAGATGATGTGAGACTGAAAACTCGGAGCTTGATCAGCCCTGTTACTCAGCTCATCACTGGATGTGGGCATGGCTCCCTACTACCTAAATAAGTTCATTTTCCCCCTTCTTTTTTTAGAGGCAATAGAGAAAGCAAAAAAGTGTTGATTAAAGAGTATTCAGTCTTGAATCATCCCCTTCCCCTACTGAGAGACTTTATAAACCAGTAGAATAGTACCTTGCTCTAATTACTACCATGGTTGGAAGGGTACTGGACTTCCCAGGTGGAACGGTGGTAAAGACTCTGCCTGCCAATGTAGGAAATGCAGGAGACATGGGTTCTGTCCCTAGGTTGGGAAGATCCCCTGGAGAAGGAAATGGCAACCTGTTCCAGTATTCTTTCCTGGGAAATCCCATGGGCAGAGGAGCCTGGCCGGCTACAGTCCGTGGGATCACAAAGAGTCAGACAGACTTAGTGACTGAACAACAGCAAATAGCACTCCTACCGTTCCTGCCCTTAGAGAAAGGGCACCTCCTCTGCCCATTATAAGGCAGTCTTCACCAGCTGAAACACCACTGTCCTGTCTTCTTTGACTGCCTTTAAACAAATTTCCAGTGAATTAAAAAAACCTGTTGCGAATTGACTAGAAACGCTCCCAAGTTCACCTGTAGAACTCAATTAACATGCAGAGTCCTGGGCCCCACTCTGCTGAGATCTGGGGTGGGGCCCAGGACTCGGCAGTTTTACCAGCTTGACAGATGTCCCCTCTGTGAGCAGCACAACTGGGGAGGCTGAGCTTAAAGGCTTATACAAATTCCCCTTGAGCCACTGATGGATGGGTCATTATGAATACCTGTGAGAAAACGTGAAGAAACACAAGGAAGCAGAAGCTCTTTTGAAAGGCTGGTGATGTATTATGTTACTTCAAGGACATTCATGATAACTCTGGATGTCATTCATTTGAGATGCTACTCTGTGTGGGGCTTTGTGCCAGGTCTTCATGTGGCATCACTAATTCTCACAGTCATGGACAGGAGATGATCCCCATTTTGCAGAAGAGGAAGCAGAAACCCAGAGAAATTAGGAAAATTTCCCCAGGCCCTGCAGGTCCTAAGGGCCAGAACTGAAATACAAGCCCAGGACTGCACACCCTCAAAGCCCCCCAGCGAGCTCCACCCTGCTGAGTTGGCTGCGGGATCATCAGGTACTCACTGAAAGCAGCTCTAAACAGGATACCCTCTTCCTTTTACCTGCATTCAGGTCCCCCAGCATCTCTCAGGGTCAAAAGCATTTACTTCAAAACTGTTCCTTATTCTGTTTCCCCCCAGCAGCAGATGTCACAGGGAGACTTACCCCTCATTTTAATTTTGGTGCTAAGAAACCCATAAAGCTTCTATCAGCGTCAAGAAAAAAAGAAAAGGTCCATCTATAAAGATTTAGCCTCTCTTACAGAGTTTCTTCTGCAACTGCTAACTCTCTCTGCCCCAGGTGATGGGTAACGGTGCTCCAGCCTCCACAGAGACATCAGAGCCTCAGTCACCAAGGATGGTGAGCTGTGACACAGGCTGGATAGCACTGATGGGCTCATGCAGTAAACCTGCCTGTGGAGTGACGAGCGAGGAGGCCGTGTGTTTATATTCTAGGGATGACATGCAGTTATCTTTTTCCTTCCCAAAGGAAGAGACTTCAGAGGAGTTAGGGGAACGCCCAAGTGAGCCCCTGGGGACCGGTACCCCTGTCCCTGGTGACGGGGCTGCACGTCATCTTCAAAGCAACCCTTGCATAAAAAGAAATCCATAGATAGACTTTTTATTTCCCAGGATGACATAGGTTAAAAGTGGCTGATGAGAGACATTTTTATTTTTTTTTTGTATATTCAATCTGTCATGAGGATTTGCACTTTGAGGGAAACGCTATCTGAATACTTAGCAAACTAAATATTTGATCACTGCCAGATTATTTAACTTATATGCAGAGTACATCATGAGAAACACTGGCTGGAAGAAGCACAAGCTGGAATATGTGGTGTTGGAGAAGACTCTTGAGAGTCCCTTGGACTGCAAGGAGATACAACCAGTCCATTCTGAAGGAGATCAGCCCTGGGATTTCTTTGGAAGGAATGATGCTAAAGCTGAAACTCCAGTACTTTGGCCACCTCATGTGAAGAGTTGACTCACTGGGAAAGACTCTGATGCTGGGAGGGATTGGGGGCAGGAGGAGAAGGGGATGACAGAGGATGAGATGGCTGGATGGCATCACGGACTCGATGGACGTGAGTCTGAGTGAACTCCAAGAGATGGTGATGGACAGGGAGGCCTGGTGTGCTGCAATTCATGGGGTCGCAAAGAGTCGGACACGACTGAGCGACTAAACTGAACTGAACTGAACTGAGTGCTCTATTCTGCAAGTCTCTTTTCTCTGAATTGTCCATGCAATGGCCAGGGTGCCTTCACTAGGGTTCATCTCTCAATTATACCCAGTTACCAGCCCCACATGTCACCGGGTTAGGTTGGGACAATGGCTTTTTGAAGAGTTAGCGTCTCACACAATTTAGCTCACCACTTGGACTTCTTCCTTGGTTCTGGCTCAGGGTCTGTTCACTCAGAGAAAACGTGACTTCAGTCCTCCTGATGAATGCTTTGCTTTTCTCTCCAGTTGTCCCTTGAGTGGGGGGCGCTGTTCCTCTCTCTGTCCACATTGTTGTTAGTACTGGCTGGGTTCCTGCAGTAGGGCTCACCCACCCTGCCCTGATCACATAGTTCCTGAGGCCACAGAGGTCATATTGCTAAGATGACCCCGAGTGTCTTCCCTGTAAACTTGGACTTGAAGGACTGTTTCCTCCTGGCTGGTGGGATCAGTAACATGTAACTTAAGGGATTCTCTACAGTCATGTTTTTCTACCACGTGAGCCAGAAAAGCAGAGGCAGCAAGTTACAGAGAGGAAGTAAAGAACGGGGAAGAAATGAAGAGAGAGGAGGCAGCAGAAATGTGGAAAGCATCAGGGGTGTTCAGGCCCTGGGTGAGTCATTCTTTGGTCCAGCCACATTTGTCAGTTCAGCTTAAGTAGTCCCATGGAGACCCAGGAGCTGCCGTTCAGAGGAGTTCTCTCTTTATGACTCATCTTTCCCTCCAAGCACTGCAGCATGGGAGTTGTGATGGTCGATTGGGTTGTCCACATGGTATTCCCAGCGTTGGTTCAGAGACAGCCATTGGCATTTTCCTAAAACATCCTAGTTTGCTTTAGAATTCATGTCATAACAACAGCAGTAAATATTTATGAAGCATCTATTTGCAACGTTGACTTGATTTACTGGTGGTAAAACTGAGGCTCAGTGAGCTTAGCAAGTTGTTTCAGGTGGGACTGCTAGCAGGCGAGTGACTGAGTGAGGATTCCAGAACTCTCACTTGCTCTGCTCTGTGTAGATTTAGCTCAATGGAAGGGTCATCTACTTGAAAACTAGTTTAGTCATCACAATCAACTAACCCCTGCTTAAAAACTGCTTACAAATTTGGAGTGGGGAAAGTAACAAGGTATGTTTTGAAAAACTTTTTGAAAATTGAAAATTTAAAAGAAAGACACATGTATATTTATCTACTGTATATATTGTAAATATATACAATATATTTATGTATATTTATTGCACACCCATATATCAGAATTAGATTTGGCTACAATAAAAAAATGGGGCTTCCCTGGTGGCTCAGCAGTAAAGAAACCACCTGCCAATGCAGGAGGCATAGGAAACATGGTTTCAGCCCTTGGGTCAGGAAGATCCCCTGGAGGAGGGCATGACAACCCACTCCAGGATTCTTGCCAGGAAAATCCCCTGAACAGAGGAGTCTGGAGGGCTACAGTCCATGGGGTCACAAACAGTCAGACGTGACTGAAGCAGCTGAGCATGCAAACACACAATGAAAACATAACACTAATCGTAGAGCTTAAGCAAGGTTGAGGCTTATTTTCCTCTCCAGAGGCAGGCAGTCTAGACCTGGTCCCAAAGACACAGGTCCTTCCTAGAGTGGTCCTGCAGATAAGTTTATACTGTGGACATAATCCTGGCTGTTGAAGCTCCAGCCATTGCATTCATGTTCCAAGCAGCAGGAATGAGGATGGCCCAGGGCAAAAGGGCATGCTTTTTTAATGGAGTAAGCTTTCTTCAAAATGTTTTCCAAGAAGCTCCATCTCATGACTTGACCACTTCTATTGACTAGAGAGCCTACAGGTGAACCTTTATAGGACCTGGACCACTGCTGGACCTGGCAATACAGGGACTCGGATACTGAGAAAGAAGGAAAACGTGGATGTTAGGTGAGAAATGGGCTGCCTTAGCAACACCTATTTTGTTCCAGGCATTGTTCTAGGCCTAGAGGATGCAGCAGTGAAAAGCCAAAGTCCCCAGCCACTCTTCAGTTCAGTCAGTTCAGTTGCTCAGTCGTGTCTGACTCAGCGACCCCATGGACTGCAGCACACCAGGCTTCCCTGTCCATCACCAACTCCAGGAGTTTACTCAAACGCATGTCCATCGAGTCGGTGATGCCATCTAGCCATCTCATCCTCTGTTGTCCCCTTCTCTTTCCATCTTCAATCTTTCCCAGGATCAGGGTCTTTTCAAATGAGTTGGTTCTTCATATCGGGTGCCCAAAGTATTGGAGTTTCAGCTTTAGCATCAGTCCCTCCAATGAACACTCAGGACTGATCTCCTTTAGAATGGACTGGTTGGATCTCCTTGCAGTCCAAGGGACTCTCAAGAGTCTTCTCCAACACCACAGTTCAAAAGCATCAGTTCTTCAGCACTCAGCTTTCTTCACAGTCCAACTCTCACATCCATACATGACTACTGGAAAAACCATAGGTTTGACTAGACGGACCTTTGTTGACAAAGTAATGTCTCTGCTTTTCAATATGCTGTCTAGGTTGGTCATAACTTTCCTTCCAAGGAGTAAGTGTCTTTTAATTTCATGGCTGCAGTCACCATCTGCAGTGATTTTGGAACCCTCCAAAATAAAGTCTCTCACTGTTTCCATTGTTTCCACATCTATTTGCCATGAAGTGATGGGACTAGATGCCATGATCTTAGTTTTCTGAATGTTGAGTTTTAAGCCAATTTTTTCACTCTGTATTCCAGTATGGAGACAGATGATGGGGATGCCTGAACTGACCTGGCACAGTATTATCTTTGATGCTCTTGCCCTGCATTGGCCTTAAAGTTCTTGGGGAAGCAAATAATTCCCAAGGTCTCCTGTTGGGTTTACAGTTAATTCCCAGGCTGTTGTTCTACAATGGTTTGTTTTTAAGATGCTTTAAACTTACCAGCACTGAATTTCCTGTACTAATTTCTGCCTAGCTTCAAAAAGTCTCTATCCCATTGATTTGCTGTTTTACTCCTTAGAAGGCCTTCCCAGCAGGCACAAATTCCTTAGAACATCTTGGGGTCATCCACAACCATGAAAGTTTCACCGTGTGCACAGTTCTTCAAATCTCTTTATAAAATTTCTCACCAAGATCAGCCCCTCTTGGGCTCTGAGAACTCCTACTTTTTGCAAAGGAATAACTCTATTTTTTATTACTTGGTTTTCCTATACTGAAATTCAATTCTTTATCCATTTCCAGGAGTCCCTTAATCTTATAGAGATGCAACAGCTTTTCGTCTATAAAATTTTTTTATTTATTTGGTTGTTTTGGGTCCTAGCTGCAGGATCTTCATTGTATCATGGGGCTCTTTTGTTGCTGTGCTTGGTCTAGTTGCGGTGCATGGGCTTTGGAGCGCGTGGACTTCACTAGCTGTGGCATGCAGACTTAGTTGCCTGTGGTATGTGGTATCTTAGTTTCCTGGCTAGGAATTGAACCCAGCTTTCTGTATCGTGGAAGGCCGACTCTTAACCACTGGACGACCATGGAATTCCCTCAACTGTTCTTTAGTTGCCCACAGTAGGGCTTTGGTGTGGACACTTGCCAAAGGTAACTCCAAAGCCTCAAAAGCCTCTCCTCTTTCCCTGGACCCTCAAAGAACTCTGATAATCAGAGCTGGTTCCTGGTGTAGAATCCATCTTGCCTTTACCTCCGTATGTTGTGCAGATTTGAGCTTTCTGTCATTCCGTACTTCATTTGACGATTCCACCAGCTTGGTGAGTAGGGAAGGGAGAAACAACCAGTGAGTGGTATCCTAGAGTCCCATCTGAGTCTTGTAAGGAGCCTGGTATTAGCGACCTGACTGCTCTGAATCTAACACAGCAGCTGTTGCAACAACTAGTTTCACATCGTGGTCAACAGCTCCACAATCCTGCCCATGAATTTACTCGAAATTCTTAGGTAGGTTCCATCCTGTCTGGGTGATTTATTGACATCTGTTTTGTCAGTTAAGACTAGAACATTCTGTGCACTGACTGCAATTTTATTGAACGCTCTGACCTCTCCATTTGAAGGGTGCTCATTTCCCAGGTAGAGGGCATGACCCAGGGCTAGTACAATTTCTCTTCCTTAGTGCAATCCACCCAGGTCTTCAGTTTCTTGGCTTTAGTTTTGACTTTTTTTTTTTTTTGATTTCTTGCAAGGTGTTCTTTAATGAATCGTAGAAATTCAGAACTAAAAGGAAAGTTAAAATGTGACTTGGTTCAAATGCCACAGCCTAAAGATGAAAAACTAAATTTGAAAGAAGTGACGTGCCGGGATCTGACCCATTTAGTAGCTTTATACTTCCTTTCCGGTTATGTGTGCTTAGTTTTTGCTATTTATGTTCCTATGAACTTTTGAATAGGAGAAATTTCCTTTTAGGTCTTTAATCACTGTCCTTTTATAAATTTCCCAGTTGCTACGAAGAGGGTATCTGAGCCAAGCTGTCAGGTACCCCGCTGACAGCTGGTTACTTCCATTCTGTTATCTGGGATCCAGAGGTGCCTCCAGTCACCCTGTAGGATAGCAAGCCCTCCGCCCAGCCCTGCCCAGCTCAGGAACCCCTCTGCCTGTCTCCTGCAGTGTCTGCTTGACACTCTCTGACAACTTGTTCACTTCTCCACAGACGGGAATTCCTGGTTACGCTGTGTTCCTTTTATAAAACAGACTGCTTTCCCAAAGGCTGCTTTCTCGGAGCATCTCATTTTGCTGTTGCTGTCGGGAGATCTGAGACGTGACACCCACAGGGTTTTAAGTGGGATGGGAAGCGGTGGGTTGCCCGTTCCTTTCTTCCTGAAGGGTGTGAAGCCAGCCAGCTTCCTTTGACTCATCATCCTGCTGCCTTATTTTTACAGCTTCAGTGAGGCACAGATTGCCCGCCTCCCTCCCAGCCTCCGCTCTGAACGCCACGTGTGCATGTAGTACTGTCAGGGAGCTCTCTGTCCACACCTGATCCAAGTGGCCGTTCCCACTCCTGTGATGTCCCCAGCGGCCGTCCCCGGGGCCAGAGGCTCCTGCTCTCTCTCTCCGCCCCTCCTGCAGTCCATGCACACGAGTGCGTGGAGAACCACGGGGCTGAAACCAAGCGTGCCTGGCCGTTCCTCCAGGCTGTCAGAGCGGAGACCACGGCTCCATGTCGGCTCCATGTCGGGGGGCCCCAAGGCAGGGCTTAAGTGTTTCGGCTTCTCTGGTTTCCAGCTATCCGGCACACAGCAGGCTTCAGCGAGCCCATGGTCATCATCGGATATATTCTGGCCGGGGCTCTCTGCCTCCATCTTGGTCCTCAGCTAGGGAGAGAACTCCACACACCTTTGCTCAAGCCTCTCCGCCCGCCACCCACTGGCTGCCCCAGCCCGCTTGCTGTGGAGGAATGGATGACTGTCCCTGTTTGCGTTTCCCTCCCTGCCAGGTGGCGGTAACACACCCGGGCCCTTTTGCCAAGGCCTGCCCGAGGCCGTCGAGTCCTCCCGCCCTGTGATGCTGACTTGTTCCCAGATGTGCGCTGGTCGTGGGGTGGCAGCAGACCCGACTCTAGGTGGTTAGGTTTGCCCTCGTGCCCCTCCCCTGTCACAGGGACAAGGATGGGCCCAGGGGCTGTGCGGCTGGGCCCCAGAGGGACACCCGTGGGGAAGGGCTGCCCCCAGATGTGCAGAGAAATGGGCGCTCACTGCTGGGCACCGCTTGGCTGGGGTAGCTGCCTCCGGGTCCCCGGGGTCCTCTCCGTGGGCCTTCCTGGACACTCAGCCCCATTCACTGCATTCTGGCAGCTCCCGGTGACCTCAGGGCCTTGCAGATGCAGTGTCTTCCACTTCCAAAGTTTTTTCTTCAGCTGTCTGGATCTCTGGAGGCGATGAGTGCGATGAAGCAGGGTGAGAGGGAGGCGAGCTTGGCAGGTGCAGAAGGAGGCTGTTTTCAACAGAGTGGCCTGAGGGGGGTCCTCTGAGTGGAGACTTGAAGGAGGGGCATGAACAAGGCAAACAGCGTCTCCTCCACACTCCACTCTTCCTCCCACGTTGGGGACTTGGTCCAGCTCTTCTCTTAACCTGCCAAGTTGCTTCTCCCTCCTCATCCTGCCTGTACCCCTGTCCTCCTAACCCGAGGCCACATCCTTTCCCAGTTCCGTGGCTCATCGGAGGAGGCTGGCATCTGCTGTGGCAGATGGCCCCGTGTCCTCTGGCAACCCAGCAGCTTCCCAGGTGTTCGCTGGGGAGAGCCATCTTGGTTTTATAGCCACCTGGTATCCTAAGAAGTTAGACTGAGAAAAACAATATTTAGCAAGAGCTTAAAAGTCACGTGCAATCTGCCATTCTTCTAGTTTTTCTGAAAACAACTCCTGGATCCAGTCAGGTTGGCAGGAGCTGCCTACGTGCGTGTCATGTTAGCCTCCTGGCCACCATTCTGCTACAGTTGAACTGTCCTTTCTTGCGATGCCACCAGCCAGGGCTGAAAGTTCAGAGAAGACACAGTGACATCCAATGTGCTCTGGAGCTTCCTACTCACAGCGTGATCTGAGGATCAGCAGCCCGGTGGCCTTGCCAACACTGGGGAGCTTGTTGGGCATACAGAGACTCAGGTCCACCCCAGCCTGTCTAGATCAGCTCCCCCAGTGACCTGGGGGCGCCTCACAGTCTGAGAAGAACCAATCAATTCCTCATCGATGCCATCACTTGGAGGCCTTTTGCTTTGCTGGTGGATTCCTGTTTAGTTCAAGTGGAAGTCAAAGTGTTAGTCGCTCAGTGGTGACCGACTCTTTGTGACCCCATGGGCTGTAGCCCCCCAGGCTTCTCTGTCCATGCAGTTCTCCAGCTAGAAGACTGCAGAGGGTAGCCATTCCCTCCTCCAGGGGATCTTCCAAACCCAGGTCTCCTGTGTTGCAGGCAGATTCTTTACCATCTGAGTCATCAGGGAAGTCCCACGGTTTAGTTAGTCCCAACACATATGGCTCTTCTGAGCATTTTCTTTGCTTTGCTTTTCTGACAGAGGTTGTAAATTGTGCCGTTTCTTTCTTCCTGATGACTGCTAGATCTGTATCTTCTGCCCCACCTAGCATTGTGACTTGTTTGGAGTGAAGTATTTGATGCATGAATGAATTAATCCGTCTCCTGTATTACTAAACTAGTGTCCAAGGCCTACAGTGGCATGGCATGCTTGTTCCCTTGGCGTCGGAGTGGTGGAGAAGTTGGCAAGTGGCCTGAGGACATGGGCCTGCGGGCCGAGTGGGTGCTGACTGTGAAAGAGGAGAGCTGCTTCTGCTCATGAGGATGAGGAAGAAGGCCAGTTTTCAGCGCTGCCTTTCACACAACCAGAAGCTCTGCCCAGTACACGTGCCCTCGCACGTGCTGTCTGAGCTTTGGTGTTGTCAGTTGCATGACGATGACTGACAGGTGGGCCAGGTGAAGGTGCCCCCCTCCGAAGGCAGGGCTGGGCCCTGGCTCCCTTCCTCCTCTGTGCTGTAGGGGCTGCCTCTGGACTGCCAGGCCCTGGGACTTCTCTCACCACTTTCTGGGAGGCAGAATGTTCCAGGTCCCAACTCCCCTCCCAAACCATAGCCTCCCTGGGAGTCCTCATTCGTCTTCTGCAAGGTCGTGCTTTGGGGAGCAAAGGAAGCCTGGCTGGTGGAGACCCTCTCTAGCTCAGGCTGCCTGAGGCTGGGTGCAGGTCGTTTCTCCCTCCTGCTTCCAGAAACCAGCACCTCTCTGAGCAGGCTTGCAGATTTGGGGCAGATGGGCTCCTGTCCCAATCTGTCTGGAGGAGGGTCAGGTGGCTAAGACAAAGGTATGATTGACAGGCCTGTGCCAGCCTCTTCCTGCCGTGTATAGAACAGTGCTTCTAAAGTGCCAGGAATATTGCTTCCTTGTCTACTGGGTTTTTGAGTCAGGTGGAGACAGACCTACAAGAATCATAATTAGCAAGTGTGTTTGAGTGTGTGTGTATGTATACATACATGTATACATATATATATTTACATATATTTATGTATTTGTGTGTATGAGTATGTATGCATGCGTACATGCTAAGTCGCTTCAACTGTGTCCAACTCTTTAGTGACCCCATGAACTGTAGCCCACCAGGCTCCTCTGTCCCTGGGACACTCCAGGCCAGAATACTGGAGCTGATTGCCATTCCCTTCTCTAGGGGATCTTCCAGATCCAGGGATCGAGCCCAAATCTCTTATGTCTTCTGCGTTGGCCAGTGGGCTCTTTACCACTAGCACAATCTGGTAGGCCCATACATATATTTATGATGTATATGTATATGCATATATATCTCCCTTCACCCTGGAATTAAATTCTGTTTTATATGTCATATACATAAGATATTAAAATGCAGATTTTTTGGTCATTTTTATATAAGAAAGTGGAAAAGTGACTGAGATGGGGTGGGACAGGAGTGAGTGCTGCTCTAATTGGAAAGCTAGTCCCTCATCTAAATGTGATCCTGGGAGATTAAGAGCAGATACAGATAACCTAACACCTTCTGGGTCTTGGTGCAGAAGTGGTCAAGAGGGGCATACACAGACCTGCCCTTCTCCACATCAGGAAGGCCACCACGCCCTCCCAGCCTCCCCTGCCTCTGGAAACCACTCCTCACTGTCTTCCCACATTAGATCACAGGGAGTGAGGGTCTGGAATCTGTACTGACACAAGCACACCTTTCAGTCTGGGTCACAGAGTCTGCACAAAATGAGATCAAGTTTTCCTTGTTAATCGGTCATGACTTTGGGCCACTTTTTGGTTGCTCTGCCCACTTCATCCGTTATGAAGTACTCCCAAATCTCCTCCTTGGAGACAGCTGCCAATTTGGAGCATACAGATATGCGCTCGTGTCTTAGATTACCTTTGCCAATGCTCATTACCTTCTGTTTATTTGTGTTAAGTTTCAGCTGCCTTCAGGCTCCCCTATCCCCCAAAGTGTTCAAATGCATCTGGACTTTCTTGCAAATCTCCTTAGTTTTTATCAGCCAAAACAACAGAGAGCCAGCTGAAATCTCTGGGAAGAGATTAAACAACAATTAGGTGAAAATTGCTCGTGTAATCTCTGACCAGGGAGTGGAGGGAGGGATGGTTAGGGTGCCAGGTAGGACAGTGCTCAGATCAACTTGTGCCTCTGTTGATCTCACAGCCCTGGAGAGGAGCCAGGGAGCCCATTGAGGTGTTTGATTCTGTAAGTGGAATATGTAGATGTCTGTGCTTCAAGAGCGCTTGGAAGCCTCCCCTTGCTGGGGGTGTGGGGGAGGCGTGTTATATAAGGAGTTTCTGTCTGAGCAAGTTTGTTATCAGAGAAGAGAGAGCAGAAAAGCTGGCAGGAAGTGAGCCGGGGAGGAGAAGGAAGTGTGTGCAACAGCCTGCTCAGATATATAAAAATACCAGCAATGTTTCATCCAGGGTGGGAGGGAAGCAGGCGTGTGCCTCCAAGGGCTTGCCTGAAGAGGCCAAGCTGTGAACTTGACTGAACCATGAGCGGGAGTGAGGGGCTGGCCAGGACGGAGCAGCAGCCCTCGAGACCAGAGGCAAAGAAGGTGATGAGCAGCCCAAATTGATGGGAGAGGGAAACAAGACTGTTGGCAAGAACCAGATCTCCTTGAGCTTGGCAGGTGCCGGGCTCCTCTGAGTGGGTAGATCGGAGCAGGTCCCAGGGCCTGTGGATGAGCTAAGTGTGTCAGCTCTAAGCTGTTCCACAGACAGTAGGTGTGAACCCCAAGTCATCGCAGACATTCAGCTGCATACTAGTTCTCTTAAAAAAACATTGAGAAAGCACCAGACCCCAAAGAGTCCTTTCTCTTCGGGCTGGTTACCTGTGTAGAAATTTGGCCATTTGAAAGACCCAAGTCTGGGTGGGTGACTTGCAGGCTCCCCTTCCCTTTTGGCAGCAGGCTGGAAGAGCTTTTCCCCTTCAGACTCAAAGATATGCACCATTTTGTTTTTCTGTTCCATTTGTGGGACCAGAAGCCAGCAGCCCATGACCCCACCTCCCCTCCCCAGACAACTCTATTCTCTTTGTTGGTCCTTCTGTTTCCAAGCTGGGTTTATCAATTGCATGACTGAGCACCCTAGGTGCCAGGTAGGACAGTGCTCAGATCAACTTGTGCCTCTGTTGATCTCACAGCCCTGGAGAGGAGCCAGGGAGCCCATTGAGGTGTTTGATTCTGTAAGTGGAATATGTAGATGTCTGTGCTTCAAGAGCGCTTGGAAGCCTCCCCTTGCTGGGGGTGTGGGGGAGGCGTGTTATATAAGGAGTTTCTGTCTGAGCAAGTTTGTTATCAGAGAAGAGAGAGCAGAAAAGCTGGCAGGAAGTGAGCCGGGGAGGAGAAGGAAGTGTGTGCAACAGCCTGCTCAGATATATAAAAATACCAGCAATGTTTCATCCAGGGTGGGAGGGAAGCAGGCGTGTGCCTCCAAGGGCTTGCCTGAAGAGGCCAAGCTGTGAACTTGACTGAACCATGAGCGGGAGTGAGGGGCTGGCCAGGACGGAGCGGCAGCCCTCGAGACCAGAGGCAAAGAAGGTGATGAGCAGCCCAAATTGATGGGAGAGGGAAACAAGACTGTTGGCAAGAACCAGATCTCCTTGAGCTTGGCAGGTGCCGGGCTCCTCTGAGTGGGTAGATCGGAGCAGGTCCCAGGGCCTGTGGATGAGCTAAGTGTGTCAGCTCTAAGCTGTTCCACAGACAGTAGGTGTGAACCCCAAGTCATCGCAGACATTCAGCTGCATACTAGTTCTCTTAAAAAAACATTGAGAAAGCACCAGACCCCAAAGAGTCCTTTCTCTTCGGGCTGGTTACCTGTGTAGAAATTTGGCCATTTGAAAGACCCAAGTCTGGGTGGGTGACTTGCAGGCTCCCCTTCCCTTTTGGCAGCAGGCTGGAAGAGCTTTTCCCCTTCAGACTCAAAGATATGCACCATTTTGTTTTTCTGTTCCATTTGTGGGACCAGAAGCCAGCAGCCCATGACCCCACCTCCCCTCCCCAGACAACTCTATTCTCTTTGTTGGTCCTTCTGTTTCCAAGCTGGGTTTATCAATTGCATGACTGAGCACCCTATCGGAGAAGGCAATGGCACCCCACTCCAGTACTCTTGCCTGGAAAGTCCCATGGACGGAGGAGCCTGGTAGGCTGCAGTCCATGGGGTTGTGAAGACTGAGAGACTTCTCTTTCACTTTTCACTTTCATGCATTGGAGAAGGAAATGGCAACCCACTCCAGTGTTCTTGCGTGGAGAATCCCAAGGATGGGGGAGCCTGGTGGGCTGCCGTCTGTGGGGTCACACAGAGTCGGACACGACTGAAGCGACTTAGCAGCAGCAGAGCACCCCATGTCTAGCAGTCAGAACTTGATCAAGCTCAGGCATCCAGGATAGTGACCACCTGTGTAGCCCTGCTCACAAATCACCCCCGACCCTCCCGTCTGCTGCACCTGGGGCTTGCTTCATATCCCTTGTGACTGTGGCGAAGACCCATTGTTAAGAAAGAGAAGCGAAGGCTACCAGTGTTCGGGGGATCAAATGCAGAGCTAGGGACTGGGTCAACTTGGCTGACCCTGTGGGTCAACCAGTTGGGAAAGAAGTGGGTCCAGGAGAAAGCCTCCCACAAAATCCCACCTGCTCAGTGGGTTTCTTTCCTCTTTTTCCTCCTTGTCCCTCTCCCCCTTCTCCTCCCCCTTCTCCCTCTCCCCCTTCTCCTCCCCCTTCTCCTCCTCTTTCTTTTAAAGAATGCTGAGTGGTTGTATTAGTTTGCTAGCACTGCTGTAGCAAAATACTATAGATCAGGGTGCTTAAATAACAGGGATATATCTTCTCACAGTTCTGGATGCGAGGAGTCTAAGATCAAAGTGTCAACAGGGTTGGTTCCTCGTGAGGGCCTTGAGGGAAGGATCTGTTCCAGGCCTCTCTCCTTGCTTGTAGGTGGCCTGTCTTCTCCCTGTGTCTTCACAGAGTCTTCCCCCTGTACAGGTGTGTGTTCAGACTTCCTCTTGTTATAAGGACACCAGCAATACTGGCTTAAGGCCCATCCTCATGGTCTCATTTAACCTTAAATATGGGCTAGTAAATTAATGCTCAAAATTCTCCAAGCCAGTCTTCGAACCGTAAACTTCCAGATGTTCAAGCTGGTTTTAGAAAAGGCAGAAGAACCAGAGATCAAATTGCCAACATCTGCTGGATCATCGATAAAGCAAGAGAGTTCCAAACAAGCATCTATTTCTGCTTTATTGACTATGCCAAAGCCTTTGACTGTGTAGATCACAATAAACTGTGGAAAATTCTGAAAGAGATGGGAATACCAGACTACCTGACCTGCCTCTTGAGAAATCTGTATGCACGTCAGGAAGCAACAGTTAGAACTGGACATGGAACAACAGACTGGTTCCAAATAGGAAAAGGAGTGCATCAGGGCTGTAAATTGTCACCCTGCTTATTTAACTTATATGCAGAGTACATCATGAGAAATGCTGGGCTGGAGGAAGCACAAGCTGGAAGCAAGATTGCTGGGAGAAATATCAATAACCTTGGATATGCAGATGACACCACCCTTATGGCAGAAAGCGAAGAAGAACTAAAGAGCCTCTTGATGAAAGTGAAAGAGGAGAGTGAAAAAATTGGCATAAAGCTCAACATTCAGAAAACTAAGATCATGGCATCTTGTCCCATCACTTCATGGGAAATAGATGGGGAAACAGTGTCAGACTTTATTTTTGGGGGGCTCCAAAATGACTGCAGATGGTGACTGCAGCCATGAAATTAAAATACGCTTACTCCTTGGAAGGAAAGTTATGACCAAGCTATTCATCATATTAAAAAGCAGAGACATTACTTTGCCAACAAAGGTTCGTCTAGTCAAAGCTATGGTTTTTCCAGTAGTCATGTATGGATGTGAGAGTTGGACTATAAAGAAAGTGAGCACCGAAGAATTGATGCTTTTGAAGTGTGGTGTTGGAGAAGACTTCTGAGAGTTCCTTGGACTGCAAGGAGATCCCACCAGTCCATCCTAAAGGAAATCAGTCCTGGGTGTTCATTGGAAGGACTGATGTTGAAGCTGAAACTCCAATATTTTGGCCACTGGATGTGAAGAGCAGACTCNTGATCGCCGAAGAATTGATGCTTTTGAAGTGTGGTGTTGGAGAAGACTTCTGAGAGTTCCTTGGACTGCAAGGAGATCCCACCAGTCCATCCTAAAGGAAATCAGTCCTGGGTGTTCATTGGAAGGACTGATGTTGAAGCTGAAACTCCAATATTTTGGCCACTGGATGTGAAGAGCAGACTCATTTGAAAAGACTCTGATGCTGGGAAAGATTGAGGGCAGGAGGAGAAGGGGATGACAGAGGATGAGATGGTTGAATGGCATCACCAACTCAATGGACATGAGTTTGGGTGAACTCCAGGAGTTGGTGATGGACAGGGAGGCCTGGCGTGCTGCAGTCCATGGAGTTGCAAAGTCAGACATGACTGAGTGGCTGAACTGAACTGATGGGCTTCCCTGGTGGCTCAGACAGTAAAGAATCTGCCTGCAATGCAGAAGATGCAGGTTCGATCCCTGGGTTGGGAATACCCCCTAGATAAGGGCATGGCAACTCACTCTAGTATTCTTGCCCGGAGAATTCCATGGGCAGAGGGAGCCTCGTGAGATACAGTCCATGGCATTGCAAAGAGTTATAACAGCGACTAACACTTTCATTTTCAACTTAATTATCCCTTTGAAGACCATATCTCCAAATATGGTCATATTCTGAGGCACATATGAATGTTTAGGGTCCATACCTGTGGACCAAGAGGATTTTCTTTCCTAAGTTTAGCTGCGAGGAACACCCATTTATAACAGCTTACAATAGTTCTGAAGGACAAATTCCAACTCCTCATCCTTAGTAGTTAACTGTTGGCTGAGCTACAGTCAGATTCCATTTGCTTCCATGAATGTGAGGAGAGGCAGAGGCTGAATAAGACCCAAGGCTTTACCAGGTTCTTGACCAAACCACCGGGGATGTCCCAGAGTAGGCTGACAATTCCTAGCATATGAGCTTCCCAGGGGCTTTGAGTCTTGGGTGCATACCTGACCAAACCTTGGCCTGGGTGGCCAAGTCACATGAAAAATGGCCCAGGTTTTCACTCACTGAGGTCACATAACAGGGGTGCGGGCTTCAGGGCCCCAGTCAAGGAAATAGGACCATTTCCAGATTTTGCATAAAGCCACTGTTGCTCTGAGTCATACACTCAATATGAGGGAAAGGATCTAGACCAAACGCCAAGGCCTAGTTTCAAGGCGGAGGGACGCTGCAGGAACCCCTCAGCCACCTGATACCACGGCTGGCCTTAGGAAACAGTGAGTGTCACCTGAAATCAAGAATGCTCAGAGCTGTGCCTTGGGATGCAGGCAGGTTTGCTGTGAGGGCTTCACCCCCAGCGCTGGCTGGACCTGGAGCATTTGTGTGGGGTGCTCCGAGGGGGTGGCTAGTGCTCCAGTGAGACTGTCCACAACCCCAAGCCCTCACTGAGCCTCAGGACCCACAGCTGATCCTGGCCTTTTGTGGCATAGTCCAGTCTTGGGGGGACGTCTCAGCTCATGGTGGGTGACAGTAGGGAAGTAGCAAGGGGAACTGGTTCATAAGGTGTGAAGGTGATTCTCTGGGATTCTTGAGAGGGAAAATACCACCACCACCAAAAAAAAAAAAAAAAGCCAGATCTCATACCATATCTCATCAGGCAGCGACTTTGGCCAACTTGCTTTGGATTGAGATGGGAATTGTGATCTTCTTTGCAATGGCAGCTGGGGTGATGTGAGAGATTTACATTGCAAGGATGGAGAGGACTGAGAGGTGACAGGCACAGAAGGGCATAGGCCTTGCCTAAAGAGGGTTCATTCAACCTGCTTAAAAGCGTGGAAAGTGAACATACCAGCTATGTTTGGAGAGCTGCAGCTACAAACCTGATTTTAACTGCAAACCGGAGAACATTTCTGTATCACTTTACAGTTAATCAGGAGTCTTCACGTTGTTTGTCTCATTAAACCTTCACAAGGATCCTAGGAAATACCAACATTTCATGTGAACCTTTTACAATAGAGGGGACTGAGGCTCAGAGATGTGAAGTAACTTGCCAAGTTCACAGAACTAGTAAATGTCAAGCTTAGGATTCTAACCAGGGTGCCTGACTTCAGAACCTCACCTTCTTGACCACCATTTGCTATGAGGCTCCTGCTACAGAAGCATGTTCCACTCTGTCAAGGATGAGTGTCTGGCCCTGATGTTGTTTGGAATTGCTGGTTGGATGATGATAATATGTGTGTGCCAAGTTTCATCGAGTCCGATGCTTTGCAACCCTATGGACTGTAGCCCACCAGTCTTCCCTGTCCATGGGGTTCTCCAGGCAAGAAAACTGGAGTGGGTAGTCATCCCCTTCTCCAGGAGATCTCCCTGACCCAGGGATCAAACCCAAGTTTCCCACCTCTCTTGCATTGCAGGTGGATTCTTTAGCCACTGAGCCATTGGGGAAGCCCTATGATAATACAAGGGAGGCCCAACTTTTAGCTGGTTCTAGTGTAAAATCTCTACAGACAATTCTCACCCTTACTGCCTGCAGCCAGGCAAACCTCGCCGTCTGCCTTCTTTGGGTACCCATTGCAATGACCCTTACTATCGGTCTCCAGACTGCCTTGAGCAAGGCTCTGCTAAGGCTCTCTCTTGTTTGTAGCCTATGGCTTCCAAAGACTTTGAGGAGAAACAATAGGGAGCCTGCCCTGGTTTCTGGAGGGATGTACAGAACTTTTCAGAAAGTATTTCACTTGGGGTCTGAGAAGCCGATCCCACTTGCAACCCAGAAGCTGGAGGTGAGCAGAGAGACTGGTCCTCCCATAGCTCAGGCCAATTCTTCATGGAGAAGCAAAAACTTCAGACTCAGCCCAGAGACAGCAGGCAGGGAGAGCTGAGGTGGAGAGATGGTGTGGGTGGCAAGATTGACAGGTACACACTTGAGGGCCGACAATCAGAATCTCCACCAGCACTGGATATGGGGGAGAAATAGACACACATGCTGTAAGATTGGCATTTTCTGCACATTTGATGAAAAAACCACAGCATCTTCTTAAGTGAAGTTACAATTTCTGTGATAACCTCCCTCTCGTGCTCCTTGAAAAAACAATCTTAAAGCAAGATCCTTAGTCAGGTAACTATGCAAATGTGTGTGTTTATCCAGGTGCCACAGTGGGATGTGCAAAATATTTTTATTCTTTGGCTCTCAGGGTGAATTCTATTAGGAGGAACAGTTGGAGTCTAGAATTTCAGGCAGATACAGTACCAGCAAGTCCTTGGGGGCTTAGCTGGAATTTCCTCTCCAGATTCAGCATCGGGAGCCCTTCCTGTGGGCTGAGTGGAGGCGCGGATGTTATAGGCAAGTGCTCAACTTACTGGAGCCTCCCGCATCCCTAGTCACCAGCCTGGGGCACCGACCACCACACCACAATGCAAACTGCTGACTATTTGGGGACCATAATCTTGATAGGGGAATATCTTTGTGTTTTTGCAAAAAAAAAGAATTACAAAATTAATGCATGTTCCTTGTAAACCCAAAGTAATCCATACAGAAGTAAACAGAAGTGAAGTCACTCAGTTGTGTACGAGTCTTTGCGATCCCATGGACTGTAGCCTGTCAGGCTCCTCTGCCCATGGCATTTTCCAGGCAAGAGTACTGGAGTGGGGTTGCCATTTCCTTCTCCAGGGGATCTTTCCGACCTGGGGATCAAACCCAGGTATCCCACATTGTGGGCAGACACTTCTCTGAGCCACCAGGGAAGCCCACAGAAGTAAATAGAATAAATGAAAACCCCCCTTAACCCGCTCTTCCCATGATTTCACTTCCTTCTCATCCATCACCCCTGTTGAGAGTTTGGTAGGAATCTATCCCGATTTTTCCATGTACTATCACGTACATATTTTACATATAGACCTGGCTAAATGCGTAGGTACATGCATACACTAATGGGATCCTTCATACTACCTACGTTATTCAGTGACTTGCTCTTCTCAATGGAGAATTTTCCATGTCAGTACTTACAGATCTAACTTACTCTGTTGATCGATGCATACTATTTAATCATTCCTCTAATATGGACATTTAGATTATGGGAAGGTCATACCCAAGTAGCCCATGTTCCTTTCACCCTTTTATTGATCCCATTCATTAACAATTCTCAAAACGTTTGGAGTTCCTGCCTTCTGGCAACTTGAGGAGAGCAGAAAGCTACCCCTGACTCCTATTGAGGCTCTATCCCTAATCATTGCTCCCCTGGAGCCTGGAAAATTTAAATGTCATGTCTTCATCCTTTATTTTTTTCTATTCTCTACCACCAATATCATCTTCCAAAATGCAGCAAAACTGAGAGTTGAGAGGGGTGGGGATGCAACCTTAAGAAGAGCCTCTATGCCGCCGAGACAAGAGGGCTTTGCAAAGTGTAGAGATGCTTCTCACACAAGGTGTTGCTGTAAATTCTTGTACAGGACTTCACAGACCATATCACCCAGTCGTGCCACTTCCATACCTAACCTCCCCGTCCAGGCTCTTCTCCAGGAGACACAAAGAGGCCTGGAAGGATGAAGAGGATGGAGTGTTTGAGTCAAAGTGGTACTGAAAGATGATGCGGAGACAAGAAAGGAAAAGATGGAGACCTGAGACACTGAAGCTCACGTTACCCAGCTCACAACGTCGCCTGGGGCCGACCTGCCGTCAGCCAGCATCTCTGCCTGCTGACTGGGCTTGAGAGTTAAAACTGGGTTCTTGTGGATACTGGCCAATGACTTCTTTGCCATGGGAGCAATTGTTTTTTTTGCTGTGCTTGCAAGATGTGAATTCATTCTTTTTTAATATCAGTAATACACAGTAAAGAGCTTAATCCAATTTACAAAGAAATAGGATCCGACAAGCCTTGAAAATACAATGTGCCTTTATGGCTGAGATGCCAGGATGGGAGGAGAGTGGGCAGTGCAGCAGTAAGGAAACCCTCCCCATGGCGAGCGCCCTCCGCCTTGGCATCAGGACGCAGGGGCGACAGGGCTGTCAGGGGCTTGGAGCTTTGGGGGTACCTTTAGCGCTTTCATTTCTATGACGCAAGAACATCGGAACCTACTTATCCAGCGAGGTGCCATATTAATGTGGTACCACTCATTAATGTATGTAAATGAGGCTTCTGATCGCCTCTCAGGAGATAAAATCTGTATTAAAGTTGCTGTTCATGCAGAGAGCACATAGGACCACCAGCACTGCCTTTCCGGTCCTGTGAGAGCAGTGCCGCTTGCTTGCTGGATGTGTGACTCTGGCCAGAGGTGCCATCTTCCTGGCCCGAGTGGAGGATGTGGCACGGAGTCATGCTGGGCTTGTGTTTCGGGCGGGGACTGATGGGGAGGAAAGGCTGGCAGTGAACCCTTGCCAAGAAGCTGCCGCAGAACGTAAACCTTTGGTCTGTGCTCTATGTGCCAGGAGAGGCACCAGCCTGATTGGCTTTACACCTGATATACTGATTTGGTGAGTGGGTGGCTGGAAGTCTCCAGAAGACTAGGATCCTGATGGCCAGGCAGGCAGGAGGGAAGCCGGGCTCCCCAATAAGTGGGTTGGCTTCCCACCAGGCTTCAGTGCAGTCAGGTCCACACATTTTGGAATACTAATTGTGTGGCCAGCGTGGTGCTAGGCTAAGCCGTGAATAAAACGTGGCCCTGCCCTTGGAGAATTTACAAGCTGATGTCAACAAAATCTGCTGAGGTTGCTCCAAGGGCATGGAGGAGAGATATTCAAGCTAGGATGGGGACTGAGGGGAGACTTTCTGCAGAAGGTGAACTGAAGTTTGGGGGATGAGTCAAATGTTGGGGAGGACCATCTAGGCAGAGTGAAAAGCAGGAACATCAAAAACATGTGGAAACAGCATGGCTTGTTCCATGTGACTAGAGTTGCCAGAAATGGGACCAGAGAAATGGGTAGGAGCCAGGTCATGGAGGGGGGCATGTAACCTTCTGAGGAGCTGGGACTCCAATTGGTAGATGGTAGGGACCCCTTCAGAGGTTTAAAACAAAGCTTAACATGTGCTTTCCTAGATCATGCTGGGAAATGTCTGGGAGATGGAACAATTCTTGAAGCCAGAAGGCCACCTAGATATCTAGGACTGCAAACCAAGGGAAACCCAATGAGGTCTGCACATGCTGAAATCTGACAGGGAAGAAATGGGTAGAGAGGTGCATGGACATGGGCTGGAGAGCTCAGGGAAGGGAATTAACAGGGCTAGGCTGGTTGTCAGGGGATTCAGCTAAAGCAGACAAAAATTCCAGGAATGGGCCCAGGAGAAGTTGGATCTTATTCACAGGTCCTTCCTCCCTGGCACTGGGTACAAACAGGATGGGGAGAGTCTAGCTCTGTAAACGTGCATGATTGGAGCTCCCCTGGGTACCACAGAGTTCTAACTCAGGGCAGTGTGACATATTCCAGAAACCACCTTCTGATGGAGATGGAGTCAGGATTGGCCAGGAGGGGACGGGCAGCGGAGGGCTGGCAGGTGGGGGCCTTTGGTTACTGCAGCAAGCTGGAACCTGGAAAGGCAGTCACTGCCCCAGTTGGAACCCACCATGACTGGCTCACCAGCCATTCTGCAGGAGTGTGCAAAAGGCAGGCCCTTGGTTCCAAGCAAATCTGAACTCTAGTCTTTTCTAAGACACTTCTTGGCAAATTGAGGAACTTATTTAACTTCTCAGAATGTCAGTGCATACACCCATCTGTAAAGCAAAGTTGAAAATACCTGCTTCACACTATTTACGATAGCCAGAACATGGAAGCAACCTAGATGTCTGTTGACAGATGAACAGATAAAGCAGTTGTGGTACATATACACAGTGGAATATTACTCAGCCATAACAAGGAATGAATCTGAGTCAGTTGAACTCAGGGGGATGAACCTAGAATCTGTTATATAGAGTGAAGTAAGTCAGAAAGAGAAAAACAAATATTGTATATTAATGCATGTATATGGAATCTAGAAAAATGGCACTGATGAACCCATTTGCAGGACAGGAATAGAGATGTGGACATAGAGAACGGGCTTGCCACAGTTGGGGAAGAAGCTGGATTGAGAGAGTAGTGTTGACATATATACTTTGTTGTTGTTTAGTTGCTGAGTCATTTCCGACACTTTTGAGACCCCCACGGACTGTAGTCTGCCAGGCTCCTCTCTCCAGAGGATTTCCCAGGCAAGAATACTAGAAGGGGTTGCCGTTTAGTCCTTCAGGGCATCTTCCTGACCCAGGGTTGGAACCTGCATCTCCTGCACTGCAGGTGGATTCTTTACCACGTGCAAAATAGATAGCTAGTGGGAAGCTGCTGTGTAACACAGGGAGCTCAGCCTGATGCTCTGTGATGACCTAGAGAGGTGGGATGGGAGGAGTGGTAGGGAAGCTCAAGAAGGAGGGGGTATATGTATACATATGACTGATTCACGCTATTGTAGAGCAGAAAACGACACAACATTGTAAAGCAATTAGCCTCCAATTAAAAATAAATAATTTTTTAAAAGAGAGTACCTGCTTCACTTGGATTTTGTAAGGGATAGGTTAAATAAATGCTATATGCAAAGACATCAGCTAGAGTAGGTTCACTTCTCAGTGACTTTTCCTTCACTGTCTCCTCAGGACCATGAAAAAAGCTAGAGATCGATTGAGAACTTGACCAACAAAATCTTTATTCTTCTGATGCTTCCATATCAAATACTTAGTAGCAGTATCAGTAATGTGGTTCTCTTCTTTCTCTCCATGTGACTGCATAGTTTGGAGTGGACCTACTGCGTGTGAAGTGGTGCTTTGCTCAGCTTTCTGGAAATAAATCTCTAAGGCTCGTGTTCCTACCAGCAGCACCTAGGGAGCTTCTCCAAGGAGAAGATCCCAGGCCTCGTCACTTGTACATGGAATCAGAGCTTCCAGATTCTCCTTATTCATGGAAAGCTCCCAGTTCAGTTCATATCTTATTCACAGGTCCTTCCTCCCTGGCACTGGGTACAAACAGGATGGGGAGAGTCTAGCTCTGTAAACGTGCATGATTGGAGCTCCCCTGGGTACCACAGAGTTCTAACTCAGGGCAGTGTGACATATTCCAGAAACCACCTTCTGATGGAGATGGAGTCAGGATTGGCCAGGAGGGGACGGGCAGCGGAGGGCTGGCAGGTGGGGGCCTTTGGTTACTGCAGCAAGCTGGAACCTGGAAAGGCAGTCACTGCCCCAGTTGGAACCCACCATGACTGGCTCACCAGCCATTCTGCAGGAGTGTGCAAAAGGCAGGCCCTTGGTTCCAAGCAAATCTGAACTCTAGTCTTTTCTAAGACACTTCTTGGCAAATTGAGGAACTTATTTAACTTCTCAGAATGTCAGTGCATACACCCATCTGTAAAGCAAAGTTGAAAATACCTGCTTCACACTATTTACGATAGCCAGAACATGGAAGCAACCTAGATGTCTGTTGACAGATGAACAGATAAAGCAGTTGTGGTACATATACACAGTGGAATATTACTCAGCCATAACAAGGAATGAATCTGAGTCAGTTGAACTCAGGGGGATGAACCTAGAATCTGTTATATAGAGTGAAGTAAGTCAGAAAGAGAAAAACAAATATTGTATATTAATGCATGTATATGGAATCTAGAAAAATGGCACTGATGAACCCATTTGCAGGACAGGAATAGAGATGTGGACATAGAGAACGGGCTTGCCACAGTTGGGGAAGAAGCTGGATTGAGAGAGTAGTGTTGACATATATACTTTGTTGTTGTTTAGTTGCTGAGTCATTTCCGACACTTTTGAGACCCCCACGGACTGTAGTCTGCCAGGCTCCTCTCTCCAGAGGATTTCCCAGGCAAGAATACTAGAAGGGGTTGCCGTTTAGTCCTTCAGGGCATCTTCCTGACCCAGGGTTGGAACCTGCATCTCCTGCACTGCAGGTGGATTCTTTACCACGTGCAAAATAGATAGCTAGTGGGAAGCTGCTGTGTAACACAGGGAGCTCAGCCTGATGCTCTGTGATGACCTAGAGAGGTGGGATGGGAGGAGTGGTAGGGAAGCTCAAGAAGGAGGGGGTATATGTATACATATGACTGATTCACGCTATTGTAGAGCAGAAAACGACACAACATTGTAAAGCAATTAGCCTCCAATTAAAAATAAATAATTTTTTAAAAGAGAGTACCTGCTTCACTTGGATTTTGTAAGGGATAGGTTAAATAAATGCTATATGCAAAGACATCAGCTAGAGTAGGTTCACTTCTCAGTGACTTTTCCTTCACTGTCTCCTCAGGACCATGAAAAAAGCTAGAGATCGATTGAGAACTTGACCAACAAAATCTTTATTCTTCTGATGCTTCCATATCAAATACTTAGTAGCAGTATCAGTAATGTGGTTCTCTTCTTTCTCTCCATGTGACTGCATAGTTTGGAGTGGACCTACTGCGTGTGAAGTGGTGCTTTGCTCAGCTTTCTGGAAATAAATCTCTAAGGCTCGTGTTCCTACCAGCAGCACCTAGGGAGCTTCTCCAAGGAGAAGATCCCAGGCCTCGTCACTTGTACATGGAATCAGAGCTTCCAGATTCTCCTTATTCATGGAAAGCTCCCAGTTCAGTTCATTTCAGTTCAGTTGCTCAGTTGTGTCCGACTCTTTGCAACCCCATGGACTGCAACATGCCAGGCCTCCCTGTCCATCACCAACTCCCAGAGTTTACCCAAATTCATGTCCATTAAGTTGGTGATGCCATCCAACCATCTTATCCTCTGTCATCTCCTTCTTCTCCTGGCCTCAATCTTTCCTAATATCAGGGTCTTTTCAAATGAGTCTGCTCTTCGCATCAGGTGGCCAAAGTATTGGAGTTTCAGCTTCAGCATTAGTCCTTCCAATGAACACTCAGGACTAATCTCCTTTAGGATGGATTGGTTGGACCTCCTTGCAGTCCAAGGTACTCTCAAGAGTCTTCTCCAACACCACAGTTCAAAACATCAGTTCTTCGGTGCTCAGCTTTCTTTATAGTCCAACTCTCACGTTCATACATGATCACTGGAAAAACCATAGCTTTGACTAGATGGACCTTTGTTGGCAAAGTAATGTCTCTGCTTTTTAATATGCTGAATAGGTTGGTCATAACTTTCCTTCCAAGGAGTAAGTGTCTTTTAATTTCATGGCTGCAATCACCATCTGCAGTGATTTTGAAGCCCCCCAAAATAAATTCAGCCACTGTTTCCCCATCTATTTGCCATGAAGTGATGGGACTGGATGCCATGATCTTAGTTTTCTGAATGTTGAGCTGTAAGCCAACTTTTTTACTCTTCTCTTTCACTTTCATCAAGAGGCTTTTTAGTTCTTCTTCACTTTCTGCCATAAGGGTGGAGTCCTCTGCATATATGATGTTACTGATATTTCTCCCAGTGCCAGGAGCCAGTGTGAGGCACTCCGCCCATGGCAAAGGTCATGAGGAAGGAGCCTTGGCATACGCAAAGGCATGATCGAGCCTCAGGAGACCCCCTGTTCTCGAGCATCTACCCCCCAAAACCAGAGTCTGCCTGCTTTACTGTGTTATGCTTTCCACCTACTCTTCTGACATTAACAGAGGGCTATTCCCCCACCACCTTTTTCTGGGAAAGGTTAATTTAGAGCTTTTAGATAATAAATCTCCTGGGCATAATAGAGTGTTCCAATCCAAAAACCCCTCTGATGGCTTTCTAGCCTGCCTGCAGGACTCTTACAGCAGCACATGTGATTGTTTGCGGGCTCCAGACCGTGAGAGGCAAAGGAAGCTTAAAACATCCTAGGAATGTAGGGGCTTCTGAGGAGTCAAAATCATTAGAATAAAACTGATTAAGCGTTTCATTGTTGAACCAATACTTGCTGCCAAATTTTCATATCTTTTATTTGTTGACATAGTTGGTGTATAGAAAAAACAAGTAGCAACATTAGATCTTTGAGTTAAGTACCTTCTTTGTTATAACCCACAGCGCCTTTGTTCTATAGGGATGTAACTTTAGTGCTTTAAGGAGATGCAGATTAAATAAAAACACTTCAGGGGAAATGAGATTAACATTCATTAAGGAAGAGAGCCATAAAGTGTTAACAGGCCTCTTGGCCAGAAGATAATGTAAATCACCTGAGACCTTTTGTATCCAAAAAGATATACAAAAAGAGTCAGGACTGCTGCCCCTGCATGACTCTGTATCTTCCATTATGTGAAATTTAGGGTATATAATCACCTTTTAAATAATAAAGTTGAGGGGGTTTTTGCACAAGCCTGGCCTCCCCCGTGTCGACTTTTTCTCTCTCTCTTTCTCCCTCTCCCTCCCTCTCCTTTTCAGGGTGATCCCTTGGAACGCAGAGGCTCTCCAAGTCTACTTACTTGCCCGGGCTTCTGAGACCCACGTGAGAGGGAGCCCAAGGCAGGGCACCCTCCGCTATTCAAGCTGGCGCCTGTGGCCCTACATAGACGGTACAAGTTTCTTGTCTTGAAACTTTATTAGCTTTCCGTGTAAACCAAGAAATATCAGCCTCTTTTCTCCACTAGTTTTCCTACTACACTATTTTTTCCTAATCTCTCTTTATGTCTCTGAGTAAATAAGTAAGTTTTTCCTCACCTACTCCGTCCACCCTTCGAATTACCCTGGATCCACCAGGACAGGACCCCGGCATCCCAGCAATCTTGATTCCAGTTTGTGCTTCCTCTAGCCCAGCATTTCTCATGATTTATTCTGCATATAAATTAAATAAGCAGGGTGACAATATACAGCCTTGACGTACTCCTTTTCCTATTTGGAACCAGTCTGTTGTTCCGTGTCCAGTTCTAACTGTTGCTTCCTGACCTGCATACAGATTTCTCAGGAGGCAGGTCAAGTGGTCTGGTATTTCCATCTGTTTCAGAATTTTTCAGTTTGTTGTGATCCACACAGTCAAAGGCTTTGGTATAGTCAATAAAGCAGAAAGAGATGTTTTTCTGGAGCTCTCTTGCTTTTTTGAAGGCTCCCAGGGTGACCGAGTGATGCCCTGGGCTCGGCAGTGGCTGCCCAGGTCCCTGAGTGAAGAGGACAGCACAGGGCTTAGTGCACGCCGCCGCAGGAGAGAGACGGCGCAGGACCGATGCCGGGAACTGAAAAGAGCGGTGAGAACAGTCTTGTGTTTTGGGGTGGGCTTGTTTCCTACAGGAGAATTTTATGGATACTTAATTAAAACATTCCAATTTGATCAAAGGTGTGGCTTTGACTTTCTTGACTTCTTCAGCATGAAATATGAGGCTTGAGAGAGTCGAAAACTTGATCAATCAAACAATTTACCAAGGGCCCAAAATAAAACGAAGCATAATAATTAGTAAGCCTTCGAAATTAAGAGTCTCTGTCTGTGGAGGAACTAATTGCTCATTTTCTTCTGAACCTTAACCCACATGCAGCTTTCAGGTTATGCTGGACCAGTGATGTTCCCTGTCAGCCAATTCTGACTATGAAGAAAAGCGTGGGCAGGATTTTGTTTATACATGCAGGCTGGGGTTGCGGTGTGCTGTTGTCTCTTGGTGGGAGTTCTGCGCAGAAGGGAGAGGACCAGGAGCTGTCCTGGTATGGGTGTGAGACATGTTGCATTTGTAACAGAATCGAAGGGCTCGGATAGCACATGGAGGCGTGGACAGAGCACAGAGGTCCCCTCTCAGAAAGGGCTGGAAGGGGAATCACGCCCGAATTCTGCCCCAGAGGTGGACCTGGGGCCAGGGGTGGCAGCGGTGCCCCGATGGGCCTGAGGAGAGAGGAGCACAAAGACTGTCAGCTCCAAAGCCATCATCCCTTCAGCCAGGGTTTAGCGAACACCTACTATGCAGCAGTCACTGTTCTGGGCCCTCGGTATACATTCAGTTTTGGTTCGGTCTGTGCCTGTAGCCGAGCAAGCAGTCCTGTGGTGGGAATCCAGGAAGTGCAGAAATGCGGTGAGGGTGACCCGCAGACCACGATGGCAGCAGAGGAGAGACTGAGCCTGCAGATGAACCACTGGGTCTGGTTCCAGCAAGATTTCCCAGAGGACTATATGCAGGGTGTGAGATGAAACAAAACGCAGCGAAACACCAGAGCTAGATAACTGGAATGCTTGGAGAAGAGAGTCATAAGTACAGCAATGATGCTCATGTTCTAACACTGGGCCACACCAGGAGCGCTATGGCTGTTAGAGGGGCACCGCACCACGCGGGCAGCTCTGGGTAATTTGCTGGGCGCCATGGTGCTGTGGGGAGACGCTGGGCTTCCACCCCACCCTCACCTCCTCACTGCAGCAGTGGGTTGAATCCACAGATGCCGAACTCTGGGATATTCAGGGCCAACTGTACTGTTCTATGATTTCGAGAAAGTGGTTTGATCTCTCAGCACCTCAGTTTTTTAAAAAACATTTTATTGAAGTACCGTTGAGTTACAATGTGTTAATTTCTGGTGTATAGCAAAGTGATTCAGTTATACATATACATATTAAGGCATTCTTTTTCATATTCTTTTCCATTACAATTTGTCACAGGATATTGAGTATAATTCCCTGTGCTATACATTAAGGCCTTGTCATTTATCCATCTTACACATGCTGGCTTGCATCTGCTAATCCCAAACTTCCACTCTATCCCTCCCCCTATACCCTTCTCCTTGGCAACCACTCTTGTTCTCTGTTTGTGAGTCTGTGTCTGTCTGTCTCATTGATAAGTTCATTTGTGCTGTAGCTTAGATTCCACATATGTGATATCATATGGTATTTGTCTTTCTCTTTCTGACTTACTTCACCTAGTATAATCATCTCTAGGTTCATCCATGGTGTTACAAATGGAGTTATTTCATTCCTTTCATGGCTGAGTAATATTTTGTTGCATATATGCACCACATCTTCTTTGTCCATTCCTCTGTCAGTGGACATTTAGGTTGCTTCCACGTCTTGGCTATTGTGAATAGTGCTACAATCAGCAAGGTGCTGTGTTGTGCTCTGCTTAGTCGCTCAGTCATGTGACCTCATGGACTGCAGCCCACCAGGCTCCTTTGTCCATGGAATTCTCCGGGCAAGAATCCCAGAGTGGGTTGCCACGCTGTTCTCCTGGACTTGGGAAGGCTAACTCTGGGAAGGTAAACTCTGAGGAGTCCGGGAAGGGCCTGGGTTCCGCCCCACATGTGTTTGCATGGCTCGGGGGCAGCCTCTGCACTGGTTACGTGCTGATTTTGAACTAATGGAGGTGAGAGCAGATTGAGAAAACCTAGTCTGAGCTGCGGTTCCCATCAGTCTTCAGCTCTGGCCTGGCTCATCCCACTCTCACTCATTTCTTGCTCCCCTTCTGTATTAGTCAGCTCAGGCTTCCGTAACAAGATTCTACAGACTGGGTGACTTAAACCACGGAAATCAGTTTGCTCACAGTTCTGGAGGCTGAGAGTGCCCGATCACAGTGCTGGCGGGGCTGCTTTGCTCTGCGGCCTCCCCTTTCTGCTTGCACCCCTGGGTAAGCGCCCCAGTCACTTTGGATTAGGGCCCATCCTAATGGCCTCATTTTAACTTAATCTCTTCTCTAATGACCTGCTCTCCAAATATGGGCACGTTCTCAAGTACTGGGGGTTGAGACTTCACATATGAATTTTACAGGGACAGGATACAGCCCTTTACACTCCCTCTAGCTCTAGCTCCTAGGTTTTATTACTGTTATTATTATTGTTTGCAATGATTTGGACGAGGCTCCAGGCTTGCTGAATGTTCTTGTTTATGTCTCCATCACCCACTTCTCTGCTTAAGCTTCAATCCCGCCCTAGAGAAGGCCTAGCAGGGCCTAAAGAAGAATCTTGCCTGAAGACCGAGAACCTGCTTCCTTCGCTCTTCCAAATATCCTGGTGCAGAGTCCTCTGTTCTGTGTCTAAAAGCATCCTGGAGGCGGTGCTCACCCCCGCAGGCCCGAGGCCCTCAGGCCAGGAGCTGTTCAGGGAACATTTCCACCTTATCCCTTGCCAAAACTCTGACCCAAATTTTGCCTGTCATGTGTCAGTCATAAGTTTCCATATCCAAATAAAAACTTTAAGTTCATTGGACTCCTACTCACTTCCAGACATTGCACCAGCTGCTTCCCCATACATTAACTATAGTAACTCATTCAATTTTGATTTAATTCAGGAAGGCTGATGAAATTTGGACCTACATATTTTAAAAGTACAAGCCATAATACAAATTGTAAGATGTCTTCCCCAGCTCTCATATAAATCTATTAGGAAACAAAACACCAACATTTAAATATTTTTAGTGTTAATATGGTGGATATGTTTGCTGGATTCTTTCACACTGCCGTGGTAGGTTTCTCTTTAGTTAAGAGGGCAGGCTGTAGGGATTCAGGAGAAAATAAGGAAGACAGAAACTTCATATGGCCCCGAGGCTGCTTAGGAAGGAATGTAACCATAAGAACATTCCAGAACTTCACCCCCGTGGCAGCTGGTTTACTATGTAACCACAGAAGCAGCAGGCAGGCCCCGAGCTCTAATTCTTTACCTTTACCATCCTCAGTGAAGCTGCTCCTGCTTTCTCAATTTCTGCAGCTCTTGTGGAAAACCGAGCCTCTCTCTGTGGATTCTGAATTCAAACTCTCCTGGAAAAGATCTGATGGACTCAGTTTATTTGGCACAGTTTTCACACCTGCAAGGTCCCCAGGCCAGTCTTGAGGGCGGGGACCTGGTCCCCCCTGTGGTGAGATCTGAGGTGTTCTGCGGAGTCTCAGCAGAGGCAGGATGCCTGGCCTGCCTGGTATAATTGATCAAAGTGACCTGGTGGCAGAGAGCTGTGGGTAGAGCGCCCGAGTGGACCTCAGAAAGTCATTGGCTTGTTTCTGCCCTGGATTTTTTTTCCTGTGAAGTGCCCTTGTTTCTTCATCTCCAAATAGAAGACTGGGGAGAAATGTCTCACCTTGACTTAGGAGCTCTGTAATGATTAGGTAGAAAGACAGAAAAGCAGCAGGCATCCCCTAATTGCAGAACAGCCCAGGTATTAGCAAGCCAGCCAATAGACCTAATCAATTCAGCAGAAGACACCATTAGCACTTAGCTACAAGGCTACCAGTGAGAAAACAAGCTGGTAGTTTTTATTGTATTATCTCTGAACTGCTGATGCTCTTCCCCCTGGTAGAAGCCTGGGCCGGAGTTGTGCAGAATTATTTTGTCAAGCTTGGCTCTTTGGAGAATGGGAGGGAAAAAGGATCTGGGGGCATTCTCTGCTGTGAATAACCATAAAATCCACCTTGAACAGCCGTGCAAAGTTGCAACAGAGATACGGTGGCTGGAATTGGCTTCGGTTTGCTCAGAAAAAATAAAGAGAAGGAGGATTCCATCCCAGGAGGCCGAGTAGCAGGAACCTCTCTTAGGAAGTTAAGTACTGATCCCAGCAGGTGCCGCCACAGGGACCGAGCAGGCTGGCAGGAAGGAGAGGGTAGGTGCCAGGCTGCCCTGCACAGTGCTGCTTCCTGCTGAGATTCAGGGAAAGGACAGTGTTGCAGAAATGCACTTGGAAACATGTGCCAAGCCCGGCTAGCCACATGGCCAAGGTCAAGGGTGATGATGAGCCTTATGCTTCAAGCAGACCAGAAGCATGGTGTGTGTGTGTGTGTGTGTGTGTGTGTGTGTGTTGGTGGTGGTGGGTGGGAGGGGGCAGGAGGGGATCAAAGGCAGAATTCAAGGGAAGAAACTGACCAGAACAACAGAAGGCATCAATACCTTAGATATACAGCCTTGGAAGAGTAGGGACAGATAAGAAATCCAAAACCTCCAAAGTGAGCCATCCAAGGGCCTACGAACATATCATGTAGGGGGTTAGAAGGACTCAGGTCAGGTCTGCACTGTGGGAGTTTGGCTCTGGCTGCAGAAAAGGGACCCGGAAGGGGCAGGAGCTGCTGTTCCGGGACCTGGCTTGAGAATTATCATAGGTCCAGGCTCCACTCAAGAAAAGTAATGAGCAGTCCAGGGTTTGATTTTCCTTTCTTGGAGTTAAAGGCAGAGCGCTCCTTCCAGAGAGACAAGGAGGCAGGCCCCGAGAGAGCATGTGATGAGACCCACTGGATGTCTGTGAGCGTCTTGGCCATCCCTGGACCAACGGTGCCCTAGTTGCAGTCCTCGGAGCAAGACATCCAGAAGCTATAGCACGAATATTATTAAAGCAGTTGGCTCTTTTGATGGATCCCAAGTTTAAGAAACAGACCCAAACAGTGCAGCATTAAGTTATATGAAAGAAGCAGAGCCCTGGAAACTATTTTCTCTTCTGTCCTTTTGCCACTCACTTTTCAAACATTTTTTCCTTAATCAGTGTGGGGGTCTCTGCAGGCCTGGTGGAAACAGGCTCCCCAGCTAAGGCAGCCAATTTCAAACCCAGGACAGCCCTGGGTGCTATCCATCATTCAGGGTTTCCAGGAAGATTCTATTCAGAAGCTGGGCTCTTAACAGGCAAGAAACAGTGTTAATAAAAGTTCTTTTTACTTGAAAGGGCACAGAAAAAAATCCAATAAAGCTGAGCCCAGCTCTTTAGGAAAAAAAAAGTTGATAAAACTGACAAAAAATAAAGAAGTAGTTTATCGTGGTTCTGAAGCAAAGACGAGGGGTTTTCTTTCCCCTTTTAAAGACAGAATTAATTAATTCACCACCACCAGCAGCTTGAGCTCTGAATGGAATGTTAGCTTTGACTCTGGGGAGTGGGTAAGTCCTCTGGACCCTGGATAAGTTTTCATTAAAGCAACTGTGTTTAAAATAGTGAATTTAAATTCATCTACCAGATGTAACAGGGCACCCGAAGTGGAGAAGAAAGTGAAATGATGAGCGTGCTGTTAGGAAGCAACTCTTGAGAGAGGAAATGCAATTTCTCAAGCCTCCCTTAGAGACAAGATGATAAAAATATTAGAACAACCCGAGTGCTGTTGGTGGCCCCGGCTCACGCTCCCTCCTCGGCCTTTCCCAGCTCCTCCCAGCTATATCCGTGCAGTGTCTGCATCCCTGAAGCTCAGGCTGATTTTACTTCCTGAGCAACCATGACAAAGGAGGCTGTCACCTCTCACTCTAACCAGTGGGGGAATCAGTTAGGTTAGGACAGCTCACCAGTTAGGAGAGCTGCACCTACCCCTCCTCCATGCCCTTCACTGCAGCCAGAGCCAGGCTTCCCTAGTGCAGGCCTGAGATCCTCTGAGTTTCCCTCCCCTCCAGAGTGACATGTCCCCTAGGCCTAGGATGGATCACTTTGGAGGTCTTGATATCTTCTCTGTTCCTATACTTCCAGGACTGTGTAACTAAGGTCTGGATACCTTCCATCCTTCTGGTCAGTAATCTCCTAGAGACTGAATTCCATGCTTGACCCCCGAGCTATGGTCCTCTCAAATGCAGACAGATTTGGTGGCATTAGGACCACAGCCTGCCTGAGCATCTGATTGACAACAGGATTTCTTGCTGCTGTGCCCAGATCCTATCTGGATGCCCGGGAGGGCTAAGGACTCTGTCACCTTGGTTGCTTCTTGCTCTGTAGTTTTCCCCGCCCTCTCAATCATCCAGGCCCATCTTCCTCTTGGGCCTTCTCACCCTGAGTTGTTGAGAGTTTAGTTTCCCATCTGGTGCATTTGATGACCAGCAACCTGGAAGAAGTCGTGGAACCCTGTAGAAAGTCTGGAAGGAAGAGAGGAAATACTTGGCCAACACAGTGAAGATAGTGCAATGTGTACAGATATGTTTAGATTTCAGATTTAGGTAAGTTTTGCATCAGTTAAGTTCATTCACTGATTTATTCATTTAATAAAAAAATCAGGAGCTTATTAGGTGCCAGGCATACTCTAGGTGTCAGGGATAAAGCAGTAAACACACAAAAATGCAAACCCTAATTAGGATCTACTAAGGAGGACAGACAATGAACAAGATCAAGTGAGGATAAGTATACATACTAGGGAGAGAATAAGGCAGAAAAGAAAACAGACACTGTGGGTGACTGTGGTTGGTTTAGATGGAGTGAGGGGATGATGTTGAATAAAGACCTGAGGGATGTTAGTGAGTCCCCCAGGCCACATGGGCACCCGGAAGACAGCATTCCAGGTGAGGGAACAGCCAGTGCTGAGGCCCTGCGATAGGAGTAAGCCTGGCGTGTGCTGGGGGCTGATGGGCTGGGACAGAGAAAAGGAGGGAGAGGCTGAGTAGGGAGGTCTTTCGGAGTCTGTGAAATGAGAGTCTGGTCAGCTCTGTCTGCTACAGTGAAATACTGTAGATGCAGGTGGGGGGCCTTAAACCACAGACACTGATTTCTCATAGCTCTGGAGCCTGGAAGTCCAAGATCGGGGTGCCAGCATGGTTGGGTTCTGGTGGGGGCCCTCCTCCTGGCTTGCAGGTTCTGCAAATCCTTAGGAAAGTTAGGATCTACTAAGGAGGGTATGGGGCTTCCCAGGTGGTGCTGGTGTAAAGAGCCCACATGCTAATGCAGGAGACTTAAGAGATGTGGGTTCAAACACTCCGGTATTCTTGCCTGGAGAATTCCATGGACAGAGGAGCCTGGCAGGCTACAGTCCAAGGGGTCACACAGAGTCGGACATGACTGAAGTGACCCAGCTCAGCATGGCACGATGGGGAGTGTAGATAACGAACCAGATTAAGTGAGAACAAAATATACATGCTAGGGAGAGAATAAAGCAGAAAAGGAGACAGACAATACGGGTGACCGTGGAGATTTTAGATGGGGTGGGGGGGTCTCAGTGAGAGGGTGATGTTGAGGCTGCCTTCTTGCTATGTCCTCGCATGATGGAAAGATGCTCTGCTGTTTCTTCTTCTAAGGGCACTAATCCCACATGGGGGCTCATCCTCATGACCTCATCTAACCCCAGTTCCCTCCCAGAGCCCCCGCTTCCGAACACCATTATGTTGGGGGTTCATATTACAGTGTATGAATCTGGGGGTGGAGGACATAATTCAGTCCATAGCAGGAAGCTTCTGTAGTGTTTTAAATACTAAGAAAATTTATTTCAAAGCATTTTACCTTCCATAAGTCAACAGCTACCTGTCTTAATTTTTTCAAATTCCATCCTGGATATTTCAAGAGGCTCTTGAAGGGGTGCTCTTCAAGGGGCTGGAATGAGTCTTCCTTAAGGACCCCTGGGTCTCTGCTGGGTGATGCTTTGCCAGATCATGCAAATCTCTGTTTACTCCAGCAGCAGAGAGAGGTGATTTTCAGCTTATAAAGTTCAACGTTATCAGCTTTAAAGTTTTCCTTTGGTTGTACTTCTGTGAATTAAAGAAAAAAAGTCAGCAGTGGGCCACATGAAAAGATGTTTGGTTACCCCTTTGACTATAGATTAGACCAAGAGGCACTGGCTTCAGACAATGTTAATCTTAACCCAGGCTGGATTTATTAGACCGCCTGGCATCTAAGATCGCAGATAAGCACATTTTCCACTTTCGCCTTTGCTGTATTAAGCCTCACAGGGAAAATTTCTAAAGGTTCAGAAGAGAAATGCTCCAACTGTAAGCCACATAAGCCTTTCTTTTCAGTCTTGTCTCTTTTTTTCCACCTTTTTTAAAAAGTACAATAATGAAACCATCTTCAATGCCCAACAGATTCATCTGGAAGCCTGATCAGTGAACTGAATTATCTTCCTTTTTTAAAAAGCAAGAGGAACTATTTATCCAGAACCAGAAACTGGGCAGCGTGATGACTTCTTGCAACGCACAGAGAGGATGTAGCACCATGGCAGGGAGCTGAGTGGGGCTTTGTGCTCTGGCCCAGCGCCTCAGGGGCACACACTGAACAGTTAATGAGCACAGCCGCATGGTCCCAGCTCCAGGAAACCGGTAGGCTTCTGGACCAGTCACTGGTGCCCACTTCCGAGTGGAGCTTGTCAGATCTTAACTCGGTCCAGTTGATGCGTGTGGCCGGGCTCCTGGCCCAAACCCAGGCTCAGCTGCAGCACCGTCCTTCTCCCAGGGTTGTCTCTCCTGGGGCCATCATTCATTCATTTAGCAAACATTCGCTGTGCATTTGTGTGACAGCATTGTCCTAGGCACTGGGGCTACAGTCAGGAATCAACACATAGCCCTGCATCCCCAGAGCGTACATTCTAGTGGGGGTAACAGACAATACCCGAGTTTTGATCCTGGCCTTGACTTCCAGGGTTCCTGTGGATCAGAGAGGAGAGCAGGTTCTCTCTCCACAATTTCCTCTCTCCACTCACCTGAGAGTGGAAATGGACTGGGCCAGGCTCTGGGCCCTGGGAGCCATGACGGGTTAGCCAGGCCAGCCCCAGAACTCCCTGGTCTATAAATGGATTTGCCTCCGTGAGGTCCTCTGGCCGGGAACACTTTCTAGAACCTTCTAGTTATAGCTAGACATCCAACCTACAAAGCTGAAGACATTGTCCACTTGTGGAACCCAGGATCAGAAAAGCTCAAATGGCTGGGACGGTGCAGAAGGCTGATGGGTCCCTGAAGAGGGGAACCTGAGGAAAGACAGCAGCAGAGGATGAGGAAAGGAGCCAGGAGAGGCAGGCTTTGAGGACGGAAAGGCTCCCTGAGCAGCTGTTTTCTGTGCCTGCCAGAGCCGCACCCCCCACTTACATCCCTAAGGCCCCCTCAGAACTCCCGAAGTCCTTATGCCTTAAACAAAATTCACGATGCCGGAGAAAACAAACGATATTTTATTGTGACATGGATGATTTTACTTCCCCAATACCCCCAAGTTTTCAGAAAGCTAGAAGCAATGAGCCTCAAAGCCCAACAACTGTTTCAAAGCCATTAACTAACTGGATTTTAACCACACAGCTAATCCTTCTGATGGAGACAGTGCGTGTGTGCATTTATGTCCAATGCCTCAGTCATTACAAATATTTGTGAAAAATACAACAGGGCTTGAAGATTGGAATAGTAGGTACAATTCTGCTTCAGTTTCCAATACATGGGGTTTTCCCCACACCACCAAGCAATTCTCTGACACCAACTGGGTGCCCTACCTTTCACCTCAATACTGACACTACCCACCTGGTAGTTAGTGGGCTTGCCAGCCTTGCCTTAGAAAAGCAGAAGAGTCAGAACTGATAGGTTAAGGGCTCCTCCCACAAAGCTGCTCCCACCAACCTTCAGAGTCCTGGTTGTCCCCTGTGCTTCTGACCAACTGGCTGTTTATTTTTTATTTATTTGGCTGCACTGGGTCTTAGTTGCAGCATTTGAACTCTTTTTTTTTTTTTTTTAATTTCCCATCCATTTGAACTCTTAGTTGCAACACATGGGATTTAGTTCCCTGACCAAGGATCAAACATAGTCCCACTGTACTGGAAATGCATAGTCTTAGCCACTGGACCACCAGGGAAATCTCCCAACTGGCTGCTAATTGGAGGTTCCCAGAACCCCTTCTTTGGGTTTGATTAATTTGCTTAAGTGGCCCACAGAATTTAGAGAATATTTTACTTATTAGATTACCAGTTTATTACAAAAGAATACAACTCAGGAATGGGCCTAGTGGCTCCGTGGTAAAGAATCAGCCTGCTAATGCAGGAGATGTAGGGTTCAATCCCTGGGTCAAAAAATCCCCTAGAGAAGGAAATGGCAACCGGTATTCCTGCCTGGGAAATCCCATGGACAAAGGAGCCTAGCAGGCTACTGCCCGTGGGGTCGCAAAAGAGTAGGACACGAGTTAGTAACTAAACAACAACAATAACAAATAACTCAGGAAAAGCCAGATGGACAGATGCACAGGGCGAGGGGTGGGGGAAGGCCACGGTGCTTCTCTGCCATCAGAGCAGACTGCTCTCCCCAAACCTCCACATGCTCACCAGCCTGGAAGCTCTCTCAACCCCATCATTTTGGGGTTTTCTGGAGGCTTCATTACACAGAATGATTGATTAAATCATTGGCCATTGGCCAACAATTCAACCTCCAGCTCCTCCCCTTCCTTGGAGGTCAATGGGGCTGGACTGAAAGCGCCAATCCTCCAATCACAAGGTTGTCTCCCCTGGCAACCAACCCCATCCTTAGGTGCTGTCCCAGAGTCACCTCAATAGTGTAAACTCCCCTGTGGTTGAAAGGGGTTTGCTATGAACATCAAGACAGCTTTATTGTTTTTAATCACGTAGGAAATTCCCAGGCTTTTAGGAACTTTGTGCCCATAACAGGATGAAGACCAAATGTATATTTCTCATCATAAATCACAATATATCACAGAACGTGAACCTCAGAACTGCGCCATTAGGGAGAGTGAGGGGAGCAAATGGGAAGCCTGGAGGAATCTAACACAAGGGGTGGGTAGGTTGGGAGCCAAGGGGGATGTTGTCACTCTAGAATTTTATCTGAAACCAAAGACAGGGAATAAAAGGCTCTAAATCAACGACAAGTTCAGGAAAGCACCAGTGATAGTGGCCAATCACAGCTGTGCCACAATCATCCATCCATCAGGAGGACCTGGGCAGATAGGGAGGTTCAGTGTTTGAGAGGGGAGAGGAGTGCCTTCTTGGTGTTTCGGCTTCAAGATTGGACTCCTCAAATCATCCTTCTTGATTGAATTGTTTGCTGCTGACTGAGCCTCCAGAAGGGCTGGCAGTGCAGGGGCTTGGGAAGGGGTAAGAGAGAGATAACTGGGTGGCCAGGTAGAGAGTGGAGCAAGAACATTCTCTGGTCTCTAGACTCTAAACATGTCAGGAGTCTCCAGAGGTGGGGACAGTAGAGTGTGGATAAGCTGGTATGTTACAAATTTACAGGATATTTGTGGATACTCCTCCTTTGTGGAGGGATACTGCAAACTCATAAGCTGGTGGTTCACTGGAAAATGTCTTGATTCTTGCAAACAATTATGTGGTAGAGACTGTTTTTTTGTCTACTATGAGTTAGTCTCAACTTCTTCCTTGCTAAGAAAACTTCAGTACTTTTGAAAACTTCAGTACCTGGCTAAAAACAACATTGCCTAGCTTCTCTTGCAGCTCACATTGTTCAAGTAAGACAGGCTTGGCCAATGACTGGAAGCCTGCTGGGGTTTTCTGGGAAGGCTTTGCTTTCCTGTTATAGGCAAAATCCTTTCTTCTTTTTGGTCTTTCCTCTTTCTTGGAACTTAGATGAGATGGCTGGAGCTCCAGCAGTTGTTTTGTGAGAATGAAATAAGTCACACCCTCAGGATGGCAGAACAACAAGTTAGAAAGAGCTTGAGTCACTGACAACATTGTGGAGCTACTGTACTAGCCCTGGACTATCTACTCTTAGACTTCTGATTATACTTTTCTTTCTTAAGCCACTATTACTTGGATTTTCTGTCACCTGTAACGTCATTTGATTTTCAAAGACGCAGACCCCTAATGGTAAGAGAGCTGCCACCAGCTCTCTACATAGAGCTCCCAAGCAGTGAGCCAGATGCAGTGAACGACTGACCCCAGAGAAGGACTACGGCTCCTCCATGGCAACAGCATAAGGAGAAATCCCTGCCCCCTGTTCCTTGTTCTTGCCCCAGCATCCAATGGAAAGGGGAAGATGTGAGTATAGATGCCTAGGCCCCAATACCAGATAAACTGATCCCCTGTAGCCTCTAGGGACTCAAACCCAGTGACTATTTTAATAACCAGAAGTTATTGTCAAGTTTCTAAATCAAGTTGAAATGTTGTTAAAAGGGCTTCTGGCTCAGATGGTAAAGAATCTGCCTGCAATGCAGGAGATGCCAGGTTTGATCCCTGAGCTGGGAAGATCCCCTGGAAAAGAGAATGGCAACCCACTCCAGCATTCTTGCCTGGAGAATCCCATAGACAGAGAAGACTGGCAGGCTACAGTCCATGGTGTCACTGAGAGTTAGACATGACTGAGTGACTAACACTTTACTCTCTTTTCCAGTAAGAAAAAGAAGTTTGAGTTAGCAGAGTTGGAGACAATTAAGAAAAATTAAGATAGCTTCATTTTTGTACCTACATAGAGTTAAAACATATTAACAAATTGTTTACAGAATAAATCTGCTTAATTTCCATTGCCTTAAATCCATGCCACATCTCTATGTACTGACGTGGAAAATTTTCCAGGGTAGAATATAAATGCAAGAGAGAGAGAGGGAGGAGAAGAGAGAAAGCAAGATATAAAATAGAGTATAAAGTAAGCTACTTTTGGATAATATTAATAGAAAGAGACATATAAGAATTTATACTTGTATTTACATAAAGAAACCCTGGAAGCATACACCAGATTCTCTACAGGGTAGATGGGAATGGACTGGGAACAGGACTTCTCAGAATACATATCTTTGTGTAGATTTGATTCTTGAATCATGTATGAATGTATTAAAATTTTAAATTAGAAATGTTAGTGCCACAGAGTATTCAATGTTCTTATAGAAAAGACATTTAGAAGGTCAGCAGACTAAAATAGGAGACTCTTAAACTCCCCTCCACTTCAAATAATGAAGTTAAAGTGTTTGCTACATTTTTAGGAAGTAGCTCTACACCCTGGTTTTATGAGAGGGGAGGTTTCAGTGAGCTGTGAGTTAGTGGCAACATCAGAAACCAAATAAGAGCCTCAGCTTTTGTTTGAGAGGAAAAAAATTTATTATTACATGTAGCAAATTATATGTTTCAATATAATTATAATAAATTATATATTATCATATAATTTACATATTATATTGACAATCTATTATATATTAATATGTTGGTTAATAAGTATATTAATATACATTATATTATATATTTAATATATATGCTTGTGTGCATGAAGTCACTTCAGTTGTATCCAACTCTGTGCAACCCCGTGGACTGTAGCCCTCCAGGCTCCTCTGTCCATGGGATTCCCCAGGCAAGAATACTGGAGTGGGTTGTCATGCCCTACGTCAGGGCATCTTCCTGACCCAGGGATCAGAACTGAGTCTCTTAGGTTTCCTGCATTGGTAGGTGGGTTCTTTACCACCAACGCAGCTTGGGAAGCCCAGTATATAATATATTACTGCAAATAACTTGTACTTATTAACTAATTTTTTAAACTTCCTATGATCAGATTTTCTGTACCTAAGACAAAGTTTCTGCAGTTAAGAGAGTTTTTTCCTGCAGAAATATAACACTAGTGAGAAATCTAACAATTTTGCTTATTTAAAGCAATGGTTGGCAAACCATGGCCTGTAGGCCAGATCCATCCAGTTGCCTATTTTGTTACGGCCAGATAGCTAAGAATAGTTTGCACATTTTTTGTTTGTTTGTACATTTTTGAATGGCCACATTTTACATAGTTATATAAATGCCTAGTTAATAGCCTTGCTTTTGCCTCTTGGCCTACAAAGACTAAATTATTTATTATCTAACCCATCAGGAAAACTTTTTGCCACCCTAGATTGAAGACCTCTTGAGAGTCATTTTCCAAATTCTGCTCTAAATTGTGTAGTAACAACTGAGACCAACCTCTATTCAAATATGTCCCAACAAAGACGTAAAGGCCACTGAGTGTGGATGAAGCAAGGCTAGTCAGGACGTGCAGCTCTCTCCCTGGGTGAGCAGCAGTAGGCAGGAAACACACATTTCCCATGCTGGAAATGGGGAAATGTTGCTCTCGGCTAGGTATTTATACTGTAAAAACTTCCCACTTGGTATCCAAAACCCCGAAGCCTCAAGATAGGGTTGGGTCTCCTTCCAGCTGCCAGACATGGAAGGCCTCGCATGCACAGCTCAGTGTGCACTGACCCGTGAATGTGGCCCTTAAGTGCAGAAACGCGACATATATCAGCCGCTGAAATAGGGTACTGGGACTTTAAAGAGACTTCGGTATTGTGTGTGCAGCTAAGTAATTGGAACTCGACTCGTCACATCTTTTTTAGCAATGACATTGAACAGCATGGACCCATCCATCACTGTGTCATCCTTACGAAAATGGTTTTCAGTGGTCAACTTGCCATAGTTAATTAGTCTTCTGATGTATGAATAGTCAAAAGCAGAGCAGTGTTGAGAGCCAGGTTTTCAGTTACCTTTAGTGGTGAACTCTACAGATGTCTGATCTTTCATGCCTTTTAATTAGAGCCCTTTCATCTAAGAAGGAGAGTGTCATTGTGGTTTGAGATACAGCTAGCCTGGATCTGTCTTCTTTTCTCTGGTGCTAATTCATAGCAACCACAAGCAAGCCAGTCTTTGAGGCTCAAATAGTAATATGTTAAATCCAGGAAGTTCTGCAGTGAAATATGGTAGCTGATAGCTGTTCAAATGCAGGTATCATGAAGTTTTAGTGTGAAACGGAGCATATCAGTTAGATGCTGCTAGAAGACCCCCAAACCTAAGAGTTTAAAAAAGAAAAACAGCTATCTGTTTAGCTCAAGATTCTGCAAGTCACCAGTTTAGTCTGGGTTCTGCAGAGGTTGCTCAGGCAAACAGTCAGTGGTGTGTTTGTGTGTTGGGTACGTCATGGTTTTGCTCATCTTGGCTGGGCTCCCTCACTTGTCTTAGAACTTGACTTGCTCAAAGGGGCCATCAAACTCTTGTTCATGTGGTTTCTCATCATCCAGGAGGCTCATTCAAGCTGTTCAAATAGCAGAGACAGGGGTCTCTAAAGATGTAGTGGATACCTGCAAGACCTCTTGAAGCCTGGGCTTGGACTGGCAAAAATATCACTTTTATCACATTCTAGTGATCAAAGCCACAAGGTCAACACAGATCCCCTCAGTGAAAATACCCTATCCCTGATGGAAAAAGTTTCAAAGTCACCCAGGAAGGTCATGGGTACAGGAAGAAGAGGAACTGTGGCCATTTTCACCATCTGTCACTGGGAGCCAAGACATTAAGGACATGAGTAAGGTGTCCTAGCAGCTGTCTGCTGATGGAGCAGGTGAGAAGGGAAGAGGTCTAGATGCTAACCCTGCAATCAAGGGTTGGAGATTACACCATGCTGGCTGTCCCCAGGCCTCATGTCCAAGGAGAAGTAGGATCTGTCGTGGATGAATGAGTGTGTGAGCAGTGCCCATCCGGGTTTGGGGTTAATTCAGAAAAGAAAAGAAAGGGCGTATTTTCCCATATACATTGGAAACTCAAGAATGCATAAGGGCTCTGAGTATGGTAACCTCATGGAGAAGAAGGCATCTAAGTGTCTGCATCCAGCAAAGGACTCCCCAGCCCCACTCCCGACCAAGAGGCAGTGCCGTTTGATGCTACGAGCACAGCCTTACTTGACAGGCATAACCAACTAATGTGGTTTCACACCTGAGAAACTGCATGACTCTGGGTGAATCACTTATTTGAGCTTCAGCTTTGCCATCTGTCAAATGAAGAGAGCAATATATACCTCTGAGTATAGTTGGGGCGATTAAAGTAGCTAAAGTGAAAGTCGCTCAGTCGTGTCTGACTTTTATCGACCCCATGGACTATACTGTTCATGGGATCCTCTAGGCCAGAATACTGGAGTGGGTAGCCATTCCCTTCTCCAGTGGATTTCCCCAACCCAGGGATTGAACCTAGGTCTCCTGCATTGCAGGCAGATTGTTTACCAGCTGAGCCACAAGGGAAGCCCAAGAATACTGGAGTGGGTAGCGTATCCCTTCTCCAGCAGTTCTTCCCAACCCAGGAATTGAACCAGGGTCTCCTGCCTTGCAAGTGGATTCTTTACCAACTGAGCTATCAGGGAAGCCCTAAAGAAGATGTATTAACACGTGTATTAATAAAAAGTCTAAGGCAATGCTTGGCATAATAATCTCTCTTCGCTAGTCCATACTGTTAACTATTCTCCTAACCTTTATGACTGCTGATTCCTCACTGATGATCCGCAGTCTCCTCTTGCAATCCTGGCCACATCTCTGAGCTCTGCTCCTGGCATTTTAGACCATGAGTTTCACATGACTGTCTCACAGTCAATTCACATTCAGCACACAGTAAAGCTACACACATCTGCCCCTTTAAATCCCTTTCCTGTTCTAACTTTTCATATCTGTTCATTCAAAGCCATCATTTAGCCACCTGGATTTGTCACTGTGGACTTATACCTTTGATTTCTTTATTTCCTCTAGTCCTCTTATCCAGCGGTTGAACAGTGTGAAATGACTCTCCCATTCCATTTTCCTGACTAACTGCAGAATCCCAGGTCCTCTCTTGATGTTTTGAGGACTGCTATTGGATTCTTACAGCTCTAGAGTCTCTGCCTTCAGGCTCTCTACACTTTAATCTATTCTGCGCACCCTTGCAAGACTCATCTTCCAAAAGACCATCTCTTGTTCAAAACCACCGGTGGTGCCTCTCACAGCATAGCATCCAAATGCTGAGCCTGGCATCCAGAGCCCCCCACAACTTGACCTCAATTCCCTAAGACCCCAGGGAGTTTCATCTTGCACTGTAATTATGTACATAGCCAACTCATATTCCTGTTAACAGTGAAAGTCTCTCCAGGAAGGTCAGGGCCCCATGGTCCATGAACAAATTCTACACGGCCCACACAGCTTAAAATACTGACCACAGGGTCCTTTACAGACAGTTTGTTGACCCCTGATCTGGAGGGTGGAAGCACGTCTTGCACTGTTTCGTTTGCCCTTCAGAACTGTGTACTTTTCAGTAAACATTTATTGGATAAATGTTCCATGTACTGACCTCTAAGCACCCCTCTCCTTTTTTGCTCCTATAAATTTGTTTCTGTAAGAGAGGGCTTTCCCCTCTTCTGTCTACCTGAATAGACCTCTCTAGACTCTAAGGCCATATCATATCCCATCTTTCTGATGGCTTCTGCTGAGTTCTGCCTTCTACTAATGCTAACCCCTTCCATCTGACATTTAGCTTTCTGGTTCTAGCGAGTCAGTTTTTTTTGCCCAAGAAGGTCATGAACCTGATGGTCACCCACTCCCACCTATGACCGGCTAGCCTCTCCCCTTCAGAACTCAGCACATCACCTGGCCTGGGAAGTTTCCTCTGCCTTCCTCTGCCCACCCAACTGAGTCAGGGGCCCCTTCCTTGTGCTCCCATAGCTTCCTGAAATTTCCCACCACAGCACTTATCTTTGTTTATTATAATCATTGATTTCCTTCTCAGATTCTCCAACTATGCTGTGTGCCCCCTTACATTAGGTCTGTGTCTAACTCATTGATATATTCCCAGTGCCTGGCCTGGGGCCTGGCTCATGGAGATACCTAATTAATATTTTGGAATAACTGGTTGTTCAATCAATGTATGTTTATTGATTGCATGATTGATTAAAATACCTGGCCCTGCTCCTCACATTCCCCTACTCGTTTACTTCAGTTTTCTCTTCTCTATGTGAAGAGGCATTTATCTTACTTACGTATCTATGGCTAGCTTGTATTTCTGAATATTACTGTTAAACTTTATATGACTGAGGTTATCAGGCTAAAATGGGGGCAGCCTGGGACACAGCAAGCCTGGAGGTCCCGAAGTCTTTGCTGGGAATACTAACTGCCTTTTTTTCAGACCATAGTTGTCTTGGATGGTGGATTACTAAACCCACAGCAACTCTTCCTCCTTATGAGGTAAGCATTCCAAGGGCAGCCTGACGGCTGAATAAAAAGCCCCATAACCAAATGACACACATGCGTAGGCACCTTGGTGGATCCAGCCTGAGCCTGCTCAGAGCTCCTCGCTCACCCAGCATAAGGTAATACCAAATGTTTGGACTTGGACACCCTTTCCCAAATGTTGGGATATCACAGCAACGCACACATGGGTTCGGGAAAGGAAGATGGCATCCTGGAAACTGTTCAGGCACTGCACCTGAGAAGTAGGAGCCTCACTCAGCAAGTGACTCCCTATCCACCACGCGGCCCCCTCCTCCCACCCACCTCCACCCTCAGCTGTGCTGCTGGGGCCCCTCCCCTTCCCGAATCCTCTCTGAGCTCATCGTACTGGAACCTCAGTCCTCTTAGCTGTCCGAGATCAATTTCTTTTTTGGGGGAGTGGGGGTGAGGGATAGACTATTCCACTATTAACAGGGAAATCATCAACAGTATATCTAAGAATCATTTAAAAATCATTATCTTGTGAAGTCTACAATGGTTTATAATGTACTTATACACACATTGCTTCATTAGAGTCTCAAAACTGAGTAGCCTAATTGATATATATATGTTTTTTCCATTTAGAAATGTGGAAATTCAAGTTATTAAAGGCTTAGCTAGCTCTGATGAAAAATTCAGCAATACTCCAATATATATAACTAACAAAAATGTTGATGGAATGGATTGGATCACAGTAAGTTTCTTAAATGCAGGCAAATCAGAGACAGGTTGCTAATAGGTCAGCTTCACTGGCCCAGATCTTCTTGCCATAGAACATGGTGCAAAATAAGCAAGTTTCCATTTTCTATCCCCTGTGAGAGTGGTCGAGCCCTCCCCTACAGAGTTAAAGTGGAAACGAGGTGCAGAAGCTCACCCGATCAGACAGCAAACAGACAGTTGGCATTTTAAAAATGCCTTTTAAATGTCTAGATAGATGGTATATTACCCTGTAGCCTTTTCAAAATCAGGGAGATGCACCATGAATGCCATTGCCTAAAAAAGCCATACCTAGAATCACCCCTGACGTTCAGTTCAGTTCAGTACAGTTCAGTTGCTCAGTTGAGTCCGACTCTTCACAATCCCATGGACCACAGCACGCCAGGCCCCCCTGTCCATCACCAACTGCGGGAGTTTACCCAAAGTCATCTCCATGGAGTCGGTGATGCCATCCAACCATCTCATCCTCCGTTGTCCCCTTCTCCTCCTGCCCTCAATCTTTCCCAGCATCAGGGTCTTTTCCAATGAGTCAGCTCTTTGCATCAGGTGGCCAAAGGATTGGAGTTTCAGGTTCAACATCAGTCCTTCCAATGAACACTCAGGACTGATCTCCTTTAGGATGGACTGGTAGGATCTTCTTGCAGCCTAAGTGACTCTCAAGAGTCCGTGCTCAGATGGTAAGGGCAGCAGCCCACATGCCTTGGGAGCAAAACATCCCCACTCGAGCACAGGGCTCCTGTTTCTGTAAGTTGGGGAGAGCTAGTGAAATGCTTTGCTCATAGCGTTTGTTTGATCAGTCATGTGACATGCGTGACAGTTTGGCCACTAAGACAATACACAAGGTGGGCACACTGCATCAAGGGCAGGCACCCTTGCCGCTTCTAGTGGGTGGCCGGGATCGAAGGTTCAGTTGGAACGGGAACTTTCGTATAGAATCTGATGGCCTGAGACAGCCTCTAATTCCTTCCTCCACTGCCACCCGCATATCCCCAGGGGACTAAGCAGAGCAAGAGGCGGGTCTGGTGTCGGCTGAGGCTTCCCCAGAGGAGAATGACCATGAGGCATGTGGTGGTTGTGATACTAACCAGGGTTCTTGGGCTCCTTAATCAATAGAAATTGACTAGAGACCAGACAAGAAATTCAGGCTAGACTTTATGGGGGCCCCTGCTGGAGTAGTGGGGAGTGAGAACGAAACAGCAGGTTCCCTTGCTTGCTAGCTTCCTGAGGTGGGGTAGGTTGGTTCCTTATATGAGGGGAGGGCAGGCAGGGCTGTGTCCAGGAGTCAGAACAGAGGAACAGATCAGCGTTTGGCCCACCCCTCTGATGACATTGTGCAGTGCCCTGCTTTTGCTCCTGGCTCTTCAGAGGTGGCGGTTGAGTTTATTGGGGTTTTTTTGGTACCATTTTGTCTATAATCTCCCCCAACTGTGCATGCAAGCAGTTATTTTTAGCCCCTTGTGATTTCTTTATATTTTGTAGCTGGAGGAGACGTTTGTCCAGGTGCAAGCAATGCAGCAAAGCGTCGCAGGTCCCAGCCTGTCTCAGCCGGATCAAAAGTCTGCTGAAAGTTGGCTTTTGCTTTTCCCTCCCAGAGTTCACACCCAAGCCTCACTTGTTAGCACTCTCTTGTGAGAAAAGGCCAATCCACACCCCATAAGCCACGGATGAGAGTCAGAATAAAAAGAGACTGTGCCCCAGTGACTCGAATAAAGATGGTCTGTATGGCAACCTCAAGCCGACAGAGACCAAGGTCTCTTGAGCAGTAGTAAACCTGCCTGACCCCGTGTGTGCTTAATCACTCAAGTCATGTTTGACTCTGCGACCCCATGGACTATAGCCCGCCAGGCTCCTCTGTCCATGGGATTCTCCAGGCAAGAATACTGGAGTGAGTTGCCATGCCTTCCTCCAGGGGATCTTCCTGACCCAGGGATCGTACCCATGTCTGATGCATCTCCTGCATTGGCAGACGGGTTCTTTACCACCAGCGCCCCCTGGGAAGCTCCAGGCAGTACCTCAGTGGTTCTTAGAGCACAAGCCCCAGGCCCTAGGCTTCTCTGGGAATCCTGCCCTGAAGCTTCCCATTCATCCTCTTGGAGATTCAGCACTTCCAGGGGCCACACTGCAAAAAGAAGAGAAAGCAACAGCTTTTACTGCCCATAAACATTGGTGTGCAAAGCAATTCCACCCAGCCTGGGGTGTCGCACAGAGATTCCCAAGTAAAGCAAGAGCAGATGAAGGAGGGAGCTCCAAGGAGGGGGAGTGGGACGGGCAGGTGACCCATTGCTTCCTCACCTCCTCACCTCCCTGGAGGCTCTCAGGAGGGAGCCCTCTCTCTCTTTGGTTTTCTGATAAGTAGGTGGGGATTCTTAGCTGGCCACCTTAGAGTGAAAAAAATGATGCTTCTTCACACCTATATAGCATTTCACAGTTTTAAGAGGCGTTTTTATCCACTTACTGAAACTAAGTGCTCATAAAAGGCGTAGGATAGAGATGAGGCAGGAAGAGCCACAAAAGTTTGTTACTTCTATTTTAATCACAGAGTTGACCTCGTCCTGTTGATCTCTCTGTTAACATATTTTGGATCTGATTCCAGCGCACTTTTCGTTCGTTCATTCTTTCTGGGCTGTTAGCGTGGTTCAGCCGTCTCTTTGCTCCCCACTCCACCCACCCCATGCCAGTAATGAATGCCAGGACCGCTTCCCATTTCGCTGCTGATTTCACTCAATTCCACATCCAGCTGTAGCACACCACCACCGTTTCCTCCAGCTAGGCCTCCCTGTCCTTCACCAACTCCCGAAGTCTACTCAAACCCATGTCCATTGAGTCAGTGATGCCATCCAGCCATCTCATCCTCTGTCATCCCCTTCTCCTCCTGCCCCCAATCCTGTCTCTTATACACATCTCCGCCCCTGCTAGATGCTCTGTGCTGTCTTCAGCATCCCAGTCTCTTCGATACTCGCCTTCTATCTCAGAGGGCGCACCTGGAAACCATACATCCCAGTCTCCTTGCGTCCATGTGAGAAGCAGCCCAGGGAGATTTGAAAGCAAGAAAGGGGCTCCTCTGGCACGTGTGTTTTGGCTGTGGGCTCCGTGTCCTACAGTCAGTCACAGCGGCAGGTCCAGGGACGGCTGTGAGGTCAGCGGTGGTTTCCTGCCCCGGGATCTGAGGACCATCATGGTGATCTCTGGAGCAGGGCTGCTGTAGTGTAACCTGAAAGCTCAGGGCAACGCCCCTAAATTCTCTTTCTGCACAGCTAACAATTCTGCTCATACCTGATTTTCTTCCTGCTTGCAATACCCCTTTCTGCTTGAAAAGAAACCTCTTTCTACTTGAAATGCCTTCAGCAGTGGTTCTTACAGAGCAGTCCTGGACCAGTAGCATCACCATTATTTGAGATTCCATTAGAAACACAAATTCCTAGGTCTGGCCTGGACCTCCTGAATCAAAAACTCTGCCATTTGTGTTTTTACATGCCCTGCAAGTGATTCCAAGACACCCTCAAGGGTGAGAACCATTGACCTATCACATGTTTATTTTACTGTCATAAATCATGATTGATACACACACACCTGCTCAACTATGTGTTGCTTTCTTTATAACACAAAAATGTGAAGTACTGTGTTTATGTAGAAAATTTGGAAAGATACAAAAAATGGGAATAAGGGGGGGGAAATGACCCAAAATTCCATTATTGGAGTTAATTGTGTTAACCTTTCTATTTTCCACTTTCAGTCCTCTCTTGTGTACACATTTATGTGTGCAGTTATATAAGTGGTCTGTTTTGCATCTGTTTTTTATTCATACATCGTTACATAAGGAGCATTTCTCTGAGCCATTAAATATGCTTATTTAAAGCCTACTTAGTGTTCCATGTTATGGAAGTACTATAATTAATTAGCCATTTTCCTACTGAAGAATGTTTATGTTGTTTCTGGGCTTTGCTATTAAAAATGAACGCTACATTGGATATTCTTATATAAAATGTCATCCTGTTCCTGGCTATCTCCTTGGCATGAGAGGATAAATTAGGATATGGCTGAGAAAAAGAGATGTAGTCAGGGCAGTGCTGGCCCCTCCCAGAGCAATGGCTCCTTGTATGCGGGGATAATACAGAGAAGTTATGGAATTTACTGGGTAGGTAAGGTGTCAAAGTGGCTTCTCTGCTGGCTCAGATGGTAAAGAATCTGCCTGCAATGTAGGAGACCTGGGTTCGATCCCTGGGTTGGGAAGATCCTCTGGAGGAGGGAATGGCTACCCACTCCAGTATTCTTGCCTAGAGAATTCCATGGGCAGAAGAGCCTGGTGGGCTACAGTCCATGGGGTCACAAAGAGTCGGACAAGACTGAGCGACTAAGCACATGTACAAGGTATCAAAATGGAAAAGAAGAGAGGAATTTAAGAAAGTTTCTTTTTCCCGTTTTTAAGCTTCAATGATGGTTGTAAGAAAAAAACTATTTTAGAGGGAAGTAGAAGGAAAATTCTGAAAGAGATGGGAATACCAGACCACCTGACCTGCCTCTTGAGAAACCTATATGCAGGTCAGGAAGCAACAGTTAGAACTGGACATGGAACAACAGACTGGTTCCAAATAGGAAAAGGAGTACGTCAAGGCAAAAAGCAGAGACATTACTTTGCCAACAAAGGTCCGTCTAGTCAAGGCTGTGGTTTTTCCAGTTGTCATGTATGGATGTGAGAGTTGGACTGTGAAGCAAGCTGGGTGCCAAAGAATTGATGCTTTTGAACTGTGGTGTTGGAGAAGACTCTTGAGAGTCCCTTGGACAGCAAGGAGATCCAACCAGTCCATTCTGAAGGAGATCAACCCTGGGTGTTCTTTGAAAGGAATGATGCTAAAGCTGAAACTCCAGTACTTTGGCCACCTCATATGAAGAGTTGACTCATTGGAAAAGACTCTGATGCTGGGAGGGATTGGGGGCAGGAGGAAAAGGGGATGACCGAGGATGAGATGGCTGGATGGCATCACAGACTCAACGGATGTGAGTCTGAGTGAACTTCGGGAGTTGGTGATGGACAGGGAGGCCTGGCATGCTGCGATTCATGGGGTTGCAAAGAGTCAGACATGACTGAGCACCTGAACTGAACTGAACATAGAAAGAAAGAAGAGTTTAATTTGATACATAATGACCAGGATCAATGTTATGTGCTTTTGTCATTTCAAAGTTCCAGCTACAACAGTAGCATCTCTGTCAGAGTTGTCCTGTCATAAAGTCATTTGCAAACTGATGGACTAGGCATCTTAGGGTGTCTTTCACCTCAGGCCTTCCAATGGGTTTGTAGTTTGGCTAGAGCTATAGGTTTTATGCCCTAAAAGGCTTCATGTATTAGTGCCCTGGATCTAGTGATGTGAGGTGTGTCTAGGTCTTGGCATGACTTGGATAGAAATGAAACAACATAGCCAATGTCTAAATAGTCGATACAGTCAAGAATGATACACTTAAGCACACAGCTGTGGTGGTGACTAGGTTTTTCTCCCACTCTGATTCTTGTCAATCAGTGGGGATGGTTTAAACACTGCTTCAAAGTTCCAGTTTCCAAAACAAAGTAGAACTAAGGTGAAGCAAGTGAGTGACTACTCTTTTGACACCATAGGGGGCATCCTACCCTTCGGTAGTATGTTTTGAGGGCAATCCATGCTATGGTTTATGAGGGCACAAGGACTCAGCCCGGCTTCTTTTTCTGTCTGATCCAAGACATCAGCCACCGTGAAAGGGTGATGATTGATGATGTCTGCCAGGAGTCCAGTAGTAAGTATGGTGGTCCATCTACCTACTCTGGTCTCATCAGTGATGGTGCTGAGTCCTATCTAGGCCCTAGACTACAAAGGAGCATAGCTTTTCAGTAACTTCCCAAGGCTTAGGAAATTAAGTATTATGCCAAAATGTTAAAAATGTGGTGTGACCCTAAAGTGGATGTGTGTGCGGGCTCAGTCATGATCAGTTCAGTTCAGTTCAGTCACTCAGTCATGTCCAACTCTTTGCGACTCCATGGATCGCAGCATGCCAGGCCTCCCTGTCCTTCACCAACTCCCGAAGTCTACTCAAACCCATGTCCATTGAGTCAGTGATGCCATCCAGCCATCTCATCCTCTGTCATCCCCTTCTCCTCCTGCCCCCAATCCCTCTATCACCATCTCCATCACCTCCATCAATCTCTCCCAATCATTTCCAGCATCAGGGTCTTTTCCAATGAGTCAACTCTTCGCATGAGGTGGCCAAAGTACTGGAGTTTCAGCTTCAGCATCAGTCCTTCCAATGAACACCCAGGGCTGATCTCCTTTAGAATTTACTGGTTGGTTCTCCTTTCAGTCCAAGGGACTCTCAAGAGTCTTCTCCAACACCACAGTTCAAAAGCATCAATTCTTCAGTGTTCAGCTTTCTTCACAGTCCAACTCTCACATCCATACATGACCACTGGAAAAACCATAGCCTTGACTTGACGGACCTTTGTTGGCAAAGTAATGTCTCTGCTTTTGAATATACTATCTAGGTTGGTCATAACTTTCCTTCCAAGGAGTAAGCATCTTTTAATTTCATGGCTGCACTCACCATCTGCAGTGATTTTGGAGCCCAGAAAAATAAAGTCTGACACTGTTTCCACTGTTCCCCCATCTATTTCCCATGAAGTGATGGGACCAGATGCCACGATCTTAGTTTTCTGAACGTTGAGCTTTAAGTTAACTTTTTCACTCTCCTCTTTCATTTTCATCAAGAGGTTTTTTAGTTCCTCTTCCCTTTCTGCCATGATAGTAAAGCCTTAATGGCTTATGGGGTAGCATATTGGAAAGGCCATTGGACTCCTTGATATTGTAATTCCTAGAGTCTAGGTTTGGAGGAACACTTACAAATGGCCTGGTAAAGAATCCTCCTGCAATGCTGGAGACCCAGGTTCAGTCTCTGGGTGGGGAAGATCCCCTGGAGAAGGGAACGGCAACCCACTCCAGTATTCTTGCCTGGAGAATTCCATGGACAGAGGAGTCTGATGGGATACAGTTCATGGAACTGCAAAGAGTCAGACATGACTGAGCGATTAACACTTCCACTTTCACTACAAACTGCATGAACTTGAGAAGGTCAACTTATTGTGTTAAGTATCAGCTTCTTTATATATATGTAAAATTTTATATAAATATTATTGCTTTGAACAATTATACATAATTTATGTTAACATGAATTGTATTATCATGTCAATATTTTCCATAACTATATATTTCAGCCTAATAATCCTTGTTCTTCCTACTTTAGAGGAATTTGACGAAGATCCAATGAGATCATGCCTGGGTGAGCACATCCTGAAGTGCAGGGCAAAAACAAGCTATGGTCATTAGTGTGCTGGTTGCAATGGAAGCTGCTTCTTTCCTCCCCTACCTTCCTTTCTGTTTCTCAGAGGAAGCCATTCACGCAGCAGAAAGAGCAGTTAAATTTCTAGGCTGCGTGCTTCTCTTGGTGAAATGATTTAAATCCATGTGTAAACAGAACATACATTTATTATGACTTGGGTCTAAACTGGGGAGGTTCTATATCCACACATATGCAATCTCTTCTCTGCATCAAACAGCGAAAAACACTGTGGCCTCGTAAAAAACCAAGCCACCTTCTTCCCAACTCCTGACAGCTTGAATGTCCTTAAAATAAATGGGAAAGGTCCACTCTACGCACCTGTGCAGTGGAGTTTTTATGAATCAGACAAATCTTGAGTCTCTCTGGTAATGTCAGCCAGGAGAGTTATGGTCTTTCTAAGCCTGATTGCTTCCCGGTAATTTACCCAGGCTGCTCCCTGGGCACCAGGGTGTGGAATCTCTATTTATTCATGCCAAAGAAACAAACAAACAAAAGTTAGCCCCGAGACCAAGTTAATCAAAATGTTTTTAATGGAATACTTGCAGGACTTGAGGCGAGCACTTGGAGCCATAACCAGGGGGCACAAATCATTTTTAGCCTCGTTAGAAGCATACAGAGCATGCTGCTGCTGGAGATTATTTCCTGCATTATTAATCTGCATGTCACCGCCCTAGCATTTATTCATTTGGGGGCTTGGAGTCCCATCTGTGGGGCCAGTTGTTAGGACTGGTGAGAGATGATGCCCTTCTTTCCTTATTTTGAGAGAGCCCACAGTTATAGTTCAGGTGGAAGCATATCACGTAATCCTCAAGGCCTTTAGTTATTTGAAAGAGGCCAAATGGCTGATACGGGAGGGCCTGTTACTTTCATGTTCATGAAAGAAAAGCTGTGTGTATGTGTGTGAACATCTAGGGTGGTAGAGCTTTCAGGTCATGAAGATACTGTCTAAGTGTGAAGGGAGAGGTTGGGAAGCATTGATTCCTTTGGCCAGTCGGGCAGTGCTGTGCTGGTCCATACTGTGCCTTGCGGGAGTTAGAAAAGGCACCACTTGCTCAAGACATCTTACTTCTATCTGCTGGAAAACTGTCATAGGATGCTGAGTATGTTAGAACAGGACAGTTTCCTACCACCTGCCAGAAAGCTGTCATAACAAAAATGCAAATCTATGGTGTCGTCAGTGTAGAAGCCACCTCCTCAGAAGCACCGCTCTTAAGTATCAGGCGACCTAAGCAATCGTACACAGCAGCACCAGCTTCCACACAGCATTTTGCAAGTTACAGGGACACTCGTGCAGAACCAGCCCACAGCATGCACAAAGATAATCTCCTCGTGGCTGCAATAGCCAGAGTTTAAAAATAGCAATACATATTTAATTAAATATTTGCAGAGAAAGGGATTTTTAACCATAAAAATAACTTTTTAAATTACCGAGGAAAGTAGATAGATGTGATACTGAAAAGTTCAAAACCTCACTAAATATGTAAAACAAAACAAACTAAAAGTCAAGTTTAAAACACAATTGAGAAAAATATCTTCCACAAATATGACAAAGGATTAATCATAAACTGATACACTTTGATTAGGAAAAAAAAACAACAAGACCTAAAAACAATAGGAAAAATTTTGTATATCATTTACAAAAGAACCAATAAAATGGCTAATAAAATGTTTAGTTTTATTAGAGATCAATGAAGGAAAAATTAAAATGCTTGCTAAATGCTCTTTTCCATTTATTAAATTAAAAATATATAAAGCAGTCAACTGGATGTTACAACACTTCTGCAAAGCAATATGGTATCTTGTATTAAGAATCTTTCAACTGAGACTTCCCTGGTGGTCCAGTGGCTAACACTGCGTTCTCAGTGCAAGGGACTTGGGTTCTATCTCTGGTCAGGGAACTAGATACCACATGCTGCAGCTAACAGCCCCCATGCCCACAACTACGTTCACAACTAAGAATTCGTGCATCACAACTAAAAGATTCTACATGCTGCAAATAAAGGGTCTCGTATACCTTAGTTAGAGATCTCCCACGTTGCAGCAAAGATCGAAGATCCCACAGGCTGGACCTAAGAAAGCTGATACAGCCAACTAAATATATATATATATATATAAATACAAATATTAAAAAAGAATTTTTCAACCAATAATATCATCCTTAGAATTCCAGACTCAGATCATCAGAAATATGCACATATATCAGGACAAGGTTTAAGTAAATAATGATAAACTCATATGCCGTCTATGGGGTCACACAGAGTTGGACACGACTGAAGTGACTTAGCAGCAGCAACTCTAGGAAGTGATGCTTAGGGAAAAATTCATGTCACGGGGAAATGCCCTTAAAAATGTCATTTGAAAAAAATAAGATGTGCAATTGCAGGTTCTGGGGATTCTCACAGTTGAGGTTGGTGGATGGGCCTCAAGGAGTCTGATACCTCCGGTGTACAGGCATTTGTTTCTGAGGCGGTGCTCTGTGGTTTGCACCAGGTCATTCAAGACATTCATGATCCAAAGGAGACAAGAAGCTTCGGTAGAGTGAAATCAAGCCAAAGCCATCGACTCCTGGCATGCACACCCCTCCCATCCCCTCACGCCTCTCCTGGTGAGCAAGGCTTGTTGTGCCAAGAACTGTACCAGCAGCTACAGACACGTGGGTGCTAAGTTGCTTTAGTCGTGTCTGACTCTTTGCAACCCCATGGACCATAGCCAGCCAGGCTCTTCTGTCCATGGGATTCTCCAGGCAAGAATACTGGAGTGTGTTACCATGCTCTCCTCCAGGGGATCTTCCCAACCCAGGGATCAAACCCACGTCTGTAATGTCTCCTGCATTTGCAGGAGGATTCTTTACTGCTAGTGCATACAGACCCAGTGATGGGCAAGAACTGATATGGTTCATATTCTCAGGCAACTCAGTCTAGTTGAGAACACAGGTGTTAAAATTATCATTATAGATACCACACACACACACACACACACAATAGAGTATTACTCAGCCATAAAAAGAATGAAACAAAGCCATTTGCAACAACATGGATGGATCTAGAGAGATTATCACACTAAGCAAAGTAAGTCAGAAAAAGAAAGACAAATACCATATGATACCACTTATATGCGGAATCTAAAAGCGAAAGCGAAGTCGCTCAGTCATGTCTGACTCTTAGCGACCCCATGGACTGCAGCCTACTAGGCTCCTCTGCCCATGGGATTTTCCAGGCAAGAGTACCGGAGTGGGGTGCCATTGCCTTCTCCTAAATGGCTAGTGCTTTTTAAAAGACATATCCTGCTTACTCGCCAGAATAGAAACAGTCACACATATTTAAGCAAAAACCACAAAATAGAGCATTAAGCTCTACAGGCAGCTGCTGCTGCTGCTGCAAAGTAGCTTCAGTTGTGTCTGACTCTGTGCGACCCCATAGACGGCAGCTCACCAGGCTCCCCTATCCCTGGGATTCTCCAAGCAAAAACACTGGAGTGGGTTGCCATTTCCTTTTCCAAGGCATGAAAGCGAAAAGTGAAAGTGAAGTCCCTCAGTCATGTCCGATTCTTCGCGATCCCATAGACTGCAGCCTACCAGGCTCCACTGCCCATGGGATTTTCCAGGCAAGAAATATGGCCCCAATAAACTTTTCTACAAAACAGAAACAGACACAGAGAACAGAGGGAGGGAGGGAGTGGGAGTTTGGGATGAGCAGATGCAAACTAGTATATATAGAATAGATCAACAATAAAGTTCTGCTCTGTTGCACAGAGAACTCTACAATACTCTGTAATGACCTGTATGGGAAAAGACGCTAAAGAAAGAGTAGAGACATATATGATATGTATATGTATAACGGATTCATTTTGCTGTACACTAGAAACTTCACAACATTGTAAAACAACTATACTCTGAGTAAAAAAGGAAAAAAAAATCATACAAATCCATGCATGATGGGGTTATAAATGGACAAGAGCTTTGAAGCAAAATTCTAGGGTGCAAGGGCACTACAACTGAGACTTCCCTGGTGGTCCAGTGGCTAACACTGCGTTCTCAGTGCAAGGGACTTGGGTTCTATCTCTGGTCAGGGAACTAGATACCACATGCTGCAGCTAACAGCCCCCATGCCCACAACTACGTTCACAACTAAGAATTCGTGCATCACAACTAAAAGATTCTACATGCTGCAAATAAAGGGTCTCGTATACCTTAGTTAGAGATCTCCCACGTTGCAGCAAAGATCGAAGATCCCACAGGCTGGACCTAAGAAAGCTGATACAGCCAACTAAATATATATATATATATATAAATACAAATATTAAAAAAGAATTTTTCAACCAATAATATCATCCTTAGAATTCCAGACTCAGATCATCAGAAATATGCACATATATCAGGACAAGGTTTAAGTAAATAATGATAAACTCATATGCCGTCTATGGGGTCACACAGAGTTGGACACGACTGAAGTGACTTAGCAGCAGCAACTCTAGGAAGTGATGCTTAGGGAAAAATTCATGTCACGGGGAAATGCCCTTAAAAATGTCATTTGAAAAAAATAAGATGTGCAATTGCAGGTTCTGGGGATTCTCACAGTTGAGGTTGGTGGATGGGCCTCAAGGAGTCTGATACCTCCGGTGTACAGGCATTTGTTTCTGAGGCGGTGCTCTGTGGTTTGCACCAGGTCATTCAAGACATTCATGATCCAAAGGAGACAAGAAGCTTCGGTAGAGTGAAATCAAGCCAAAGCCATCGACTCCTGGCATGCACACCCCTCCCATCCCCTCACGCCTCTCCTGGTGAGCAAGGCTTGTTGTGCCAAGAACTGTACCAGCAGCTACAGACACGTGGGTGCTAAGTTGCTTTAGTCGTGTCTGACTCTTTGCAACCCCATGGACCATAGCCAGCCAGGCTCTTCTGTCCATGGGATTCTCCAGGCAAGAATACTGGAGTGTGTTACCATGCTCTCCTCCAGGGGATCTTCCCAACCCAGGGATCAAACCCACGTCTGTAATGTCTCCTGCATTTGCAGGAGGATTCTTTACTGCTAGTGCATACAGACCCAGTGATGGGCAAGAACTGATATGGTTCATATTCTCAGGCAACTCAGTCTAGTTGAGAACACAGGTGTTAAAATTATCATTATAGATACCACACACACACACACACACACAATAGAGTATTACTCAGCCATAAAAAGAATGAAACAAAGCCATTTGCAACAACATGGATGGATCTAGAGAGATTATCACACTAAGCAAAGTAAGTCAGAAAAAGAAAGACAAATACCATATGATACCACTTATATGCGGAATCTAAAAGCGAAAGCGAAGTCGCTCAGTCATGTCTGACTCTTAGCGACCCCATGGACTGCAGCCTACTAGGCTCCTCTGCCCATGGGATTTTCCAGGCAAGAGTACCGGAGTGGGGTGCCATTGCCTTCTCCTAAATGGCTAGTGCTTTTTAAAAGACATATCCTGCTTACTCGCCAGAATAGAAACAGTCACACATATTTAAGCAAAAACCACAAAATAGAGCATTAAGCTCTACAGGCAGCTGCTGCTGCTGCTGCAAAGTAGCTTCAGTTGTGTCTGACTCTGTGCGACCCCATAGACGGCAGCTCACCAGGCTCCCCTATCCCTGGGATTCTCCAAGCAAAAACACTGGAGTGGGTTGCCATTTCCTTTTCCAAGGCATGAAAGCGAAAAGTGAAAGTGAAGTCCCTCAGTCATGTCCGATTCTTCGCGATCCCATAGACTGCAGCCTACCAGGCTCCACTGCCCATGGGATTTTCCAGGCAAGAAATATGGCCCCAATAAACTTTTCTACAAAACAGAAACAGACACAGAGAACAGAGGGAGGGAGGGAGTGGGAGTTTGGGATGAGCAGATGCAAACTAGTATATATAGAATAGATCAACAATAAAGTTCTGCTCTGTTGCACAGAGAACTCTACAATACTCTGTAATGACCTGTATGGGAAAAGACGCTAAAGAAAGAGTAGAGACATATATGATATGTATATGTATAACGGATTCATTTTGCTGTACACTAGAAACTTCACAACATTGTAAAACAACTATACTCTGAGTAAAAAAGGAAAAAAAAATCATACAAATCCATGCATGATGGGGTTATAAATGGACAAGAGCTTTGAAGCAAAATTCTAGGGTGCAAGGGCACTTCATAAATGAGATGATGAATGTGCATCTAATGCTTAAAATGGTACCTGGTAACACAAAGAGTGCACAGCTGATGTCTCACAGGCTGGAGTTTAGTCAGCAAGGCAACTCGTGTTTACGGTCAGGACAGCTTTCCCTTTGATGGGGGGGTGACACCCGAGAGCTCTAGGCTGGGGGTGCCTCAGACTCCACATCTGGAGCTGGGGACCAGAGCCCCAGGGCTGAGCCGTTACCCTGTCTGACCATCTCCAACAGGCCGGTGGCAGTGGTCTGGGGCCATCCCCGTCTCCCTTCCCAGGCCCAGAAGGGAGCTTTCATGAGTCACCAAACAAGGGTAGAATAATCCTCTGTGAGAAAGGTCCATCTCTCAAGTAGGAAAAACTCGAGCATCAGCAGTGGGGTAGCCAACTAAAGCAGTGGCGTTGTTTCTGTGCTGATGGGTTCCTTTCGTTTGCTAGAATCCGAGCGTCCTGAGGAGGGTAGAGGGAGGAGGGTGGCAGGGAGGAGGGAGGAGCCTTACGTCTGAGGGGCTTCTACTGGGGAAGCCTGGCTAACCAAGTCCCAGCCCCACCTATGACCAACGTAAAGCTCCTGAGTCCCCCTGAAGAGGGCAGAGAGAAGGTGGGATTGCAGACACCCTGTAAAAAGGCAAAGTTCATCCTGGGCTGGGGGGCTGGGGCAAACAGATACTGAGGGCAGATGTTCATCCACAGGGCTTGGCCGAGATGGCTCCCGGGCGCAGGTCAGGGTTGTGGAGGCTGAGAGGCTGTCTGGGGCCCAGGCGAGGAGGGCTCCACTGCTGGCCTTCGCTTCCCCTCACTCTCCCCTTCCTCTCCTATTTGATCTGCTCATACTTCTGTGAGTCTGTTTCTCCTCCTATCCTGGCTTTTTCACCCTCGTGGAGGCACTCAAAGGAGGTACTCAGCAGGTGAAGGGAAGGCAGAGGCTACGAGAGAGAGTGAGGCAGCAGGTAGGCAGGGGGTCCTGCGGTGGAGCCGGAGGTCAGACGCTCAGGGGTCAGCGTCTCTCCTAGGAGGGATCACAACTTCGCCGGAGATATAAAGACACAGACTAATTTTGAAAATCTTCTTTTTTTTATGTCCTCCAAAGCTCTTTGATTTTGTTGAAAACAAAAAGGAGCAAACTCCCAGGGAAGAAAAATAATGTCACCTCCCTAGTTTTTGGTTTTGCTTCTTTCTTGCAGTGAAGATGAGACGGCAGGGCGGGAATGCAGACGTGGGAGTCGAGGCAGTAGCCAAGTAGCATCAAGGTAGAACATGCCATGTAGGAAGCAGTCATCTCTGACAAGAGTACAAAGGGACAAGAAACAAATCAAGGTAATTCTGATCAATACTACTGACCGAGGCAACCTAACACATTGATTCTGAATCCTATATAAAGGGCTTCTACCCGTCGTCTCACTGCGAGTCACTCTCTCAATGACTTTATCACCCCTGAAATGGAGAGAGACACTGAAAAGGGCCAACAAGTCAACAGGTGCCTCAAGAGTGAGAGAATCAGAAAAGAAACGTGGCTGGTACAGGAAGGTGAAATCGCGCAACGCCTCTCATCTTTGTTCACATAAGACAAGCATATGGCATAGCACCTGGCTTCCCAGGTGGCGCTAACTGTAAAACACTCACCTGCCAATGCAAGAGATGCGGGTTCAGCCCCTGGGTTGGGAAGATCCCCTGGAGAAGGGCATGCAACCCACTCCAGTATTCTTGCCTGGAGAATCCCATGGACAGTAGCCTGACGGGCTATAGTCCGTAGGGTCGCACAGAGACAGATACAATTGCAACAACTTAGCACACATGCATGATAAGCATGTGAACCCATCACCAATCCTATTTATCTATGTATTTATTTTTACATTGAAGTATAGTTGATTTACAATGTTGTGTTAGTTTCAGGTGTTCAACAAAGTGATTCAATTGCACACAGATATAGCTATTCCTATTCAGATTATTTTTCCTTACAGGTTATTACAAAATATTGAGTATGTTTCCTTGTGCTATGCAGTAGGTCCTTGTTGTTTATCTGTTTTATATATAATAGTGTGTATATGTTGAACCCGACCTCCTAGTTTATCCCTCCCGCACTGGACACGACTGAGCGACTTCATTTTCACTTTTCACCTTCCCCTTTGGTACCATACGTTTATTTTCTATGTCTGTGAGTCTGTTTCTGTTTTGTAAATAAGTGCATTTGTATCATTTTTTTTTTTATTCCATGTGTAAGCAATAGCCTATATTTGTCTTTGTCTGGATTACTTCATTTAGCATGCTTATCTCCAGGTCCGTCCAATCACTTTCGTATTTGAGGAAGAGGTCTATGAGTCACTGGGAGGCGTGGGCTTGCTGAGGAACTGCTGTTTCATCCCCGGTCCTCTCTCCCTGACAGTGACTTCCCACAGGCTCTGACGCCTCTGGAGCGCAGCTCCCGTGACGATCCCTCAGTTGCTTCCCCCGCCTCCTAGCTGTGTTCCAGTCCACTGTGGAGGCACCAGTGAGCTGCCACCTCACAGGGCACTTCTTCATAAGCACCACCCTACAGGCTATCTCTGCGAAATGCTCTCAGAACCAGCAACTTCCCTCTGAATCCCCTGAAGAAAAGCACATCACACACCAGGCTTCCCTTTTGCAGCGCCGCCCACACCCTTGAGAGGCCCTTTCTGTGGCCACGTCCTCTGCCACCACGTGACGGGGGCTTTGTGGTTGGGGTGACCCTCAGCATCAGCTGGCCACGGACAGGGGAGGGCAGAACTGGAGAGTTAAGGCCCAGTCAGTGTGGATGACATTTTTCTTGTGTCACATCTTCCGGGAGCTACAATCTCATTTTTCCTGTCCCAGTTCTGTGTTGAATAACAAAAGCCACAACTTATTGAGCAACTGCTCTGTGCCCAGTACTTTGCCTATGCTATTTCTTTCTTTCTAACAGTTTTTGACTGCACCGTGCAGCATGCGGGATCTTAGTTCCCTGACCAGGGATGGGACCCACACACCTGTGGAGGAAGGGCAGAATCTTAACCACTAGACTGGCAGGGAAGTCCCCACGGATGCCATTTCTAGTCCTTTTAACAGTGTGGCGGAGGAGCTGCGTGTGGGGGCCAGAGATGCTGCCGCTGTGAGGGAGCTGTCAGCAAGCAGCCTCTGCCTGGGCCCCCCTGGGGTCTCCCTCAGCTGCAGCGCTGCCTGCTGGGGGTGGCGGTGGGCTTGCTGCCTGCATCTCGCTACTGAGGGCGAGAGGATCTAAGGCTGGCTGCTTCAGCCCAGCTTGGGCCATAATCCACATTCGTCCAGTCCTGGTCCCAGTTTTCTCCCACAGGAGCTGAGGCCCTAATCAGCACCTTGCTCCCCAAACTCCATCTCGGAACTTGCTTCATAGCCTCAATTTCCTATCCTGTTAAAAATACAGCAATTCCTATACTTATTAAGACCACTATGAAGATGAAATGGGATGCCCCATGTGGGAGTGCTTTGTCCCGTGCTAGAACACGCTGCATGCGTGCTGGCTGGTCCATCATCCCAAGCCAGCCAGCTAGGAAGAGTCAGGCCCAGGGTTCCAACTCGCCTGCCTAACCCTGGAGCAGAGCACAGAGCTGGTGTGGAACTCTCTCGTGAGACTTTCTTTTGATGGTTTGTTTCATAGTTGTTTGCCAGTTGTCATACTTCAGCCTTCTAAACACTTACAGCCTGGGAACAGGAATTATTCTGTATCCACCCCCAACTCTCAAGGCCTAGCTGGGACCTTACACATGAGGAGATGCTTGAGTGTAGTTTAATGATTGAATGACTATGTGACTGATAAAATCTCCAATTATTTTAAACTTCCTGTGGGACCTGAGAAAACAAATTCAAATTACCCAAAATGGCCAGATTTTACCCAGTTTCTGGGTTGCCCCAGTTTCTCTATGCCTGTTAATGGGAATCTCAAGGCAAATAAACCTAAATAACAGAGTCCCTTGGACTGCAAGGCGATCCAACCAGTCCATTCTGAAGGAGATCAGCCCTGGGATTTCTTTGGAAGGAATGATGCTAAAGCTGAAACTCCAGTACTCTGGCCACCTCATGTGAAGAGTTGGCTCATTGGAAAAGACTCTGAAGCTGGGAAGGACTGGGGGCAGGAGGAGAAGGGGACGACAGAGGATGAGATGGCTGGATGGCATCACGGACTCAATGAACGTGAGTCTGAGTGAACTCCGGGAGTTGGTGATGGACAGGGAGGCCTGGTGTGCTGCGATTCATGGGGTCGCAAAGAGTCGGACACGACTGAGCGACTGAACTGAACTGAACAACCTGAACAGGTCAAGGCAGTAGCCGCATGGGACCAAGCTGCAGGGCTTGAGTGAGAGGCTAGAGCAGGAACACCAGTGGACCCCCAGACTGCAGTGGGCACAGCCCAGACGCCTCCACGTGCTGGGTGTGCAGAAGGCCCTGGGCTAGCCCTGCCACTGCCCCCAGGTATGCGCTTCTTGCTCCAGGGTGAGGGGGACGCAGGAAGCTCCCCTCCCCCAGCACTTCCCACCTAGCAAAAAAATATTTTTGATGGGTTCACTCACTTTTATGAGCCAATTACATAGATGTAAGAGTGGGTGGATTTGTCCAAATTCTGAAAAAAGTTGAATTGTAGTAGTATCTATAGAACAGACTCTGAAAGAATAATCCAAGAAAGTCTTTCTTAGGAGAAAGTCACACCAGAATATCATGAGACAATTCGACTTTGAGGAGCCAATCTCCTTCCGATCTTCCCAGGATCCTTCCTGCCACAGTTAGAGACGGGAACTTACAATCAGGCGGCTCTAGTACAAATCATGAGAAACTGCATTTTCCTTCGATCTACCTCTTTTGGCTTCTACTTACAAGGGAGATTTTAAACAGGTGGAGGTTAAACGTCTCAGCCACTTTCAGCGGAATTAAGTCTCGAAAACGGAGCCACGAGAGACCAGTGCTTAACCTAAAGGTTTTCGTGCTGAAATTTTAGACACTCTGATATCTTCTTACCCCTGCAATTGTCTACACTGTGTCTTAAAATCAGGCGCTGCTCACTGCTTCTCTGCCAGGCTGTCTCTCAGATGGTGCCAGTGTGAGCTGCTGCATTTTCAGGTAAAAGTATTATCATCTAGGTTCTTTTGGGTCAAAGAACATCACATGATTTGATGATACAGTTAAAGGAAGCAGTGTAGAAGAAATTAAGGCATATACTCACAAATGAAGAAAAAAATGTTCTGATTTAACTATAGCTGTTTACAGTATTGGGTTTATTTCTGGTGTGCAGCTTTAGATTTTTTTTTCATTATAGGTTATTACAAGAAGTTGAATATAGTTCCCTAAGCTATACAGTAAATCCTTGTTATTTATCTGTTTTATATATGGTAATGTGCGTCTGTTAATCGAATACTCCTAATTTATCCCTCTCCTTCCCCTTAAAAAAATTTATTTTCAGATGAGATGGAAGTAAATGGAAGTAATGTGGCAGAAAGCAGTTTGGATTGGTAAGAACTCTCTGGATTAGAATACCTCCTTAGGGATGTCATGAGGGTAAGATATAGATGCTGTATTGGTTTGGATCCAATGCCTTTTATTTTATTTAAAAAAAATGTATCCCCCCAGATTATAAAATCCACGTGTGCTCAGTTGTGTCCAACTCTTTTGTGACCCCATGGACTATAGCCCACCAGGCTCCTCTATCCGTTGGATTCTCTAGGCAAGAGTACCAGAGTGGGTTGCCATTTCCTCTTCCAGGGGATCTTCCTGACTCAGGGATCAAACCTGCATCTCCAGTGTCATTTTGCAGGTGGACTCTTTACCTCTGAGCCATTGGGGATGCTTATTGCAGAAATTTTATAAAACAGATAATTATAGAGATGAATTAAAAGTAATCCAAAGACTTCTCTGGTAGTCTAATGGCTAGGAGCTAAGATTGCATGCCCCCAATGCGGGGAACCGGGTTTCAATCCCCCATCAAGAAGCTACATCCTGCATGCTACAACTAAGATCCCATGTACCACAGCTAAGACTTGGCACAGCCAAATAAATAAGCAAAAAATTTTGTTAAAGTCATCCAGAAAAATTCTATTTCCCAGAGTCAGCCACTCTCAACACTTTGGAATGTTTCTTAATGATCTTTAGAACTCGTATACACATAAGCTGATTTTTTTCCAGAAAGACCAAGAAGATGTCCGTAAAGTTTGTAAATAATAGTGAATATCATATGTACTATCTTTTGATTTCCAGGTCTGATTTAACACTGTAACACATATTTATCCCTTTAGACTTAGGTAATATAGTGATGATATCTTAGTTTGTATGGTGGTTGTATTTAGCATGTTTACTGAAATCTCTACTAATCTAATAGTTCATGTAAAGTTTTTCTTGGATCTTTCACATCAAAAAAGCATATTATTTATGAATGATGACAATTCGGTTTCTTCCTTTTTAATCCATTTTTCTCTGATTTCCTTTTTCTTATTTCGCTCTGTTGGACTAGATCTCCTATAGAACAATACTTAATAGAAGCTGGGATGAAGGATAAGGTGTCGTACAAAGAGTCTAATGCTTTAAAAGTATAAAATTAAAATGTCACTCATAATGAAAGCTATTCATTGGCTACAAATGGAAGATACTTTCCTTAACTTGAAAAAGACTATCTACCAAAAGTCTACTAAGACTATTCTACTTTTGAAATGGTCCCAAGTCTGAGACAATAAATACATGCCATATTGTTGGAGGAGGCCTACCTAGAAATAAAAAAGCAATGGACATTGATATTATTAATATATTAAAATGGACACTTTCTAAGTCAAAGCCTTTCTGGAAAATAACTAATGTATATTTATATAACTTCTAAAGGCCATTAGCAAACATTCTAAAATATCAAGAATAGTTGACTCAAGATAGAGGAATTTATATTTATATCAGATGAGCCAATTTAAAGGTAAAACATTTTGTAGGGATAAAGATGAAATGTTAAACAACTATGGAAAAATTTTATTAAGAACATAAAGCATATTTTAGAAAACAACCTGATAATCTCTATCTTTTAATGACTAAATTCAAACTACCACACAGTTGCACTTATCTCACATGCTAGCAAAATAATTCTCAAAATTCTCCAAGCTAGTCTTCAACAGTACGTGAACCAAGAACCTCCAGATGTTCAAGCTTAGAAAAGGCAGAGGGACCAAAAATCAAACTGCTAACATCCATTGGATTATAGAAAAAGCGAGAGAATTCCAGAGAAACATCTATAATCTGTTTTATTGAATATGCCAAAGCCTTTGACTGTGTGTATTACAACAAGCTGGAAAATTCTGAAAGAGATGGAAATATCAGATCACCTTACCTGCCTCCTGAGAAATCTGTATGCAGATCAAGAAGCACCAGTTAGAACCAGATGTAGAACAACAGATTGGTTCCAAATTGGGAAGGAGTACATCAAGGCTGTATATTGTCACCCTGCTTATTTAACTTATATGCATAGTGTGAAATGCTGGGCTGGATGAAGCACAAGCTGGAATCAAGACTGCCAGGAGATGACATCACCCTTATGGCAGAAAGCAAAGAGGAACTAAAGAGCCTCTTGATGAAAGTGAAAGAGGAGAGAGAAAAAGTTGACTTAAAACTCAAAAAACAAAGATCATGGCATCTGGTCCTATCACTTCATGGCAAGTAGCTGGGGAAATGATGGAAACAGTGACAACTTTATTTTCTTGGGCTCCAAAATCACTGCAGATGATGACTACAGCCATGAAATTAAAAGACACTTGCTCCTTGGAAGAAAAGCTATGACCAGCCTAGACAGTATGTTAAAAAAGCAGAGACATTACTTTGCCAACAAAGGTCCATCTATTCAAAGATATGGTTTTTCCAGTAGTCATGTATAGATGTGAGAGTTGGACCATAAAGAAAGCTGAACGCTGAAGAATTGATCCTTTTGAACTGTGGTACTGAAAAAGACTCTTGGGAGTCCCTTGAACTGAAAGGATATCAAACCAGTCCATCCTAAAGGAAATCAGTCCTGAATATTCATTGAAAGGACTGATGCTGAAGCTGAAGCTCCAAGACTTTGGCTATCTGATGCAAAGAACTGACTTGTTAGAAAAGACCCTGATGCTGGGAAAGATTGAAGGTGGGAGGAGAAGGGGACAACAGAAGATGAGATGGTTGGATGGCATCACCGACTCAATGGACATGAGTTTGAGCAAGTGCCAGGAGTTGGTGATGGACAGGGAAGCCTGGCGTGCTGCAAAGAGTGTCACAAAGAGTCAGACACGACTGAGTGACTGAACTGAACTGATACTTATTTTGAATATTTCTATATTTTGAAGTAAATATCTATTTTTATTCTGCCAGTAGTCACCCTTGAACGTTATTCTGCACACCTGATTTAAGAAAGCTAATATTGAATCAACATGTCTACTCTCCTTGGAACAAAAATAAGGATGTGTGCTTTAACTTTGATGATTGTCTTCCATGTCATTATCTAATATTTGGACTTGGTTTTTATGAGTCTGATGCTCTGCCTAGCATGCTAAGGAGGCAGGCTTGATTTCGTTTTTAAACTCTAGAAAATTAGTCATTTTTACAATGCATAATGCTAAGGTTTCTGCAGATGATGCTTATTTAGATTTACTCTTGCATTTACCAGCTTATTTTGGTCAACACTATATTGCTTAATGTGTTCCCCCCCCTTATTTTCTCAGTTCAACTTATTTCTAAATAACTTCCACAGTTCTCTCAACAAGGGTCTGTGAGGGATAAACTCTCTTCATCTTCATTTGCATTATCTTGCCTTCACGCTGAGCAGTAGTTTCTCTGGATATGATCCTTTGTTGACAATTATATTTCCTGAATACTTTGAGGATGTCATTCTACTGTATTTGGTGTCTACTTTTGCTGATGAGACGTCATCTCTTTGTCCATCCTTTTTAGATATTGTTTTTCAGTCCTTTAAATTCTTAAAATTTCTGTGTTATTTTCCTTCTCTTTATTTTTTGTGTTGTCTTCTAAGTAAGTTCCTTATATTTGTTTTCCAATTTTTTCTTTGGCTGATTATAATCTCTTTTTTTATATATACTTTCAGTGACTTTATTTTTAATATTACTGTTATCTAATTCTTTTAGTATGAGCTCTTCTTTATTATATCTGATAATTTAAAACATTTATCATATTATTTCTCTAAAACTGTTCTTTTTTTTCAATTTGGGGTATGGATTTTTTTCTATTATTGTATCTGCTTTTATTCCTTAGATTGTCTACATATCTTCACAGGTTTTTGTCTTCGTGGCAATCTGTGACAACGTCCTTATAAACTGCATTTTGCTTGTGATTTTTTCCAAGTTTCACCAATCTGAGACCAATTTTTTGTTAGTTTTTCAGCCTGGGATTACTACCCTATGAGTAAAAAATATGTTTAGACGTTACATTTCTGTGTGTAGGAGGCTCAGGAGGATTTTGGAGGCTCCCCTCTTACCATCAAGGGAAGAGATACATTTCACTGATGCTTTTCTGGGTCAGTGGGGTCTATTCCTGCCATTCATGGAGGAAGGTTCTGGTTTAGTGAGGAGATTTCAGGTTTAACCACTCACCTTACCCAGTCTCAGCGCTCTACCTTCTGACTCAGCATGGGCGTAGAAGCTCCGGCTCATGGCGGTCAAGTTATGTATCTGGATCTGATGGTCTCCTGAACTTCTATGGTATGATTTAAAGCAATCCTCTTGCTTTCAATATTTGATTTTTTGCTTGTTTTTTATTATCACATGGGAGTTCCCTTTGTCCTTTCCTATTTTCCTTCCTCTCTCCTTTACTCACTTCCCTTTTCTCAGCTATATATTCAAATTTGTTTTAAAATTTTAATGTAACATCTCTATTTTTTGTAGTGGAAAGGGGTTTTATTAGTCGAGTTTACTGTTTTGTCAGAAACTGGACACCCATACTCAATTTTGCTTGCTATTTTTTAAGCTAACATTAAAAGCCTTTTTTTTTTTTCATTTTATCACAAACTCTTTGTAAATATAACTTTAATTTCAGTATATTTAAGTTGATGACTAACATAATTTATTCAATTATTCCCCAAACACATTTCTTCAGATTTTAAATTTGGCTATTAATAATGCTGCAGTTGACATTGAGCAAAATATGTTTTCCATATTTGGGGCTATTTAAATTATTACCCCTTTTTTCCATAAAGAAGTTGGATGGATGCAAATTTACATACAATACAAGGAATTAATTGAGCTAGGAGGAAGAAAAGCTATTGATAGGAAAACCACAAACAAGCATAGAGTTGGCACAGAACAATTGATTCTACCTTTTCCTTGAATTAAGGCATAAACCTAAAGTGACTAAAGACATGAGGGGAGAATCATGGTTAAATATGTGTTTCTCACTGTCTGTAAACTAAAGTCAAATGAGTTGTTCTGGAGAGGCATAAGTTTTCCCTAACATTACTATGGGGAGCAGGAAGATACCCATAGCATAATGCTGGCATGGAATTCAGTAAACGGTTCTAAGAGGGAGCAAAATAACATCTTCATATATGCAACTTCCTGAAGTCTGTTTTCATCCATGGATAATCTTTCATGTAGAATGTCTACCATAGGGGTCTTACTCTGGAGACAAACTTCTGAACTTGTCTGACAAGTAGGCGTGTTGCATTATGGTGCATAGCGATTTGAAGCTGTTGCTGTTAGTCTTCCCTTTCTGAGAACTCTGGTTTTCTACAGGTAACCCCTCCACCCTCAGCCCCAAGAAGGGCTCCTGATGGCACTGATCGCCCTGGAAACTGGTAGTGGCCCCCCGTGGGGAGGGTGTAAGACTTGGTGCTAAGCTGCTAAGTCGCTTCAGTCGTGTCCAACTCTGTGTGATCCCAGAAACGGCAGCCCACCAGGCTCCCCCATCCCTGGGATTCTCCAGGCAAGAACACTGGAGTGGGTTGCCATTTCCTTCTTCAATGCATGAAAGTGAAAAGTGAAAGTGAAGTCGCTCAGTCATGTCCGACCCTCAGCAACCCCGTGGATTGCAGCCTTCCAGGCTCCTCCATCCATGGGATTTTCCAGGCAAGAGTACTGGAGTGGGGTGCCATTGCCTTCTCATATGTTATATTTGAGTTGGCTCAAATATAACATATGAGTGCCTGCATATTAAGTTGCTTCAGTCGTGTCCGACTCTGCGACCCTGTGGACTGTAGCCCACCAGTCTCCTCTGTCCATGGGATTCTCCAGACAAGAATACTGGAGTGGGTTGCCATTTCCTCCTCCCAGGGATCTTCCTAACCCATAACAAGAAGGAGCCTATTTATTCCCTATCTCTTCCAGATCTGAGCAGGAAACACAAAGCTCTGGTTGCCATGGGAAGCCATCTGCTCCCACAAGCAAGTGTTAGGCTGAGTCTGATGCTAAGATGACAGAAAGAAATAACAGAGAGAGGAGGGTTATTGATGACATCATTCACTGGTGACTGCACATGCCTCAAACTTGCTCACTTCTAGATTTCTGCTATTTTCAGACATTTCCTTCTAGCTTAAGGCAGTTTGAGTTATGGTTTTGATACACCAGAAAGAATCTTAACTGACATAGAGATCCATAAATGTCACCAAGGCATCTATGACCAAAATAATGTTAAAATCATTGAGCTACAGAAATGGTTACCAGTCATAAGAACCATTGAGTATAATAAGATTTTCAAGCACTCTGCACTATGCTTAGCACTCTATGTGCATTCATTTACTTTATCTTCACGAGGACTCAGTGAGATTGGTATCATCATTATGTGAGGTGAGGTGAGGTGAAGTCGCTCAGTCGTGTCCGACTCTTTGCGACCCCGTGGACTAGCGCCTACCAGGCTCCTCTGTCCATGGGATTCTCCAGGCAAGAATACTGGAGTGGGTTGCCATTTCTTTCTCCAGGGGATCTTCCCGACCCAGGGATCGAACCCAGGTCTCCTGCATTGGAGGCAGACGCTTTAACCTCTGAGCCACCAGGGAAGCCCATCATAATCATCCCCATTTAACAGAAACAGAAACTGAACCATTAGGGTTAAGGACCTTGGCTGAGGTCCCTCGGTTGCTGAATCCATGCAGCCTAATCTGCGCGGATCCAGGATCACTGGATCTGGATCCAGGGCAGGCTCACTCTGCTGCACTGTTTCTGAGTAACGTGCATATTGTTGTTGCTCAGCTGCTAAGTCATGTCTGACTGTTTTGAGACCCTATGGACTGTAGCCTGCCAGGTTCCTCTGTCTGTGGCAATTTCCCAGGCAAGAATACTGGAGTGGGTTGTCATTTCCTTCCCCACGGGATCTTTCCAACCCAGGGGTCAAGCCCACATCTCTTGCATTGGCAGGCGGATTCTTCACCACTGAGCCACCAGGGAAGCTCAAAGTGCATGCGCCTCCTACATAAAGAACAGGCTCCCAGCCTTGGATTTGTGTAAAGATTGAACAACACAGAGCAGGATGTTCATCCTTGGAGGACAGCTATTCTGCATTGCCAGGTGTTGGCAGACTACAACTTCAATGGTCAGTGGGGCAGGGAGAGGACATCACGGTTAAGAGGACAGACTGGTATGCAAGTAGCCTGAGCTGAACCCTGGCTTTGCTGCTCACTAGCTCCATGATCTCATCTGTAGGAGCCTCATTTTCCTCAACTAGAAAGTGGAGGAGCTCCCATGTAGCTTGCTAGGTTTTATAAGGACTTTGTAAACTGGTGTACAGAAGGTAATGTCTTATTGAAAGACCACAGTTTAGAATGGATGCTTCTGGCCTCTGTATGAGAGTGTGGCGGGGGAGGTACAGTGCACAATTTTGAGAGTAGATCGAAAAGCAGGGGCTGTATTTATGTGAGGTGCTTCTAGGCAAATTCAAAGAGACAGAAAGTAGAATAGAGATGACTAGGAGTTAGGAGGAAGGGATGATTTTTGATTAAGGAACAGTGCCTGCTAAGTCACTTCAGTCGCGTCCGACTCTTTGCAACCCTATGGACCGTAGACCCCCAAGCTCCTCTGTCCATGGGATTCTCCAGGCAAGAAAACTGGAGTGGGGTGCCATGGCCTCCTCCAGGGCATCTTTCTGACCCAGGGATCAAACCTGCATCTCTTATGTCTCCTGCTTTGGCAGGCAGGTTCTTTACCACTAGCACCACCTGGGAAGCCCTAAGGGACAATAGGAATGATGATAATGGTGCTTTTGAATGTCACAAGCAGAAGGTCTGTTAGGAAACTTTAAAACCCATAAAAATAATGAGATTATATTTTTAGAGCACATTTAATACATATTATCTACTTGATCATAATTGTTAGCTGCATAATAAAAAAAAGTCAAAGGAATGATGAAAGAAAAAGGATATCAAAGGGTTATTTTCTCATTGCTTTGCCTTTTGGAGAAAGTATTCCTGGACCCCTGCAGTGGGATTGTCCTGCAGTGGAAGGGTTGTGACCTGCACATATTTTTAGGAGACAGAACTCACAGTGTCCCCTGGATGAATAGAGTGGAAGCTTTCCCCAGAAGACCTGCTCACTCTCCCAGAGTCTTCATTGCACATGTGGTTAAGTTTCAGGCTTAAAACTAAAAAGCATCCTAATAATAAAAAAAAACTCACATGACCCTCTGTGACTAAAGAAGAGGAAAAAAAAGTTCTAAACTTTTAAAAGAAAGTGCATCTTTATAATAACAATAAAATCCTCCCAATCAAGCCTTTAAGAGGCAGACTGCATCCCTATCTTTGCCTGGGGCCCATAACTATCCTTGGCTAATCTTCCTTTGACAGATAAAGAGCAGCTATATCCATTCTTATAGCTCAATTTTAAACTTTATTCAGAGAAGTGTGGAGAGGGAGCCCTGGATGGGAATAAAAAATGAGTATTTGAGACCAACAGGGGAAGAGGGAGATGGGATCACTGATTTGTAAGAATAGATGCTTCTAGAAGAAAAAAAAAAGGCACATCCACAGCCGTCTGATTTGTTTAGAGCTGGTTTGGACACACTTCTGAGACTGCAGGGTCATGTCCAGGTCAGTCACGTACAGAAATCCACATCCACTCCCATCCAGCTTTTCTTGAGCTGTACCATGTATGTGCTAAGTCGCTTCAGTCATATCCGACTCTTTACGACACTATGGACTGTAGCCCTCCAAGCTCCTCTGTCCATGAGATTCTTTAGGCAAGAATATTGAGTGGATCGAAATTTCCTTTTCCAGAGGATCTTCCTGACCCGGGGATCAAACCCCCGTCTATTACGTCTCCTGCATTGGCAGGAAGATTCTTTACCACTAGCGCCACCTGGGAAGCCCGAGAGGTACGGTAGCTGAGGGTTATTCTGAGGGGTAGAATTGATGATCATTTGGCCCCTTATTACTGAGGAGAAAACAAGAAGAGGTTTTTCACATGCTGTGGTAAGCATATAGGCGAGAGAATAGAAAAGAATGTCTGTAAGCATTGTGAGTCCCCAAGGGAGGCCATGACACCTTCTGTGCAAGGTACCTTTAAAAGGAAGAAAGCTATCTGGAGGCTCAAGAGGACTTCAGTTTAGCTCTGTATTAGAAATGGATGCTTCCAATGGGGCTTTTGAGCCTTGAGGCACTGGGTCTTCATGGAACTGAGATTTGTGTTCCATATGGATTTGTTAGAAAGGCACTTTGAGGGGCTGTAAGCCCTTTTCTCTTGACCTGCCCTTTCCACAGGGATGGGTGGAGCCAGCCTTGTTTAAATGATCTGGTCCTGTTCTCCTGACTTCAGTTGATAGGATTCCTACCCCAATCAAGTCTAGTTACATTCTCACCCCTAAACTTGTAGGGTTTAGGATTGAGATAGAACACCTACATTGATTTAGTATATTTGCTAGAAGTACTATAAATCCTGAAGCCATGGAAACACCATCTTTTATTAAATGTATGGAAGTGCAGACAAAGTGGTCTATTTAGGGATAAAGAGCTAACAGTATTGTCTGTTCCTGTCATCTTTCTAGACCTCAGTTCTAGTTTTGTGCTGTTTTCTTTTTCAAGGACTATACTTGGGTTCTGTGAGCTAATTTAGCGCTTAAACTAGCCAGAGTTGGTTTCTGTTGCTTACAACTAAAATAACCTGAAGGATTTTTCAGCCCGGGTGGGTTTCTACCGACTCTTGGACTGACAATGGTGGTGTGGATCGTCTCCAAGTTTGCTATTTCAGGGGCGGCTCCTACCAGAGATGCCCACAGAAGAGATGTTTCAGTGACCTGTCGCTGGGGTCCGTCTTCTATTGTCTTCAGATCCCATCAGGATGGCAGAGTCACCAAAGGACTCCAGACTAGGAGTTACCTTGAGTATTCTTTCCTGTTTCCCTCCCAATGATCTAACCCAGCTCCAGATATTTTTAGTTCCACTTCCAAAATGTATCCCGTGTCTGTTTCTTCATTTCTATCTGTGTGCAGAGGGACTACCCTATCTGAAGCCATCAGGATTCTTTATTTCAGTTACTGCATCCTCTACTGGCCCCACCCCAGAACTGTACCCACATGGAAACTAGATGGATCTCTTGGAAATATAAATCACGTCACTCAAATAGGAAATATATGTTAGGATGCAAAGTAAAACTGAGGTAGCATAAACCTAAAATACAAAGAATGGTTCAAACCAAGGAAGTAAGCTGGTTCAGGGCAGGTGGGTGGCCAAGCTGCATGCAGTCATGCAGTGACCCAGGTTCCTCTGCCCTTGTTCACCATGCCATATGGTGTTGCCTTCATGTTCCAAAGTTAAAACTCGCTCTATAGCTGTTTCTGTTCCAGTCACTGGAAGGGGAGAAAAAGAAAGGTGAGTAATGTCTGATCATTTTAAGAGTGAGGTCCAGAAGTGGCAAGAATTTAATCAGATAGCTGTATATTTACACAAAACGTACTTTCAAACTGTGTGGCATTTGCTGGCTAAAAATCAAAGATTCCAGGACTAAAAAGAAAGGGAGATTGAATATGGGGGGATCTAGCAGTCTCTTCTGTAGTTCCTCTCCTAGCTGCCCATGCTCGCAGAATGAAATCCAAGACTTGACCTAATCCAAGCCTTGGAGGTGATCTGGCACCATCTGCTTCTCTTGTCACATTCCCAGCATCCCCTGCCGCTCACTTGGCCCAGTTAGGACCTCCTGCTTTCTGCTCCTGGAACGTGCCATGCATGTTTTGGCCTCAGGGTATTTGCACTTGCTATTTCTTTTGCCCTCAAAGCTCTAGTCAGATCTCTCTAGGTCTCTCTGCTTCTCATTCTTTGGGTCTCAGCTCAAATGCTACCTCCTTCCAGGAGCTTGCATCATTCACCCTTATCAGAACAGTCTAGGATCCCAGAGGCCTACTTTTTCCAGTTGCTTTCCATCACAGTTTTGTTGACTGTCATTTTTTGCCAATCTGAGTTTATCTCTTTGTTTGTTTTCTTGTCTGCTTATCTCCCCCACGCCACACCTTAGAATTTGAGCTTCTAGGGAGCAGGGACTTTACCGGTCCCACCCAGACTGGTACAGAGAGTGGGCCCTGACACATGGCACAGACTCAAATATTTGCTGGGTGACCCAGTGGTCAGCCTCGGGTCTGGCATGAGTATTCCCAAATAGAAGCACTCCATTAAATGTTGGGAATCATCTACGATCCCTGTCCTCTGCCTCCTGATGGGGTCCCATCTGGTTAGAGAAAAGGCCCCTCTATGAGGGCTTCTGGTTTGTTACTCTGTGGCAGGTCAGTGTAATTATTCTACAGTTTCCTATTCCACTGGGACGACTCAGTCTGTTTTCATTCCTGAAACAGGTCTAAAAACCACTCCCTGGAGACGTGGAGAATGAATGAATTACCTGAAATAGGGAATAATTTGTTATAGCTTATTTAACCATGTGCAGAATGACTCTCAAACTGACTTCAGTGAATGGCTCTTCCAAATGATGCCCTCTTCCAACCCCCACTTGGCCCTCCACTGCCTCATCCCCTGTGTGCTTGGGGGAAGGTGAAGGATACAGTATTTATAATGAGCAAGTATGAGCAGTAGAATTCCCAGACGGTGACACAGGATGAGAACCTAGCCCCATAATAATAATCCTAAATGTTATTTATATGTCATTTCTCTGCCAGAGTCATTTAGGTAGCTCCCCAAAGGACCACGCAGGAAAAATTCCACTGTCAGCATGCGCCAGAAGTCTTAATAAGTAAGGTTCAGGGGGTTTTAATTAAAAAGAGTTCATTTACTGGCCTTTCCCCAGCCAGAATAAAGTCTGTTCCAGAGAAGAGGGCTCCAGCCATCACCCTGGGCCAGCATCATCTCCCCAGGACATTTCTTGAGGCCATTGATCTGAGGGAGACAGATTCCTATGCATCCTGACACGTTGCTCTGCCCCAAATGGAATTACAGCATCGAGAGCCAACTTTGCTAAAATGTTGTCAGCTCCCGTGGAGGAGGATGGCAAAGACCCTGAACACCGAGGGGAAAGCCACACAAGGGTTGTTACTTTTCAAACAGCGCTTAATGCAGTTTTAAGCAAAGAAGATTTCTCTGGAGCACGAACAAGTGTGGCTGTCAGTATAACTGTCACCTGTGAGTGAATTGGAACATCAGAAAGAGCATTTTAAAAACCTAGTAATCATTTTTACCCATTACTCTACAAATACCTTTCTACTTATTGATTCCCCTGGGAATCAAAATGCTGTAAGAGGGGAAAAAAGAAAACAAGCCTCTTCTTTTAAGTCACACCGGAAGGAGGGCTTGCCAGAACGCCCAGGAAGAGGATTCAGGCTTCCAGATCCACCTAAGGTTTGCAGTCTGCTGTCGATGGGCCTGGGTCTCATCCACTAGACATAGCAGGTACTTTTCAGCTGGTCCCTGATGGGCAGCCAGACTGCTGAGCTGGAAAAGGAAACGTTGTGTGTTACCTGCCAGTCCTGGTGGATCATACACCTGGCATCTGCAGATTCTGCATGTTAAGCTGTTGGCCTGGTGACCCACAGAGTCCCAGGGAGTCCGTTTCCACTCAGAGAAAACGGCTCTGATTGGCAATAGCAGCTAATGAATTCTTACTTGGAGACAAACATTGACTTCACCTTTGAGCCCCAAGGAGCCTTGGGAAAGATCAGGCTACTCAGAGCTTTTTGAGGAATTTTACCTTAGAAAGGTGAATTGGGGCAAGATCTTGTCAGTGGGAGGACCAGGGGTCGGCATCCTACAGGCAGAGGGCTTCACAGATGGTGGGATCCAGCCACCTGCTCCCCAAGCAGGTCACTGTCTGAATCAGCTGCTAATCCCACCTAGAGGAACTTCCAGCACAGAGGGTTCATGTGACCTTGTAGAGGCACTCGATGTCAGAGTCAAGGGTGGGGAGGGGAGGCTTGTGACCATCTCCCCTTCTTTTACAGAGGAAAAAGTCAAGGATCAGGGAGGTGTCAAGGTTGCAGAACTCGTTAACAGCACAGCTCAAATTGTTTCCTGGACAGAAATTTCAAAGACGGGCTTTGGTGATGTGACAGATAAATATAGCCTAACATTTTGTTGTGAAAATGCTCCGGAGTTCTGAAAGCCAGGAGCAGATGCAGCTCCGCAAGAAGCATGATAAGAATGCCCCCGCACACCTGCTGCGGAACGCAAGGGCGGGCGCATTCCTCAGCTCCCACGGCAGCGTCTGCCCCGAGCCCTCGCGGGTCCAAGTGGACCCAAGCCCTTACTGCTGCCATGTCTTGGCCTGAACTCCCGAGCCTCGACAGGGAGGCCGATGACTCCACCGGGAATGAAAGCAATGCCAGCTGTAGATTGCAGGCTGATCAACGAGGACAGAACGGCTTCTATTCCAGTGCCCCTGCGGCCAGACGTGGAAAAATAAAGAGGGAAATCAGGCGGCAGGAAGCACGTGAAGATCTGCCCCAGTCACAGAGACAGGGGCAAAGTCCAGAGGGGCCTGTTCAGATCTCCAGCCTTTGTCCCTCTGTAGGTTTACAGTCCCTTGTTCCTGAGAGTTCATATTATGCGCTCATATATTTCTGGTTATTAGGTTAGTGGAGTAAGCATTTCCTGGCGTTCAGTTCTGCCCAAGGCACAAGGCTAGATCAATGAATAAGACACAGTCCCAACCTGAATCCCGTGCAGGAAGCCCAGACCACGGAGAGCATGCCTGGTGAGTGCTGTGGAAGCAGGCTTGAGGAGCCAGGAATGAGAGTGGGGAGGGAGCCCAAAGCCTGATTGTCTGAACTGAGAACTTCTGCAGGAAAGAAGGAAACACCCACGCTGACTCTTCTATTTCTGATGGATAAAGAAGAGAGCTCTTGTGTTCTGAGCCAGGGGTTTGTCAGCAAACATTCTCCATAAAGGTCCAGAGAGTCAATATTTCAGGCTTTGAAGGCCCTGAGACCTATTTCAACCCCTCAACTCTGCCCTGTAGTGTGAAAGCAGTTGTGGGCAAATACATCCACGAATGGGTGTGCCTGGGTTCCAATAAAACTTTATGCATAAAAACAGGCATTGGGTCAGATTGACCACAGGTTTTAGCTTGCCCACTTTATTTTAACCCACCAATAGGCCAAAACCCACTTCATGCTCACAACAAGGCTCTGTGGTAGGTACAGATGGGAGAATGTAGGCACCGTGCTCAGAATAATACAGCCAGGAACAGGCAGAAACAGGACGTGAGTTCTGGCTACCTGCCTCCATTGTGAAAACCCTTCACCACGCCCATTTACCTCATCCTTAAGACGCCTACAAATCACCATCACATTCTTTCCCCTCTCCTTCTTCTCTCTTTGTCCTTGATTTCTGGATTCTTTGTCCTGAACATGTCTTTGAACATCCATAATACATCCAGCACAGTGCCCGGCACTTTGGAGAAAGTATCAAAATAAGATAACACATAATCCCTGCGTTCCATCGGCTTATACTTGACTCAGGAAGACAAGACATACACAGAAGAGGAATAAGAAGGAGCTGGGGGAGACAGGGAGACTTCCTTCCCACTCTGGAGGGCGTCCATCCCTGTAACCTTGCTATCGTTCCCCACCTTGGCCCTCCTGAGGATTCTAACTGGAGAGGCAGGAGACACTGGGTCCATGAAACTCTCTCCTTTGCCTCCCCACCTCCCAGGGTCAGGCTGCTCCCAGAGGCACTTGCTCTGCTCTGCTCCTCTGTGATATAGATAATTCGAGAGCAGGCTCTGTCCTACGGTGAAGCACCCTCCCCAGCGCTGCCTGTGACGGGGGCTGTGCTGGGCTGTGCTGTGGACTCTGCTATTCTGGTAACAGATTTATCAGCCATGAGGATGCTGTTTTGGTCTCCATATGCCCTTTTCTTTAGTCTGGTTTCTTAATTAGCTTGCTGGGCATGTATTCTTAGTTGAGTCTGTTGAATCTTCCGACAAATGATGCTAAGGCAACACAGGAGACACCATCTCTGCTCCCCTGGTCCCATTTTTAAAAGGCCCATGAGATATTTGGTTCTGTAGAGTTCAGAGTGGGGAGAAGAGGTGCTAGGACCCCAGGAGGAGTGGACACCTTCACCCAGGAGATGGGCAGGGCTTCAGGGATGAATATATCGACAGGCTAGGCTTTAAGCAGATGCCATTGCTGCTTGGAATCAAGACACTGAGGATCCCATACTTTGAAAGACTTTCCCTCTTCTCTGGGAAAAGAGAGGAGTCTGTCTCCAAAGTCTTTTGTAGGACACAAAGGATAATTTCAAATATCCAGGGTATTTACTGAATCGTAGAAACTTGGAACTATAGAGATAATTAATTGAGTCCAATTCTACAGCAACAAACGCCAAACGTAGGCTGCCTCAGAATCGCCTGGGAAGTTGAAAAAAATACAGATGTCAGTTGCCACTCCATGGAGATTCAGATTCAGTAGTTCTAGGCCAGGAGTGGGAGTGGGGCGGGGGGCGGTATTTTAACAAGCTTCTTAGGCCATTAGGCAGCAAGGATTGATCAGCCAACATTCATCTGAACCCTGCCAGTGACTGGAGCTCACCACCTCCCAAGACAGCCCTTCTGATTCTTCGTTTGAATATGGTGCCCAGTAAGCTCTGTTGCCTGGATCTGCCCATAGCCCCTCTTAAGTGCTGGGGGCAGGGAGCAACCTGTAGAACAACCTGTGAGACGAAAGCACTGACTCTGTCCCCACCGTGAGAGACACACTCATCTTGCTCCCCCAGCTCTGTCTCCTTCAGGCTTTGACCTCACATCAGAGCATCCAACCACGTCTGCACATTCCCATTTGCATGCAGGTCTGGCAACTCCAGTCTCACATTGGAATTGATCACTGACTTCCAGGCACCAGACCCAAAGCTAGTTACTCTGACATCGCTGACAAGGCTTAATTTATTCTTTCTTTCTTCTTTTCCTTTTTTCTCCTCTCTTATCTACTTCTCTCCACCCTCACTGAGGTATTAAGTGATGTACATAAGCTGCAAAAAAAAAAAAATAGTGTCAACAGCACCGATGCCTTTTGGAGGCTCTGAGGAGAGAGTCTGTTTCTTGCTTCTTGCAGTTTCTTGAAGCTACTGGTATATGTTGACTCATGATCCATTCCTCACGTGGAAAATGTGAGGAAAAATCTCCATTTTCCAGGTAGCACTAGTGGTAAAGAACCAGCCTGCCAAGGAAGATCCCCTGGAGAAGAAATGGGAACCCACTCCAGTATTCTTTCATGAAGAATTACATGGACAGAGGAGCCTGGTGGGCCACAGTCCAGGAGGTCGCAAAGAGTCAGACACAATTGAGCACTCCTGCATGCACCATGAAACAATTGCCACCATAAAAATTGTGAATATATCTATCAGTCCCCCAGGTTTTCCCTCACCCCTTACTCATCCCTTCCTCCCACTTCTCGTCTCTAGGGTGACCACTGAGCTGCTTTTTGCTTGGCTGTTTTTGGACCAGGAGCTCTTCCTTGGTCTTTTCGCAGGCCAGTCACCCACCTGAGATTGATATCACTGACCAGTGCTAGAGGATTCCAACCTCAGACTTCCCCCCAACCCTGCACCCTCCTTAGCCCTTCAGCTGGGGCTTGAAAAGCTCTCCTAGCCTCTAGATGATACTGGATGCATTTAACTCATCTTATACATGATAAATCTTCACTGTTCATGGCTAATATTATTATTATTATAATATTGACCACATATACAATAGCTATTCTGCACCAGAAACTGAATTCTATAAAAATACATGATAATAATTATTTTTTTCTATGTTACCCTCACTCTAGCCTTATAAAGAAGGTCCTCATTTCTCCCTGTTGTCCATGAGGGGACATCATGACTGACTTAGTCAAACATCTTGCTGAAATCTACTATTCTGTAGATTCTTCTGCTATAATAATTTGAATCTTCACCATAACAGATTTGTTTCCTCTGAAAAGCACTATTTCTCTCATTAGAGACGTGACTGGTGTATGTACTGTACCCTCAATAAAATAAAGGACTCTCCAGATTCAGAGTCACTCATAATATACTATTATTCTGTATTGATCTTGTTTCTAGTCAACAAGCACTTTTAGATATTTTGTAGGCAGTCTGGATTTCAAATAAATATTGCTTGACTGCTGTAAAAGCCTTTTGCTATGGCTGATTTCCAAAATAATCATAAAGATACCCCTGTTTGCCTTGGCAGAGGATGTAAAAGGCAGGATAACCCCTCCTAATCCCACCACGACCAAGTGCACAGTGAATTCTGCTATTGGGAATTTATTTATATCAGCCTGGAATCTCTGGAACATTTGATATGGTTTTAGCATTTTTCTCTCAGAAAAGGTGATTTTCTGGGTAAAATGTAACTGGAACATTACAGAAACACTAGGATTAAAAAAATAGTAGCAAAGATGTCATCTAAATTCACGGCATACTTTATTGCTGAATGTGAAATAATACACATTGTCCCTGGACAGCAAGGAGATCCAACCAGTCTTTCTTAAAGGAAATCAGTCCTGAATATTCATTGGAAGGACTGATGCTGAAGTGGAAATTCCAATACTTTGGCCACTTGATGTGAAGAACTGACTCATTGGAAAAGACCCTGATGCTGGGAAAGATCGAAGGTGGGAAGAGAAGGGGGTGACAGAGGATGAGAGGGTTGGATGACATCACCAACTCAATGGATATGAGTTTGAGTAAACTCCAGGAGTTGGTGATGGACAGGGAGGCCTCGTGTGCTGCAGTCCATTGGATTGCCAAGAGTCAGACACAACTGAGCAACTGAACTGAACTGAACTGAAACAATACAAATTCGATTTACATTAAACATGCGGAAAATATCAATAACAGTAAAGCTTATTTCTTTCAAGATTCTTTGTTTTAAGATGCAGGGAGCTAATTTATTCAGTTTCACAGACATAAACCATGAGTGAATCTAGTGTCACTTCATTGTAGGGACCTCTACCCCTGTCTACCCACTAAGACATGGAATAACCAGTCTGCTACTGAGGTCCAAGACTTCCCAGCAGACTTGGATCCAAAGCACTGTCTCTGGTTCAGTTCTGTCTTCAGGGAGCTGCCTCTTCTCAGTGGCTCCATATAAAGTTGATTTTCCACAGTTCTTTAGATCATCTTCTTTTCATTCTCATTCACTCATTCATTCAACAAATTTTATTGAGCACCTACTATATTTTGGGGCTTCCTTAGTGGCTCAGAGGGTAAAGCGTCTGCCGGCAATCCAGGAGACCCGGGTTTGATCCCTGGGTTTGGAAGATCCCCTGGAGAAGGAAATGGCAACCCACTCCAGTACTCTCGCCTGGAAAATTCCATGGACTGAGGAGCCTGGTAGGCTACAGTCCATGGGGTCGCAAAGAGTCGGACATGACTGAGTGACTTCACTTTCACTTTATTATATTTTAGACACTTGTGATATAACAGTAAACAAAGTAGAAAAAGTCATAGAGATTGTATTCCAAGACAATAAACAGAATAGATCAGTAAATATATATGGTATAGCATACAATGATAGGAGCTGAGATGAAAAATAAAGAAGGAAAAAGGATAGGAAGTCATGTGTATGTGTGTATATGTGTGTGTCTGTTGGCAAAAAGCTTACAGTTTTGGAAACTGAGTTTCACAGAACATAGTGCCTAAAACTGAAGCTTGTGTGCATTTACTCTTAATTAATTAGTTAATTGATTGATTGATATATATATAGTTCAGTTGCTCAGTTGTGTCCAACTTCTTGCAACCCCATGGACTGCAGCATGCTAGGCTTCCCTGTCCATCATCAACTCCTGGAGTTTACTCAGACTCATGTCCACTGAGTCGGTGATACCATCCAACCATCTCATCCTCTGTCATCCTCTTCTCCTCCTGCCCCCACTCTTTCCCAGCATCAGGGTCTTTTCAAATGAGTCAGCTCTTTGTATCAGGTGGCCAAAGTATTGGAGTTTCAGCTTCAACATCAGTTCTTCCAATGAATATTCAGGACTGATTTCTTTTAGGAAGGACTGGTTGGATCTCCTTTCAGTCCAAGGAACTCTCAAAGAGTCTTCTCTAACACCACAGTTCAGAAACATCAATTCTTCGGTGCTCAGCTTTCTTTATAGTCCAACTCTCACATCCATACATGACTATTGGAAAAACCATAGCTTTTGATGGACCATTGTTGGCAAAATAATGTCTCTGCTTTTTAATATGCTGTCTAGGTTGGTCATAGCTTTTCTTCCAAGGAGCAAGCATCTTTTAATTTCATGGCTTCAGTCACCAGCCAGAAAAGGCAATGGCACCCCACTCTAGTACTCTTGCCTGGAAAATCCCAGGGATGGAGGAGCCTGGCAGGCTGCAGTCCATGGGGTCACTAAAAGTCGGACACGACTGACTGACTTCACTTTCACTTTTCATTTTCATGCATTGGAGAAGGAAATGGCAACTCACTCCAATGTTCTTGCCTGGAGAATCCCAGGGATGGAGGAGCCTGGTGGGTTACTGTCTATGGGGTTGCACAGAGTTGGACATGACTGAAGTGACTTAGCAGCTGCAACAGCAGTCACCAGCAATGACTGCAGTGATTTTGGAGTCCAAAAAAATAAAGTCTCTCACTGTTTCCACTGTTCCCCTATCTATTTGCCATGAAGTGATGGGACCAGATGTATAGTTGGTTCAGGATATTATATTAATTCAGGTGTACAACATACTGATTCAAGAATTTTATAGATTATACTTCACTTAAAGTGATTATAAAATATTGGCTATATGCCCTGTGCTATACTATGTAACTTAGTAGGTTATTTATTTTATATATATAGTAGTTTTTACCTCTTAATCTTCCAGCCATATTTGCCCTCCCCCTTTCTCGATCCAAACTGGTAACTACTAAGTGTCCATCAACAGATGAATGAATAAAGAAGATGTAGTGTATATATATATATATATATATATATACTTCCTGTGGAATACTGCTGCTGCTGCTGCTGCTAAGTCACTTCAGTTGTGTCTGACTCTGTGCGACCCCATAGACTGCAGCCCACCAGGCTCCTCCGTCCCTGGGATTTTCCAGGCAAGAACACTGGAGTGGGTTGCCATTTCCTTCTCCAATGCAGGAAAGTGAAAAGTGAAAGTGAAGTTGTTCAGTCATGTCCAACACCTAGAAACCCCATGGACTACAGCCTACCAGGCTCCTCCATTCATGGGATTTTCCAGGCAAGAGTACTGGAGTGGGGTGCCATTGCCTTCTCCCTGTGGAATACTACTCAGCCATAAAAAGAATGAAATTTTGCCATTTGCAACAATAGGGATGGCCCTGGAGGGTTTTATATTCAGTGAACTAAATCAGGCAGAAAAAGACAAATGTATTATGCTATCACTTATCTGTGGAATCTAAAAAATAAAACGAATATAACAAAACAGAAACTGACAGATATAGAGGACAAATGTGCTTTTACTTTATTGGCAAGAAAATTCTAGGGAAATGAGAGTGAAAGATAGGAGTGAGTGAGGCAGGAAGGGCAGGAGAATCGATGTAAGAATCGATGCAGGTTCCACCGTATCCACTAGTACAACCGATCCCTGCATCTCCCAGGACTGACTTCTAAGAGGTCAGCTAAGATTTCTGTCCAAAGGGAAGAAGTAAGAAGAAATGGACCCAAGGTCGTGATGTGTGGAGGATATCTGATACAGATAGAGTGGCCAGAGATGGGTGGCCCATCATGAAGGTGACATTTAAGTGAAGGTCTGAAGTCATGTGATTATGTGGGAGGGGAGCACTTCAGGGCAGGTAGAGTGAATGCCCAGCACGTGCAAGGCTGTGGGGGAGCAGGGGAAAGTCAAGGCAGCAGCAGTTGTGGGAGGGGAAAGGATGTGCAAGGAGAGAAGGCCGGGGAGCTCCTGATGGTCAGCTCACGTGGGACTATAGGTCTTAGAAGGGTTTGGGGTTTTCCTCCCAGTATGGTGGGCTTCCCTGGTGGCTCCGTGGTAAAGAATCCACCTGCAATGCAGGAGACCCAGGTTTGACCCCTTGGGTTGAGGAGATCCCCTGAAGAAGGAAATGGCACCCCACTTCAGTATTCCTGCCTAGAGAATCCCATGGACAGAGGAGCCTGGCGGGCTACAGTCCATGGGGTCACAAAGAGTCAGACAGGACTGAGAGACTAACACTTTCACTTTCCCAGTATGGTGGAGATCACTGGATGTGTATGGGGTGGGGGGCATGGATTCCTGCAGAGTTCTGGCACGCTCTGCCTAGCATTTCAAAAGGAGCAGTTTCTGGGCTGCAGGGTAGTCTCCAGAGGCCAGGGTACAAGCAGGACAACTGGCCAGGAGGTCACTGTGGTTCCAGATCCTGGGTGATGGTGACTTGGACCAAGTGTAGTCATGCCAGTGCTGAGCAGTGGCTGGGTTCTGGATATGTTTTGAAGGCACAACACCAAAAGTACTGGATGGATTGGGTGTGTAGGACAGGAGAGAAAGGGGGGAGCCAAGGATGCTTTCAGGGTTCCTGTTCTGGGCAACAGAAGAATGGACTTGCTGCTTACAGATGTGTGGGGATCTATGAAGAGAACTGGGCTCAAGGCAGAATAGTAGGAGTTCCGCTTCCATTGTCTCATGTTTGGGGTGGTGAGTAGGCAGCTGGATGGTGGAGAGATTCACACTAGAGATGCCAGCATGGAAGCCACCAGCAGGTGGATCACATTTAAAGCTGCCAGTCTGCGTCAGATCTCCCAGAGGGTGAGTGGAGGAAGGAGAGCAGAGAGGCCTGAGGCCTGAGCTTGGAGTGCTTAGAGCTTGGGAGGATGAGGAAGAACCAACAAGACTGAGAAGTAACCAGACAGACCGGGGAGAACCAGGGGCTGCAGGAGCCTTGCAGCCACGTAAGAGGCTTCACATGAGGGCTAACTGCAGGGCGAGAGCGACGTGGTGGAAGGCCGTCCCCTCATTTTGAGCATCTCTGCAAGTCATGGCTTGCCTTGTGGCTCAGGTGGTAAAGAATCTGCCTACAGTACAAGAGACCCAGGTTCGATCCCGAGTCGGGAAGATCCCCTACAGAAGGAAGTGGCGACCCACTCCAGTGTTCTTGCCTGGAGAATCCCATGGAGAGGAGCCTGGTGGGCTAGAGTCCATGGGGCTGCAAGAGTCGGACACGACTGGGCAACTAAACCACCACCACCTGCAAGTCAGGCTGTGTGAGGTTCTCATCATTTCCCCATCTGTGAACTTTCTCATCTGTAGAACACTGACAGTACCATCTTTCTTAAAAGGCTGTTAGAAGATTCTACAAACTGTGATGATACACACCAACTATGATGATAAACCGTGTGATACAAACAGGAGGCCTTCATATCATGTGTTACACCAATGGACTCAGTCTGATCCTTCTCGCTCTCTCTCTTCGTCTTTTTTCTCTTTCTTTCACTTTCTCTTTCCCCACTTCTTTTTGCCTCTTTCTCTTTCTTTTTGCCCTTCTCTCTCATTATTCCTTCCTTCCTTTATTCTGTTTTCCTGGAGGACAGAGTTATGCTTTAGAGCTTAGTATTTCTAACACATATAATAAGAGGTCAAATGTGACTTTTTATGTTCTTTCTGCATTTTCAGTTTCAATTAAGGTCCCCAAAGCCTGAGAACAATGGATGTTAGATCACGCCTAGAAGAAACGCTAAGGGATGGTGAAGTTGATTTTGACTCTCACGGCCCACCCTGGGGTATAAAAATAAACCCTTGAAACAGGCAAAAGACAGAGGGTGAGGAATTCTTTAGAGAGCTGTCAGCACTGGGAGTTCCCCTCACGTGAAGCCAAGGGAACCACAAGTACCTTTCAGGGAGTGGGACACGCGTCCCTGGACATGTGGGGACTCCCAGATCTGCTTCCTCTTGTACGTCGGGGGATCTAAAGACTGGAGGCTGGCTAAGGAGCTGGCCAGCAGCGGGCAGAAGTGAAGCCGAGCAGGGCCCTGTGGGTCTCCTGAGTACCGAAGCCTTCCCGCGTTCCCTGTTTCTTGTTTGTAGGGAACAGACTCCAGCCTCCATGACCTTCCCTGAGTTCCCTGGCAGATTCAAACAGTTGCTAATCAGGGAAGGGAGGGGGGTGGGAGACAAGGGAGAAACAGACAAGAAGCAGTAGTGCATCCCTGGGGCGGTTCTGCCCCAAGGGATACACAGAACAATATCTTAATGCTATTTATAAAACTAAAACCCCCAAGAAGTGCAAGATGGCAGCAATCTTCTTTCTAGAGAAGACCATCTGAGGCCAGATTAAAGGAGTGCAGGCCCCGCACACACCCTAAAGGTATTAGCCCTTGAACTACTGCTATAAAGATTTTCACCAAATCCCTCCAGATTGAGACACGCAGATTTTCAGGGGCACAAGCCCTCTGTATCCCCCTTTGCCTGGCAAAGCAAAAAAAGCTATTCGTTTCTACTTCACCCAAAAATCTGTCTCCCAGATTCAACTGGGCACCAGAGCACGGTGACTGAGTTTTTGGCGTCAGAAGGACAGGACTGCCGAATGAGGAGTCAAATGCCCAGAGCTGTGTTGTCCCAAGTGCCGGTGTAATGGGAGAAATCCAACTAGGAGTCATCTTCGGGGGGGACCCTGGGCAAAAGGACCACGGGCTCAGTGGGGCAGCCCCGGTGGAGGTACATGGTGTAAGTTAGGGACTGCCGGATGGCGGGGCAGATCTTAAGGAACAACATGAGGCATCGCTCATGGCAAGCGTAATGGAGTCTTCAGAGCTGGGTTGCCCAGGTCAAATCCATGCTCTGCCATTTTCTAATTATGGGCAAGTGAAGTCATCATCTTTGTTCTTGAATTTCCCTATTGCGCTATCTATTCCCAGGAAGTCCCAGCACTAGCTTACACCCCTGCAGGTCTGTCAAACTTTCTCCTCTAACCCTTTCTGCCCTGCACTCAAGCCTGAGGGTCTTGAACCAGATGCAATAAGTTGGAGGCAAAGTTAAGGAGACAGAAGTCTTCCCCCACTCCTGACTAAGAGGCTCAAGTCTCTTTCTTCCTCCCCCTCCCACAATAAATTCCCACCCTTAGCCAGGCCCATGTGGGGGGAAAGGCAGGAACTTTAAATAAACAAAAGAAAAAGAAATGATAAAAAGATGGGTAAGAGATTGCATTGGTGTGGCGTGGAGCTCTTTGGATCTGGAGCTATAAGGTCTGTTCGGGGTGTCACTCAGGGTGGGGAGGACCAAGACCGCAGGGGGCGCTTATGGAGGACTTATAGGAAACAACCAAGGCACTTTCTGCTGGTGGCCAGTCTTGTCCAATAAACTCATTCAATAAATGCAAGTTTAGAGGCCGTTTTGAAACTGGCTTTTCCAGCCAGTACTTCCAATCCCCGCCACCCTCTGACTCCAGGGTTTATGTAAGTCATGGTATTATTTCTGAAAGGTGGTCACTTCCCTTCCTTGACATCCGAATATTGCCTGAAATACTGAAGTTTCTGATTTCTCTAGAAGAATCCTGGATACATTCTGAGATGACCAAAGGTGGAGCATTTGGCCTCAAGGCAAATCATCCATAAAGACTTCAGAAATGTTTTGAGAGATTTTGATTTTTGACAGAAGCTTGGGCTTCCCTGATGGCTCAGCTGGTAAAGACTCCTCCTGCAATGCAGGAGACCTAGGTTCAGTCCCTGGGTCAGGAATATCTCCTGGAGAAGTGAATGCCTACCCATTCCAGTATTCTTGTCTGGAGAATTCCATGGACAGAGGAGCTTGGTGGGCTACAGCCCATGGGGTTGCAAAGAGTCAGACACAACTGAGTGACTAGCAGTTCGCTGACTTATTTTCCAAGGTTTAGGAATCTTTCTCAGTTTTTCTAAGTGTCTTAATAATTCTTTATTCTTGAGTAACTTTCTAATTTCCTTTTTTTTTTTTTTGTTATCAGATTTTCTGAGAGATCCTCCTGTGCCTTGAAACTTCTAGTTCACATTTCAGATTGTCCCTGAATTACATGCCTTCCTGGTCTGACTGTGCAGGTATCTTTCATTTTGGCAAATAACAGTTACCAGCTGTGATGAAAATATGGAATCAGTGCTTGAGGACTGACTCAGAAGATGGTCTTCCTGCCGGACAGATGGTACCTCCAGCATTACACAGACTTGCCATCTAAGCCCATGTGGCCTTGGATGTGTGCCTGAGGTCAAGGGTCAAGCCAACTTGTCAGTGGGCCAGGCTAGCAGATGGGTGAGGATGGCGAGAGTCAGCAGGCCTAAAGAGGAGGCTGTGTGCAGGGAGAGAGGGTAGCATTTCACCACCTTCCCAAAGAGGCCTCTGTACTTAGACACAAAAACTATGGTTTACCTTGGGAGGGGGTCATTTCAAGAGAGATTTCTAAACATCCCCAGTCCAGTGCCCTCAAGTATGAGATCAATGAGAGAGCTCTGAATCTCAGCCTTTATATGAATTGACCAAAACAACGCCTTTGGGACAGAAAACCGGGACTTTCCATAGATTGATCATTTTCTCTCTCCTGGCAAACCCTGAGAGTGGAATGAGCTCTCCCTTGGTGTGGTCCCGGATGACCTGGACCCTGGAGCCCCTGGTGGCGATGGGGCAGGATGGGGTGGGGGTAGGTAGTCTGGTCCTGCAGAAAAAATGGGTGTTTAGGACTCTCCCTCTTCTTTTTTTAATGGTATTTCCCCCTCTCCCTTTCTTCTGCAAAGCGTTTGTGCCATAAATACCCTGTCTCTGTACAGCTGACATTCTGGAGTCACCTCTATTTGTGGCAGGTGGCCGGCTCTGGGTCCTGCCAGCCAAGGGTCATGAATGCCTTGCAGGGGACAGGGCTGAGACAATAAAGAACATCACGTGCTGCTCTGCAGATCTGCATTTATTTTAGTTCAACAGGCAACATGCTTACCTGGCCAGGAAGGTTGGAAATACCAGGCTTCCAGTGTGCGCATTCTGGGACTCACTAAAATTTCTAGGGAAAGCTGGAGGCAGCTTAGCAGGGTAGAGCCACTTGGGGTTTTGTAGAGGAAGAGGGAAGGGTAGTGGCCCCCACGCAGACAGGGGAGGCTTGCTGATGGCATGTGACTGTTCTAATTCCAGGGGATAGTAAAGGCAAGCTTTGCAACTCAGCTCTCCCTTAGGCTGAGGATCTGAGTTTGAAAGATCTGATTCCCTTCACCCAGGGAAGGTGTCTTTCAATGGCATATAGTGTTCAGTATTATAATTAAAGAACCATATAATTGGGAAGGAGATGTGTCCCAGCATCTCAGCTGGACCTACGCCGGATGCCACCTTTATACAAGGATGTGCGTATCAAAAGGGACTTATGCCACATTCAGTACCACACTCCTAGCTTTGGTTCCTTGCCTCTGTGTGTGTGTGCATGCTCAGTTGTATCTGACTCTTTGTGACCCCAAGGACTGTAGCCTGCCAGGCTCCTCTGTCCATGGAATTTTCCAGGGGAGAATACTGGCGTAGGTTGTGATTTCTTTTACAGGGGATCTTCTCAAACCCAGGGATTGAACCCATGTCTCTTGTGTCTCCTTTCTTGGCAGGTGGATTCTTTCCCACTGTGCCTCCTGGAAAGCCTTCCTTACCACTATCCAGAACTTATTTAACAAACCTCACTATTTGTTACACATTATCCTCAGCACCTGGCAATTGTCAACACACTTTGTTCTCATAGCAACCATATGACATAGGTACTCTTACATTTGTGTTTTACAGATGAGACAGTAAGTAACTTCTGCAAGGTCGCAGCAAGCACGATGCAGACTGGGATTTGAAACCTACTCCAGAGTTTAGCCTCTCAAGGATTCAGCTTTGCTTTATACCCCATGTACGTGTTTGTGTGCCAAGTCACTTCAGTTGTGTTGAACTCTTTGTGACCTTATGGATGGTAGCCCTCCAGGCTCCTCTGTCCACAGGATTCTTCAGGCAAGAATACTGGAGTAGGTTGCCATTCCCTTCTCCAGGGGATCTTACCAACCCAGGGATCCAGCCCAAGTCTCTTATATCTCCTGCACTGGCAGACAGGTCCCTCACCAATAGCATCACCCGGAAGCCCTTTTATACCCCATGTGCTGTTCTTTGTCACTCAGTCATGTTCGACTCTTTGAGACCCCATGGACTGTAGCCCACCAGGCTCCTCTGTCCATGGGGATTCTCCAGGCAAGAATACTGGAGTAGGTTACCATGACCTCCTCCAGGGGATCTTCCCAACTCAGGGACTGAACCCAAGTCTCCCACAGTGCAGGTGGATTCTTTACCAGCTGAGCCACAAGGGAAGCCCAAGAATATTGGAGTGGGTAGCCTATCCCTTCCCAGGAGATCCTCCCCACCCAGAAATTGAACCAGGGCATCCTGCATTGCAGCAGATTCTTTACCAGCTGAGTTACCAGGGAAGCCCTTTATGCCCCTTAACTATAGCTAACTAGCAACACATATATTTTGTGTCTTTCTCAACCGCCCATGGACAAGGTTCGTGTCTGGCTTACCTTTGTGCCTTCCCAGCAAGTAACACAGCGTCTAGTTGGCGTTTGGTGAATGTGTTTTTAACCACAACTCTTGGCACTGGCGGCCATGCCATTATCTCCTCTGTGGCACCAATTGTAGAATACGCAGCTTTCACTTTGGCGTTGCACCCCGGCTGCCACTCAGACTGTTTGCTGCACTCCTCCTGGAGCTCTGTGCCCCGACACTTCCTGATTGTTTATTGTTGCAGTAAGTAGCTCGGGATGAACAGCCGGCTGCCAACTAGGTGTGACCAGCCTCTTGGGTCTGTCTGTTCTGGCCAGAGATAGCCACTCACGGCACAAAGGTGCACTTTTGAGAGTGCCTCCTCCCTCAAGGTTTCTCTCCTCTGCCCCGGGAAGTTGCCTAGCAACTTCCCTTCTTCCCTCTCTCCCTGCTTCCTGTGGAGCACCATTCCTATTTTCATTACCCCATCACCAAGCCCCCAAACTCACTGCCATGCTGCTAACCTCTTGCATCTCTCTGCCTCGTTATCCCATCATCAAACTTCACTCGGACTCCACTTGCCAAACAAACTCACCCTGACCCAGAAAGCATCCCTCATTGTCTCATCCTTTACATCTCTGCCGAAGTCTTTAACGTCCTTTCGATATTTAACCTCAAGATCACATTTCCAAAAAAAGAAGAGGGAAAAAAACCCCAAATCAAACCAAACTATGGACTTGAATTTCCTAAGAGGTAGATTCAAGCTTCAGGTAAGTGAGATATTTTCACTTATTGTGGCACCATGAAATGTTTTTGCTTGTTGTTCCACTACAGACCCTAGAAGAAAGGGAATCCCCCAGCTCTGTCTCTGGAAGGCCATTGGCACTAACGGCATGGTTATTGCTGGAACATTTGCCATCATTTTCCCTGCTGATGGCTAAAGGCTCAGCCCTTGGAGACAGGCAACAGAAGGCACATCTCCACCCCAACTCCTCCACAGAAAGGCAGGCTCCTTGGACAGCAGAGGGGGAGTCATCCTGGGAGTGATGCTGGGTCAAGACATTTACTTGATCCCTGAGTTTTCACAACTGTGTGTCTCTAACCTACTGACTCTAGACTATGCTTCATCTCCTAGAGAAAGACACAACATACCACCCCAGTCCTGGCAGAAGATGAGTGGTTGGAGCCCATGGCTTTATTTCACCAAAAACACAAAACCAGCAACCCTCTGCCTTCTATAGCACATAAGCAGCACCCCCAAAGTGACAAGTTGCCGATATGCTGCTGTGCTTACTTGCTCAGTCGTGTCTAACATTTTGTGACCCTATGGACTGTAGCCCACCAGGCTTCTCTGTCCATGGGGATTCTCCAGGCAAGAATACTGGAGTGGGCTGCCATGCCCTCCAATGTTTCCCACCCAGGGATTGAACCCAAGTCTCTCGCATTGCAGGTGGATTCTTTACCATCTGAGCCACGAGGAAAGCCCAAGAATACTGGAGTGGGTAGCCTATCCCTTTTCCAAGGGATCTTCTCAAAGCAGGAATCAAGCCAGGGTCTCCTGCATTACAGGTAGATTCTTTACCAGCTGAGCCACCAGGAAAGCGCTGCTGATTAGATATTAGGATTCAAAAGCACCTAGATACTGTGGTGGTCTCCCACATTGCCTGTGGTTTAGAACCAGCCTCAAACACAGATTCCCAACTCTGCACGGCTTACAGGGACCCCTGCAATCTGACCAGAGCAGCCTGCGAGAGGGGCCTGGGTAAGTTCAAGGACAGCACAGGTGGGTGTGCCTTTGCCATTGGCCAAAGAGGAGGGGGTTTCAGATCCCTTCAGGATCACCACGTACAGTCATTGAGGTTGACCACCACACACCCTGCACAGCCACATGGGGCAGCTCATTATTACTCAGTTGTAGGGAGCGTCTGTTCCTCTTACCTTCATCCTCTCATTGTTCCTATCCCTATTTTTATTCTACCTGTACAAATAGCCTTTTACTGCACATATTATCACATTGGACTTTAAATTCAATTAAAAAAATTCCAACCCACAGCTCTTCTTTTTACTGAAGACTGGTTTTCCAGGATAGGAGTGGTAAAGGGGATGAAAGCAGGGGTGGGATCGGATCTGAGCCCAACCTCACCTTTCCCTGGCTGAATCCAGACTCGCGAGTTCTCCTTCTCTGAGTGCCCAGCCCCCGGTCTAAATCTAGGTCTGACAGCAGGAGTGTAGGAGTAGGCAGGTGGGAGAAGCTGGATCCCAGGTCTACAAGGATCTGCACAGTCTAGTAATAAAAGTCTTTATCGAAACTCCCTGTTTTTTATGGCAGTTGCACCAGAATAGTGATTTCTTCTTTATCTCTTAGGCTCAGCAGACTAGGTTCTGTTAAAATTACTGCCACGATCCAGGGCCAGAGAACTGGAGGACACGAACATGGCGAGTGGAGCACACAGATTTATGTCACAGAATTAATTCTGCTCCACAGTTTCTCCTTCCTGCAGAATTTCTTTCAAGGTGTCAAGTGCTGAGCTTTGGGGACAACTTTGCTAAATGGAGCAAGACTGGGGGGAAAATGCCTTGTCACTCTCAAGCAGATATGTTAATATGTTATCACAGTACTGTTGTGTTAATAATAGCCCTGCTATTATTAACTGAGTGTTTGCTCAATGCCAGGCACTTAGATAACAAATACTTTATGTCAATTGTCCCATTAGATTATTTTTTAAACAACCCTGTGAAGTAGGTATCAGTAACCTTTCCCATTTTGCAGATGAGAAAACTGAGGATCACAGAGACTAAGTAACCTCTGATAGCTGAGTATCATCTGGATGTCAGAGCCCAGATGCCTCCTTCCAAATGACCTACAGTCAACTTTAATGATTCATTCTGCTGGGATTAATTTATTTCCTACATCAAAAAATCCACATCCAACCAAAGGAAAATCGAGAAACACTTAATTAGTAATACTGCAGCGGCAGCTGGGAATTATGACTCCCTGGACCCCTCGAGCCCTCTGGGGACTGTCAGTTTTTAACACTACCCCTCCCTTCTCTACTCAGGCTCCTCCTAATGCGCTTGGGCACAAACATCTGTTTGATTCACTGGAAGGATGTTTCAGTGAACCTGCTTGCCCTGCATTTCTCAGTCTAGTTTGCAGAAAAAAAGGAGGAATAATGTGGCTTCCAGATCAAGAGGGAACGTTGAGGGATGGCTTGGCTGTGTTGGCCATGGCCTCTGCCCCCGGCTCTGCCCGTGGAGCCAGCACATGCTTTCCTCCCCTCTTGTCTGGGAGGTCTGTAATCTCAGAGCCAATGCATTTCTGGGAAAAGCAAGATGAACTATGGGCTTCCCTGGTGGCTCAGCTGGTAAAGAATCTGCCTGCAATGCAGGAGACCTGGTTTGATCCCTGGTTCAGGAAGACCCCCTGGAGAAGGGAATGGTTACCCACTCCAGTATTCTAACCTGGAGAATCCCATGGACAGAGCAGCCTGACGGGCTGCAGTCCTTGGGGTCACAGAGAGTCAGACATGACTGAGTGACCAACAGACACACACACATACACACACACACACACGTGAACTACACGGTCACAATTGCTCCTCCTGAAAAATGAGTTCACAGACCAAAGAATGGAAGCCAAGAGAAACAATAAACCATCCTCTGCTTCTCCAGTCATCCGTCAGCAGGTTTTGATCAAATCAGGGGGATAGAGAACCACCAAACTCTCACAAGAAGCAAGAGTCCTCCAGGAACCAAGACTCAGCAGTACAGATCAAACAATTTAAAACTTGAAGCAGACCCTCCTTGATAATTCACTGTTGTCCCAGCACAACGTCGCGCAATTGTGCTGGATGAATACTGAACAGCCTAGGGAGCACCATCTCAAACATTACAGGTAGAGAATTCTTCTGTATCGATTGCAACGTGTTACAGGTAGAGCATGACAAAGTATCTTGATGAAGGGATGCCATTTTATAATTCATACCAAGGTGCCATATGGATGAGCAGCGATTCCTGGTGAAGAAGGCAGATGGCTCAGCGGCAGGGGAACCCTGAAATGGGGACAGCATTGGACAGGAGGTCTGCGTGGAGAGGTGAAGAGCACCTGAGTTTTAAGTCTGCTTTGCCACTTACCAACACTGACTCTGCTCAAGTTACATCACTTCTGAGTCTCAGTTCTTATCTATATCATGGGCATTAAGGATGGCTTATCAACATTACAGATTCATTGTTTGGATTAAGAAAATATATAATAAGCTATAATGGAAAAGAATCAAAGAAAAGAATATATTTATATATACACACTTATATATGTGTAACCAAATTACTTTCTTGTACATCTGAAACTAACACACTATTTTAACACAAATAACAATGTGAAGAACCAACTCATAGGAAAAGACCCTGTTGGGAAGGATTGAAGGTGGGAGGAGAAGGGGACGACAGAGGGTGACATAGTTGGATGGTATCACCGATGCAATGGACATGAGTTGGAGTAAACTCCAGAAGTTGGTGATGGACAGGGAAGCCTGGCGTGTTGCAGTTCATGGGATCGCAAACAGTTGGACACAACTGAGTGACTGAACTGAACACATTATTGTAAATCAACTATACTTCCGTAAAAAAAGAATATACATGTATGATAGAAAAGCATTGGGAAATGAAATTAAAAATCTGTAATCCCTCCACCGCACACATATACACACACACAAACACAAAGAGAATAACATGTATGTATGTATGCAAGTGTGTGAACATGTATGTATGCAAGTGTGTGTACATGTATGCCAGGCTATCTATCACTTGGCCTATGATAGGCACTCAAAAAATTATAGCTGTTCTTATTGTAAACCAGAAGAGTCCAAGTTGAAACCAAGATTTTTGGTTGGCAGCATGACTTATCAGTTCTGCTCATGTCTCCCAGCCAGCCTCTAAATAGGAAAATGACTTTCAGATGGTGAAACTGTTTAAGAAATTCAATGTAACATCAACGCTACCTATGATCAATATCCAGATCGTTAAAGATCAACACAAAAAGTTTCAGAGCACTCCTTGTTTGCCATGATGAAATGATGTTGGGTTGCAAGAAGAGAATGAACAGGAAATGGTAGGATTCTGAACTGGCACAAATATTCACTCATTTATGCTTTGACCAATTGCTTCCTCTCTGATTGAGCACTGGGCTGGGAGCCATGGGAGAAATCTCAGACTGGAGAGAGAGTCTCCAGTTGGATTTGAAGAAGAAAGAAGTCATGCTGTGAGAGGAAGAACTCTAAGAGCTTAGACTGACCTGTGATGATTAGCCAGCAAAAATACAGGAACCTCAGCCCTACTACTGTAAGGAATGGAATTCTGCTACCAACTGTGTGACCTCAGAAGACAACCTCAAGCCTAGCATGAGATGGTAGCCTCTGCCCGCACCTTGACTTCAGAGCAGAGGATGCAGCCCTCTTGCCCTTGACACACAGACACTTTGATATAGTAGATTTGTGATGTTTTAAGCCACCAAGTTTGTAGTAATGTAACACTGTAATGTAACACAGTGTGTAACACAGTAATGTAACACTGATAGAGAGTACTTGGGTACTTGGTTAAGGCACTTGATTTTTTGAAACCTCTTCGCCTTTTTTTTTGGTTGATCTCTAAAATAGGTGTTCCTTTTAGATTGTAAGAATCACATGAGATAAGGTATCTAAAAGTGTAAATAAAGTATCAAGTTACCAACACTGATAAAAAGGAGTATTAATAACAGGCAGGAATGCCATAAATTAACATTGAGGGGAAAAACAAGGAAGTAAGCTTTTATTTTTAAAATGTGTATCTAATTAGGATTTATTTTTAGAAACCATTCTGGTCTTCCCTGCTATTTAATGATCTATTTTTTCCTCCTTAGCAATCTGAGTTAGTGAGGCCTTCTGGCAGGAGATTCAGTGTGATTCTGGGGAAGCAAACCAAAATGTTTCCAAGGTGGACTGCATTATGTAGTTTATTCCTATTTAAGAAGTAGCTGCAAGAAGGTTCTGAACATATCTGCCCTCCAGTCGATGCAAATTCCACATCATGCTGGAGTTGCCTTCACAGCGAAAATAAGAATTGGCCCAAAGACCTAAGAACAAGGCAAAATCAACGGAAACTATCAGTGTCATTGTCACATATTATTTGAATGACCTTTTAATTTGTAAAATCCTGTAAGGCTATGTATTTTCACCTTGGGAATCCCCAAGGGGTCTCCAGATCCCACTTTGAGAAACTACCGCCCTGCAGAGTCCAATACCACAAGAGACTGGGAATCAAGTTGGAATGATCTGGAGTCCCCTTTTTTTAAACTTTCAATTTTATATTGGAGTATAGCCAATTAACAATGTTGTGACAATTTCAAGTGAATAGCAAAGGGATTTAGCCATATACATATATATGTCCATTCTCCCCCAAACTCCCCTCTTCTCCACGCTGCTACATAACATTGAAAGAGCCCTGTGCTATATAGTAGGTCCTCATCGGTTATCCATTTTATTTATTTTTTTAATTTATTTTTAATTGGAGGATAATTGCTTGCACCTTGGAAGGAAAGTTATGACCAACCTAGACAGCATATTAAAAAGGAAAGACATTGCTTCATCAACAAAGGTCCATCTAGTCAAGACTATGGTTTTTCCAGTGGTCATGTATGGATGTGAGAGTTGGACTGTGAAGAAAGCTGAGCACCAAAGAACTGATGCTTTTGAACTGTGGTGTTGGAGAAGACTCTTGAGAGTCCCTTGGACTGCAAGGAGATCCAACCAGTCCATTCTGAAGGAGATCAGTCCTGGGTGTTCTTTGGAAGGACTGATGCTAAAGCTGAAACTCCAATACTCTGGCCACCTGATGTGAAGAGCTGACCCATTTGAAAAGACCACGATGCTGGGAGGGATTGGGGCAGGAGGAGAAGGGGATGACAGAGGATGAGATGGTTGGATGGCATCACTGACTCAACGGACATGGGTTTTGGTGGACTCCGGGAGCTGGTGATGGACAGGGAGGCCTGGCGTGCTGCGGTTCATGGGGTCTCAAAGAGTCCGATATGACTGAGCGACTGAACTGAACTGAACTGCTCTACAGCGTTGTGTTGGTTTCTGCCATACCACAATGTGAATCACCCATAAGCATGTATATGTCTCCTCCCTCTCGAACCTCCCTCCTACTCCCAGCCCTTCTGAGCCCGCTGGGCTGTCTTGGAGTGCCAGCTCTAGCTCCCTGTGTTATGCGCAACTTCCCTTCAGTTAGCCCTTTCACGCATGGTAATGTGTGTGTCTCAACACTGCGGTCAGCGTGTCCCCCTCGCCTTCCCCTGCTGCGTCCACAGTCTGTCCTCTACGTCCGCACCTATTCCTCTCCTGCAAATAGGGTCATCAGTACCATTTCCTTTTATTTTATTTATTTATTTTACTTTACAATACTGTATTGGTTTTGCCATACATTGACATGAATCCACCACGGGTGTACATGAGTTCCCAATCCTGAACCCCTCTCCCACCTCTCTCCCCATATCATCTCTCTGGGTCATCCCAGTGCACCAGCCCCCAGCCTCCTGTATCCTGTATTGAACCTAGACTGGCGATTTGTTTCTTACATGATAGCATACATGTTTCAATGCCATTCTCCCAAATCATCCCACCCTCTCCCTCTCCCACAGAGTCCAAGCGTCTGTTCTTTATATCTGTGTCTCTTTTGCTGTCTCGCATACAGGGTGATCATTACCATCTTTCTAAATTCCATATATATGTGTTAGTATACTGTACTGAAGTCTTTCTTTCTGGCTTAGTTCACTCTGTATAATTGGCTCCAGTTTCATCCACCTCATTAGAACTGATTCAAATGTATTCTTTTTAATGGCTGAGTAATACTCCGTTGTGTATATGTACCACAGCTTTCTATTTCTTTTTAGATTCCATATATATGCTTTACTACTGACATTTGTTTTCCTCTTTCCAACTTACATCACTCTGTATAACAGGCTCTATGTTCGTCCAACTCACTAGAAGTGACTCAAACTCATTCCTTTTTATGACTGAGTGATATTCCACTGTATGCATATAACACAACTTTTTTAATCCATTCATCTCTCAACAGACATCTAGGCTATGTCCATGTCCTGGCTATTGTAAACAGTGTTGCAATGAACCCTGAGGGTATCTGTCTGAATTATGATTTTCTCAGAATATATATACAGTAGTGGGATTGCTGGGTCATATGGTAGCTTTATTCATAGTTTCTCAAGTTATTTCTATATTGTTCTCCAGAGTGACTGTATCAATTTACTTTCTCACTTACAATGCAAGAAGGTTCTCTTTCTCCACACCCTCTCCAGCACTGATTGTGGATTTTTTTGATGATGGCCATTCTGATTTGTGTGAGGTGATACCTCACTGCAGTTTTAATTTGCATTTCTCTGATAATGAGCAAAGTTGAGCATCTTATGTGTTCGTTGGCTATCTGTATGTCTTCTTTGTATAAATGCCTGTTTAGATCTTCTGTCTATTTTTGGATTGAGTTGTTTGTTTTTCTGGTATTGAACTGCTTGTAAGTGACTATACTACCCAAAGCAATCTACAGATTCAATGAAGTATCAAATTACCAATGGCATTTTCCACAGAACTAGAACAAAATTTTTACGATTTGTATGGAAACACAAAAGACCCTGAAAGCCAAAGCAATCTTGAGAAAGAAAAATGGAGCTGGAGGAATCCGTCTTCCTGACTTCAGGCTATGCTACAAAGCTACAGTCATCAAGACAGTATGTCACTGGCACAAAAAAAGAAATATAGATCAATGGAACATGATAGAAAGCCCAGAGGTAAACCTGCACACCTATGGGCAACTTATCTTTGACATAGGAGGCAAGAATAAACAATGGATAAAAGGCAGCCTCTTCAATAAGTGGTACTGGGAAAACTGGACAGCTGCATATAAATTAGAATACTTCCTAACACCACACACAAAAGTAAACTCAAAATGGGTTAAAGACCTAAATGTAAGGCCAGAAACTATAAAACTCTTAGAGGAAAACATAGGCAGAACACTCTTTGACATAAGTTACAGCAAGATCCTCTTTGACCTACCTCCTAGAGTAATGGAAATAAAAACAAAAATAGACAATGAGACTTAATTAAACTGAAAATCATCTGCACAGCAAAGAAAGCTATAAACAAGATGAAAGGATAACTTCCAGAATGGGAGAAAATAATTGCAAATGAAACAACTGACAAAGGACTTATCTCCAAGACATGCAAGCAACTCATGCAGCTCAATATCCATTTTTAATATAATGGTGTGCACATGTCAATCCCAGCCTCCCTAACTATCCCTTCCCCTATTCTTCTCCAAGTAACCATAAGTTCGTTCTCTAAGTCTGTGAGTCTATTTCTGTTTTGTAAATAAACTCACGTGTATCATTTCTTTTTAGATTCTGCACATAAGGGATGTCATATGATATTTCCATCTCAAGCCTTTTTGATTGTTAAATATCACAGAAGCAGCTCCAGAGAGTAAGCACATTCTTGGAATACAGGAGACCTTTCAGGGAGTCTGTTTACATCAAAATAATAAGACTAATATATCTGCCTTTGTCTTGTCTGGACATTTGCCCTGATGCTGCTAAGAGAATTGTGGGTAAAGCTGCTAATTCCTTAGCACCAATTAAGGTAGTGGTACCAAATTGCCAGGAAATAACAGTAAAATAAAAAAAATATTAAAACCACTATAAAATCAAAGCCATTTTCATTTAAGAAAGTTCTTAATGAAACAATAAAAGTTATGAATTTTATTCACTCTCAACTCGAGTATATTCCTATTTAATATTCTGTGTGATTAAGTGGGAAGCATGCATAAGCTCTTGTGTCGCATATCAATTTGTGATGATTTTCTCAACGAAAACACTTATTTGAATTGTGAGTTAGCTAGCCACTCCTCCCACCCCACGGATTATCTTTTTATTTTTGACAGAAGAACTAACTATGGCTATTCAGACCTGATATTAGGCAGACATTTTTTTTTTCCAAAATGAACTAAGTGAGCCTGTTACTTCAAGGTAAACATCTGACGATATTTGCTGCCTTGGACAACATTGAGTTTTCCAGCAAAAATTATTAATAGAAAAGTTAGAATTTTGGAGGCCTTCCCTGGTGGCTCAGAGGGTAAAGCATCTGCAGAAAAACCTGTTGATGGCTTCCCAATTCTTAAGGACTTTTCTGATAAACTCATGATGCTACAATGACTGAGTTTTCAATATTGTATAACAAAATGTGTTCATATGTGAAAGACTAGAGTGATGTAGTGGGCCAACATTTTCCAATTATAATACAATGTTCTAAAATCTGGCATGGGTAGAAGAGCCATTCAAAGTAGATTCAAAGTAGACTAATGGGTCTACTACAACAGTAAAAAAGTTCATGGGTTGCCATACAGAAACAGTTACAGACGCAGAACACAGATGGTTGCCAGAGAGGAGGAATGGGGTGAGGATAAAAATAGGTGAAGAAGACTGAGAGGTACAGACTTTTAGTTGCAAAACAAATGAGTCATGGGTATGAAATGTACGGTGTATAGAATATAGTCAATATATAGTATCTTTGTATGGTGACATATTATAACTAGATTTATTGTGGGTATCATTTTGAAATGTGTACAGATATTGAATCACTATGTTGTGTAACAAAAACTAATGTAGTGTTGTAGGTCAATTATACTTAAAAAAAAAAAACAGATTCATAGAAAAAGTGTTCAGATTTGTGGTTACTAAAGGCAGAGGCAACTGAATGAAAGCAGTCAAAAGGTACAAACTTCCAGGCATAAGTACGAAGGATGTAATGCACAACGTGATAAATGTAATTAACACTACTGTATGTTGCATATGAAAGTTGTTATGAGAATAATTCCTAAGAGTTCTCCTCCTAGGATAAAAAAACTTTGATCTCTATTTCTTTAATTTGGTGTCTGTATAAGACAATAGGTGTTCACTAAACTTATTGTGTAAGTCAAGTGACTATGCAGTACATTTCAAACTTATATAATACTGTATGTAAATTATATCTCAATTAAACTGTAAGAAAATTGTACTGTGAGAAAAATATGTCTCTAAAAATATAATTTTTAGTAATTATGTAAAAAAGTTCATGGATATGTTTTCATCCTCTACAGCACAACTTTTAAGATACTACCTCTTGTTGAGTTTTGGTGTAGTATCAAAGAAGAATACCCATAATTACATGGAAAGGTTATTGAAATATTCTTTTCTTTTCCAACTATGTATCTCTGGTGAGGTTAAATTTTCTTTATATACATCAACCAAAAAGTTATCACAACAGATAAGAAAATCCAGCTGTCTTTATTAATCTGGACATGAAGGAGAGTTATAAAAATGTGACATAATGACACTCTTATTACTGTCTTTTCATTTTGTTTTGGAAAGTAAAATTATTTTTCATTAAATAGTGGGTTTGTTATTGTTATTTTTTAGTTTAGTTCTTTTTTAGTGGGTTAATAAGGGAATAGTGTTTAAATCTCTATTTTAATTCCTGTCATGACAGACATTGATAGATACAATCCACATAAACAAAGACTCTTTGAGATCTGTGGTAAGCTGAATCATAGCTCCCTAAATTTGTCAACATCTTTAGATGGTTATTAGACATGGTGATCATTTCATAATGTATGTAAATGTTGACTCACTGTGCTCTACAACTGAAACTAACATAATATTGAGTGCCAAGTATACTTAAATTCAGAAAATAAGAGAGTGGGACCATATATACACTACCCTGTGTAAAACTGACAGCTAGTGGGAAGCTGCTATACACCAGGGAGCTCAGCCTGGTGCTCTGTGCTGACCTAGATGGGTGAGATAGGCGGGTGGTGGTGGGAGGGAGGCTCCAGAGGGAGGAGAGATATGTATACTTATAGCTGATTCATGTTGGATAGGAGAAACCAACACAACATTGGAAAGCAATAATCCTCCAATTAAAAAATGTTTTAAAGTCTGCAAAAAAAAAAATACAATTTCAAAAGTTATTCACATCCTAATTCTTCGAACCCACAAATATTACTTTATATGACAAAGAGAACGTTACAAATGTGATTAAATCAAGGACCTTGCGATAATCTCTATTATCCCGATTAGCTGGATAAGGCTGATGCAATCATGTAGATCCTTAAAAAAGAGAGTTGCTCAGAGGAAGAAGCAGTAGGAGATGATGACAAAGTGGAGATTTTTCCTCACATTTTCCATGTGAGGAAGGGATCATGAGTCAAGGAATATAAGTGGTTTCCAGAAACTGTGAGAAACAAGGAAGCAGACTCTCCTCAGAGCCTTTAGAAGGCATCAGTTCTGTTGACACTTTAACCCGGTGAGACCAATTTTGCGTTTCCGACCTTCAAAATTGTAAGGCAATAAAATTTCAATGTTGTCTTATACCACTAAATTTGTGGTAATTTGTTACAGCAGAAATAAGGAAATGGAGTCCTCAGTAATTTTTAAGTGTTGTCCTGAGACCAAAGTTTGAGAACCACTACCCTAAGGCCTGGATACTCATTGGAAGACCTGATGGTGAAGCTGAAACTCCGATACTCTGGCCACTTGATGTGAAGAACTGACTCATGGAAAAGACCCTGATGCTGGGAAAAATTGAAGGCACGAGGAGAAGGGGATGACAGAGGATGAGGAAACTCACTGGAATAAGAGCCTGGGCAGTGTGGAGTAGCCGAACACTTCCCCGGGTCCAGAGGGGTCTTCATGTGAGACTGAACCCATATAACCTTCGGTTCAGTTCAGTCTCTCAGTCATGTCTGACTCTCTGTAATCCCATGGACTGCAGCACACCAGGCTTCCCTGTCCATCACCAACTCCCAGAGCTTGCTCAAACTCATGTCCTTCAAGTTGGTGATGCCATCCAACCATCTCATCCTCTGTCGTCCCCTTCTCCTTCTGCCTTCAATCTTTCCCAGCATCAGGGTCTTTTCCAATGAATCAGTTCTTTGCAACAGGTGGCCAAAGTATTGGAGCTTCAGCATCAGCCCTTCCAATGAATACTCAGGACTGATTTCCTTTAGATTGATTGGCTTGATCTCCTTGCTGTCCAAGGGACTCTCAAGAGTCTTCTCCAACACCACAGTTCAAAAGCATCAATTCTTCAGCACTCAGCTTTCTTTATGGTCCAACTCTCAGATCCATACATGACTACTGGAAAAACCATAGCTTTGACTAGATGGACCTTTGTTGGTAAAGTAATGTCTCTGCTTTGTAATATGCTGTCTAGGTTGGTTATAGCTTTTCTTCCAAGGAACAAGTCTTTTAATTTCATGACTGCAGTCACCATCTTCACTGAATTTGGAGACAAAGAAAATAAAGTCTGTCACTATTTCCATTGTTTACCCATTTATTTGCCATGAAGTGATGGGACCAGATGACATGATCTTCATTATCTGAATGTTGAGTTCTAAGCCAGCTTTTTCACTCGCCTCTTTCACTTTCATCAAGAGGCTCTTTAGCTCCTCTTTGCTTTCTGCCATAAAGGTGGTGTCATCTGCATATCTGAGGTTATTGATATTTCTCCCAGCAATCTTGATTCCAGCTTGTGCTTCATCCAGTCCAGCATTTCACATGTTGTACTCTGCATATAAACTAAATAAGCAAGGTGACAGTGTATAACCTTGAAGTATTCCTTTTCCTATTTGGAACCAGTCTGTTGTTCCATGTCCAGTTCTAACTGTTGCTTCTTGACTTGTATACAGATTTCTCAGGAGGCAGATAAGGTGATCTGGTATTCCCACCTCTTGAAGAATTTTCCACAGTTTGTTGTGACCCACACAGTCAAAGGTTTTAGCATAGTCAATGAAGCAGAAGTACTTGTTTTTCTCGAATTCTCTTGCTTTTTCTATGATCCAATGGATGTTAGCAATTTGATCTCTGGTTCTGCCTTTTCTAAATCTAACTAGAACATCTGGAAGTTCTTGGTTCATAAACTGTTGAATACCAAGCTTGGAGAATTTTAATAACCTTGGGCTCCTTCAGAACTGAGAACAGAAGAATGTGCTTCATAATTATATACAAATAAAGGAATTAGTAAGTCAATGGGCTCCTTACGCTTTGTCACTTAAACATAATATGATTTATGAAGTTCCTGTCAATGCCAAACACTGTGAGGTCGTTCAGCACCATCACCCCTATCACACATAACTGCATTGCAAGGCAGGTCCAGAAGGATCCAGGAACTGACCTGAGGCACACAGCTATTCAGTCAGTTCAGTTCAGTCGCTCAGTCATCCGATTCTTTCGGACCCCATGAATCGCAGCATGCCAGGCCTCCCTGTCCATCACCAACTCCCGGAGTTCACTCGGACTCACGTTCATCGAGTTGGTGATGCCATCCAACCATCTTATCCTCTGTCATCCCCTTCTCCTCCTGCCCCCAATCCCTCCCAGCATCAGAGTTCTTTCCAATGAGTCAACTCTTCGCATGAGGTGGCCAAAGTACTGGAGTTTCAGCTTTAGCATCATTCCTTCCAAAGAAATCCCAGGGCTGATCTCCTTCAGAATGGACTGGTTGGATCTCCTTGCAGTCCAAGGGACTCTCAAGAGTCTTCTCCAACACCACAGTTCAAAAGCACCAATTCTTCGGTGCTCAGCTTTCTTCACAGTCCATCCAACTCTCACATCCATACATGACTACAGGAAAAACCATAGCCTTGACTAGACAGACCTTTGTTGGCAAAGTAATATCTCTGCTTTTCAATATGCTGTCTAGGTTGGTCATAACCCTCCTTCCAAGGAGTAAGTGTCTTTTAATTTCATGGCTGTTGATGCAAATGTAATTGTGGTTTTGGATGATGAATTTTAAATCATAACTAGGCTCAAACACATCTTTAGTAATCAAATAGGAACCATTACAATCAACACATTTTTGCCAATGAAAAATAAATTTGTTTATTCCTATAGCATAAACATCTGTCTCAGGATTCAGTGAAATCTTGGAAAGCATTTTTTGCCCCTTGATGGTTGTGGAAGCATTTTTCTGGCAAAAAGTTGTGATGCTTGAAGAAGTGGTAGTCAGTTGACAAGCGGTCAAGTTAATATGGTAGATGAGGCAAAACTTCATTCATTCCATTGGGCTTCTGAAGCATTGGTTGTGGGACATACAGTCAGGCATTGTAGTCCAGTCCTTTCTGTTGACCAATGCTGGTTGCAGGTGTTGAAGTACGTTGCAAAGCGTACTTCTCAGATGTAATGATTTCTCCAGGATTCAGAAAGCCATAGTTGATCGGACTGACAGCAGACCACCCAACAGTGATCATGACATTTTTTTTTGGTGTATATTTGGCTTCAGGAAGTGCTTTGGAGTTTCTTCTCAGTCCAACCAATGAGCTGGTCATTGCCTGTTGTCATATAAAATCTACTTTTCATCATATGTCACAATCTGATCAAGAAATGATTCATTCTCGTTGCATAGAATGAGAAGATGACACTTCAAAATGAAAAGAAAATTTTTTTTGATTTGCAGTCAGCTCACGAGGCACCCACTTATCAAGCTTTTTCACTGTTCTAATTTGCTTCAAACGCCGAATGACCATAGAATGTCATCGGTGAGTTCTTAGGCAACTTCTTGAGTAGTTGTAAGAGGATCAGTTTTGATGATGCTCTCAGTTGGTCTTTGTCAACCTCTGATGACCAGCCACGACGCCCCTCACCTTCAAGGCTCTTGTCTCTTTTGCAAGACTTTTTGGACCACCACTGCACCGTACATTTGTTAGCAGTTCCTGGGCCAGGTGCATTGTTGTCTCTACTGCTTTATGACCCATTTGAACTCAAATTTAAAAAATCACTTGAATTTGTTTTTTGTCTAATATCATTTTCATAGTCTAAAAGAAATATCAAATGCACATAAAGTAATGTCATTAGTGAAAAAAACATAAACTGAGAAATGAACTTAAAAATGATGTATAATAAAACCACATTTATTTAAGAATGTATTCCAGTATTAAATGGCCAAGTTCAACAATGCAAAGCCACAATACTTTTGCACCAACCTAACAGTAGGTGGCAGAGTCATGTTTTGAGTCTCTGTCAGTCTGGCCCCACACCCATGTCCTTTTTCGCATGGGTTTGGACGAAATTCATCAATGTCAAACAGGCAGTAACCTACAGGTGGTATTTATGTATTCCATCACCACTATTTTTTTCCGGCCCCCAAGTAAGGATGAATCCAGCCATCAGATAAGATTTGGTCAATAGTCCTGGGTGGGGATCAGTTCAGTTCAGTTCAGTCGCTCAGTCGTGTCTGACTCTTTGTGATCCTAGGAATCGCAGCACGCCAGGCCTCCCTGTCCATCACCAACTCCCGGAGTTCACTCAGACTCATGTCCATCGAGTCCGTGATGCCATCCAGCCATCTCATCCTCGGTCGTCCCCTTCTCCTCCTGCCCCCAATCCCTCCTAGCATCAGAAGCAATCTTGATTCCAGCTTGTGTTTCTTCCAGTCCAGCGTTTCTCATGATGTACTCTGCATATAAGTTAAATAAGCAGGGTGACAATATACAGCCTTGACGCACTCCTTTTCCTATTTGGAACCAGTCTGTTGTTCCATGTCCAGTCCTAACTGTTGCTTCCTGACCTGCATACAGATTTCTCAAGAGGCAGGTTAGGTGGTCTGGTATTCCCATCTCTTTCAGAATTTTCCACAGTTTATTGTGATCCACACAGTCAAAGGCTTTGGCATAGTCGATAAAGCAGAAGTAGATGTTTTTCTGGAACTCTCTTGCTTTTTCCATGATCCAGCGGATGTTGGCAATTTGATCTCTGGTTCCTCTGCCTTTTCTAAAGCCAGCTTGAACATCAGGGAGTTCACGGTTCACGTATTGCTGAAGCCTGGCTTGGAGGATTTTGAGCATTACTTTACTAGCATGTGAGATGAGTGCAATTGTGCGGTAGTTTGAGCATTCTTTGGCATTGCCTTTCTTTGGAATTGGAATGAAAACTGATCTTTTCCAGTCCTGTGGCCACTGCTGAGTTTTCCAAATTTGCTGGCAGATTGAGTGCAGCACTTTCACAGCATCATGTTTCAGGATTTGAAATAGCTCTACTGGAATTCCATCACCTCCACTAGCTTTGTTCGTAGTGATGCTTTCTAAGGCCCACTGGACTTCACATTCCAGGATGTCTGGCTCTAGATGAGTGATCACACCATCATGATTATCCAGGTCGTGAAGATCTTTTTTGTACAGTTCTTCCATGTATTCTTGCCATCTCTTCTTGATATCTTCTGCTTCTGTTAGGTCCATACCATTTCTGTCCTTTATCAAGCCCATCTTTGCATGAAATGTTCCCTTGGTATCTCTAATTTTCTTGAAGAGATCTCTAGTCTTTCCCATTCTGTTTTTTTCCTCTATTTCTTTGCATTGATCGCTCAAGGCTGTAATTACCAGAGTGGGAATCACAAAGCAGTTTTTCTGATTCTTAGTTAGAAGTCCTTTCCTAGTATGGAAAAAAGTGACTTCAGTATCAGTCTGATAACTTTTTTATTGGAATATAATTGCTTTACAATATTGTGTTAGTTTCTGTTGTACAACAATGTGAATCACTCATGTGTATTAATATACATATATGAGATGGTGGGATGGCATCACCGACTGGATGGACATGAGCTTGAGCAAGCTCTGGGAGTTGGTGATGGGCAGGGAAAGCTGGCGTGCTGCAGTCCATGGGGTGGCAAAGAGTGGGACACAAAGGAGTGAATGAGCGACTGAACTGACTGATCCTCTCCCTCTAGGGCCCCCCTCCCATCCCCCCACCCCACCGCTCTAAGGCATCATGAAGCGTGGCACTGAGCTCTCTGCACTATGCGGCGGCGTCCCCCTAGTTGTCTGCTTCACACAAGGTGGCGTAGGTATGTCCGTGCTGCTCTCTCAATGCACTCCGCCCTCTTCTTTCCCCACAAGTCTGTTCTCTGCTTCCGTTCCTGTTCTGCAAATAGCTTCATCAATACCATTTTTCCAGATTCCATATGTTTGTGGTAATATACAGCATTTGTCTTTCTCTTTTTGACTTACTTCACTCTGTATGACATTTTCTGACTGTTTTGAAACCTCATCAATCGAATTTCACCTTTTCTTTCCTGTTGTGTAGTTTTTGGTTCTAGAGCATAGTGTTTGGAGTCCTGTATCACTGAGAGGCAAACAAGCAAGAACATGAATTATATTCTGGGACCCAAAGGACTCATATTTTCAAAGTCAGTGTAATTATAGTCCAACCATGTTCTACCCTTAGGAAAGAATCTTGCAGTTTTTTGCAACTGTCAAATGAAGGGCTTAGGCTACAATCACTCAATTTTTACATTCTATGATTCATTTTTTTAAACAACCAGTATAATTTTAAAGTATTCATTAAAAAGACACACACACTAAAGGACACACATATACACATACTGAAAAAAAATATGAACAATTACAATGTAAAATGTTAATAATCTCTATCTTTGGGTAGTTCAATTGTATTTCTTTTTTTTGCTTAAGTATATACCTTCTTCTTGTGTATATATTTTCTTCTTTTTCTTAAGTATATACTTATTCCTTTCTTTTTATAGCAAGTATGGATAGCTTACATAATTTAAGTAATAAATACATAATTCCACTTAGTACTGAAACTGTGCCAAATATGTTATCAGCACTTGGCAAAATCTAGCATACTTACAGCTCAATGGAATCATTTCACCAAGTCTGTATTTGAAATTTCAAATTTATTAATGAGACTAAGTAGTACCAATTTTTGATAAATGTGTGCTAATTCAATAAGTTTTGCTTTATAGCCAAAGGGAATTGCTTAAGGGAAGTGTTGGCTGATTATCACTAGAAGATACACTGACTTCTAAGTTTTCCCATGTCTTTATGACATATGACCACACCAAGATGTAAAAGACCCAAATTTAAGTGCTTATAGTTTAGTGGAGTTTAATTTTATGGATGGTAGAGGTTAGGCTTCCAAGGTAAAAATTGTGCCAAGGCACAGTAGCCCCTGAAAATATTTCAATCGTCTTCTAGGCATAGTTGTTGTTGTTCAGTCACTAAGTCATGTCCAACTCTTTGCGACTCCATGGACTGCAGCACACCAGGCTTCCCTCTCTTTACACTATCTCCCGGAATTTTCTTAATGTGCACCCATAACTGCATTTATGATAGACTAAGCTTACTTTGGAAGGAATGATGCTAAAGCTGAAACTCCAGTACTTTGGCCACCTCATGAGAAGAGTTGACTCATTGGAAAAGACTCTGATGCTGGGAGGGATTAGGGGCAGGAGGAGAAGGGGACGACCGAGGATGAGATGGCTGGATGGCATCACCGACTTGATGGAATTTGGCCACCTCATGAGAAGAGTTGACTCATTGGAAAAGACTCTGATGCTGGGAGGGATTGGGGGCAGGAGGAGAAGGGGACGACCGAGGATGAGATGGCTGGATGGCATCACCGACTCGATGGACGTCAGTTTGGGTGAACTCCAGAAGCTGGTGATGGACAAGGGAGGCCTGGCGTGCTGCGATTCAGGGGATCGCAAAGAGTCGGACATGACTGAGTGACTGAACTGAACTGAAGATCTTACTCACTTTCTGTGGGTCTTTATATTCATCCTTCAACTTCCTAGAGATGCCACCACTGCCCAGTGTCCTGGCTGTATGATCTTTAGTCACTCATCATCATCGTCATTTAGACCCTCCTCAGGGGGGTGACTTGTGTTGCTGGGAACATCACTTCACTCATTACCTTGTTATTTTTCTTACATTCTTTCTCTCCTCCTTCTTATTTGGTCTTTATAACCCAAATAAGTTTACACTGAATATATCTGGTGCCACTGTAAGAGAATAATATTTATTCACACATGACCAATGAACAAGACCCAGCGAGTTGTGTCAAAAGAGAGTAGCAGCTGAGGTGGTTGGAAAGAATGGGAAAGATTAGGAAAAATGTGATATGTCAGCTGGGCTTGTATTTGCTGAAAAGTTTTTTTTTTGTGTGTGTGTGTGTATGTGTGTGTGAGAGAGACACTGCCCACTGCCTACAAGGAATTTCTAGTCTACAGTGGGAGAGGGCCATTCATCAGAATTATAGAAATAAACCTAAAATGATAAGAAACAAAGCAAGGACAGGCAGGAGGTGTGGACCCAGAATGCTGAGCACACTTCAACAAATGGACAACCTCAGGAAAGAGCTCAGTAAATCTAAGAAAAAGTAATCCGGTTTGGGGCGAGTATACATTCTTCAGGCAAAAGTAGAACTCACATTTTCTGAGAGCTTACTATGTCTTAGGCTGTCTGATGAGAGGGCCTTTGCTTATTTCAATGTTTGAGAGGTTGGTACCCAAAACCACGGTTTTTAAATGAGTAATGGAGGCTCAGAGAGGTTAAGTAATTTATGACAGAAACGGGAGGGTCCGGAAAGAGACCTTCAGTGCCAGGCTTCAGAATTTGGGTTCTGTTTGGTTGCCAGTGAGGGAATTGCTGAAGACTTCTGAGCTGGGGCATGGTTTGATGGAAAGTATGCTTCAGGAGGGTTTTTCTGAGGTAGGAGAGGAAAGATTTGGCAAAATCAGTGAGGATTGCACCAGTGTAGACCAGGGTGAGGAACACTGAGCCTGTGTGAGAGGGGAAGGCCTGGGAGGGAGGAGGGGCAGTAAATGAAGAAGATTTTCTATTAATAGATGGCGAGTTAACAATAGACTGGCTATGGAAGGGTCTAGGGAGGTGGTGACAAGAATTCATGTTTTATTTTTTAAAACTCCCAATGCACAGAATAATTCAACAAAGAAACATGTATTTACCCCAGAGCTTAACCTCTGCTGCTAAAGTTTGTAGCTTATACAGTAAGTCCCCTACATAAGAACCTTCAAGTTGCGAACTTTTAAAGTCGCTGATGTGCGTTTGCGTGTCCAATCATGTAAGTTCATTGTCATGTGTGTGCATTCTCTACAAGTGGTTGTGCTGTTGTGTACCTTACAGTACAGTACTGTAAAGAATACTGTAAAGTATCTTTATTCCAAGCCCAGGATGTCCGGAAGCAAGAGGGGATGTACCTGATATTACTGTACTTTTCAAGGTACTGTACTCTAAGATTAAAAATGCTCATTTTTAGTGTTTGTCATTTAGGTATTATGGCTTTGCTGGTGGCTTAGATGCTAGAGAATCTGCCTGCAATGCAGGAGATCTTGGTTTGATTCTTGGGTGGGGAAGATCCCCTGGGAGAGGAAATGGCAACCCACTCCAGTGTTCTTACCTGGGAAATTCTTTGGACAGAGGAGCCTGGAGGGTTATAGTCCATGGGGTTGCAAAGAGTCAGATATGATTGAATGTCTAACATTTTAAGGTATTATTTGTGTGACAAATATCATAGACCTCTTACTGTACAGTACTATATAACTGATTGTGTTAGCTGGGTACCTAGATTAACTTTGTTGAATTTACAAACAAATTGGACTTATGAACATTCATGTGTAGGTGTTGTTGTTATTCAGTCGCTCAGTCATGTCCGACTCTTTGCGACTCCATGGACTGCAGCATGCCAGGCTTCCCGGTCCTACACCAACTCCCAGAGCTTCCTTAAACTCATGTCCATTGAGTGGGAAATGCCATCCAACCCTCTAGTCCTCTGTCATCTCTTTCTCCTCCTGCCTTCAATCTTTCCCAACATCCGTTCTTTTCTAAATAAGCGTGTAGGGGACTTACTGCAAAATTAAAATGTTCAACATACTACTATTAAAGGCAGAATTCAAGTCAAATACATTAATAGATATGACTGTAGAACAGTTTAGGTGATGAGACAGGGGACAGTCATATTTTACTCGTTAGGTCATAGGTTTTTCCAATCGATTATTTTAAGACATAACAAATTCTCACATCTTATAAATGACCGTCTTTATTTTCAACTCAGTCTTTAATTTCAGCTTTGGCAATGTATGGCAATACCAGTATAATATTGTTAAGTGATTAGAGTCCAATTAAAATAAATAAATTTATATTAAAAAAATTCAGCTTTGTGTTGGCTTACTCGGTGCTGCTCCTATCCTACACCAGGGGTCAGATGATCTTGAGAGATTCCTGGATGGCAGTCTTGCCTGCCAGCTGCCACTCCTGGGCAAACAGCTGGCCCCCGAGAGTATGAGAGTATGCAGAGGAAGCGGTGGGGGTTGGGCTAATTCCCTCTCACACCCCTGCCTTCAGCCCCAGTGCTGGGCGAGGGGGAGAGGCAGGGTCCCTACCCACATGGGGGCTCCTTACCGTCCTCAGTCTCTAGATGTGTGGGCACTGAAGGTTCTTGCTACTGGGAAAGGAATTTCTGAAGCTTTCACCAGGCCCTACTCCTGCCCTGAGGGTTTAAAGATTCTGAGCCGGTCCTCTAACCACGTGGAAGCTAGGCCTGCGTCAGGCCCCCTTAGCGTGATCTTATCGTTTCCCAGTGTGCTCAGAGAGTTTATGATGAAATTGTTTAATGTTGGGCCAGGTTTCCAGCGGAAAAGTTCCAAACAAGGCTCTCTGTGCTTCCTTATGTGAAAGTGTTAGTCGCTCCGATTCTCTGCAACCCCTTGGACTGTAGCTTGCCAGGCTCCTCTGTCCATGGAATTCTCCAGACCAGAATACTGGAGTGGGTTGTCGTTCCCTTCTCCACAGGATTTTCACGACCGAGGGATCGAACCCCGGTCTCCTGCATTACAGGTGGATTCTTCAGTATCTGAGCCACCTGGGAAGAATTGTACTTCATTTTGCCTTAGGTTGATTGTTGCCGAGCCTGGAAAAAGATCACCTCCCTGGCTCTCGGTGATCTGCTCTGGGCGGGCGATTCTTTGTGTGCTCACCTCCAGTAAGGAGGGCGATCGAGGCCAACCCCAGAACTTCTGAATCCGCATTTGAAATGAGACCCCCGGGTGATTGTGTGCACACAAGTTTGAGGAGCCCAGCCTGCGGCAGAGGAGAGCACCCATCTCCCCTCTCAGGGCCGAAGTTCTGCCTGAGAACCATGAATACAGATTAATTACTGTAGGGTTCATCAGAATTTCAAAGGAGGGAGATAGCAGGCCACTAAGTTACATTTCTACACAGCCCAGAGGAGGACAAAGGAGGGTTTACAGTCTTAAGAGCATTTAATTGATGGTATTTAAAATAAAACAAAACACACCGGAGTAGCACGTGCTCCTGCCTCAGGCGAGAGCGCCTCCAAACCCCTCAGCCTAGCAGATAAACCTGTCCAAAGAATGTGTGAAGGAGTTTTAACAGGTTAAGGGACTCTGGGGGCAAAAAAGTGTTTCTAAGAATTTGAAAAACTCTTGATGGAGACAAAAAGCTGAGAAGGAATATATTTTTTTCTTCTTCTTTATTTAAAGACAGCATTTAATATCGGGTTCTTCAGGCTTTTCTGAGGTCTGCAAAATATGGACTGGAGTCAGAAGACTGCATTGCAACCCCTGACACCAGGCAAGTCACCCTAGGCTGGCCACTGGATCTCTTCAGGCCTCTTTCTCCTCCCCCACATGGACGATAATAATGCTGACCTCACAGGGTCGCTGTCAAGACCATATTGGCGGACAGGTATGAAGCACTCGGGAGCTGGTACAGGGTGAGCTTTACATTTTGTTTACAAAATGATGAACCGGAAGTTGCTCACTGGGTGCTAGGATCAAATCCGTGCTTGTGGTCCCTACTAGGCCCTCCTGACCTAACCCATCCCGTCTGCGATCTCTTCGTGCCCGCTTCCATCCTTTCTGGGACCCAGGCTCCAGACGCACTGGCCTAACTTCTGCCCTGCCAGCCCGCCCAATTCATTCCCATCTTCTGGTCTCATTCCAGTGTGTTTTTTCAGCCTGATCTTTGTATGGGAGGCTTTCCCGTCTTTCATGCTCATCCCCGCTTGCCGTCTGTAGTTCCTCCTTTCGGAGGAAGTGGTCCACCTTCACTTCAGAAGCTCTCCAGCTCCTGCTGTATTACATTCGCTCAGTCTGCCTCCCTCTGTGAACTGACGTTCCCTTGTTCACATATTCACGTCTGACTCCTCCACAGTGGGAATGTCACCCCCAACAGGGCACAGTCTTGCCACACTGTTTCCCAGTGTGCCCAGAACAGGGGCTTGATGCACGTGGGGCTCAAAGGACATTTGTTGAATGAGTGAGTGAATACTTGAATCAGTAGAATAAGACATTTCCTAGGAAGATACCCAAGGGGAGTTTTTATGTTCTTATTTGTCTCTCTCCTGTGAGGGACTTCTGTACCTTGAGAAAAAAGCCTGCTTTCTATGACTTTCCTCAGTGCCTATCACCACACCAGGCAAGCATATGGTAGATTCTCAGTAAAAATATTAGTTGAATGAAGTGTGTGTGTGTGCCGTGCTCAGTCCTGTCTGACTCTTTTCTACCCCACGGACTGTAGCCTGCCAGGCTCCTCTGTCCATGGGATTCTTCAGGCAAGAATACTGGACTGGGTTGCCATTTTCTCTTCCAAGGGATTTTTCCTACTCAGGGATCAAACCTGTGGCCCCTGCATCTTCTGCATTGGCATGCAGATTCTTTACCACTGAGCTATCTGGGAAGCCCGAGGTGAATGCACAAACAGAAACAAACATATATATGCCATTATGATGGCATTACTGACTTGATGGATGTAAGTTTGAGTGAACTCCGGGAGTTGGTGATGGACAGGGAGGCCTGGCGTGCTGCGATTCATGGGGTCGCAAAGAGTCGGACACGACTGAGCGACTGAACTGAACTGAACTGACTGATGTTTCAAGTTAAAACTCAGTAAAGTTACTGATAATTGCCTTTGGGAAATAATTGAATTTTTAATAAAGTTTATATTTTTAAACATTTTTCTTGGCTCCATCCAACATATAGGATCTTATTTCCCCAATCAGGGATCAAACCCAAGCCCCTTGCATTGGTAGCATGGAGTCTTAACCATTGGACCACCAGGGAAGTCCCTCAACTTTGGCAAGAATACTGGAATGGGTTGCCATGCCCTCCTCCAGGGGATCTTTCCAACTCAGGGATCAAACCCCGGGTCTCCCGCTTTCAGGTGGATTCTTTACCATCTAAGCCACCAGGGAAGCCCTTATCTTTAAAGGGGGTATGGAAATGTCATGTAAGGTAGATTTTGTACTCGATGGCCTAGAGTGGAAGGCATTTAGAGGACAGGGAGAAATTGGGGTGGGGAGTGGGGAACACAAGCAAGTAAAGTCCAAGACTGGAGAAGCTATGCCAGCTGCTTGTTGCAAGAGGACCAGGCACAGATAGACAGGTCTGCAGTGAGGGACAGCTGGGTTTTCCAGGAAGGAGGGAGCAGTCACCTGACTCTGCTCAGGTCCTCAGACTGGAGTGTAGGGTAACAGGCCCAGCGGGAGCTTCTAGTTGGGTGCTGGAGGTAGGGTTGGAGGGGTGGGGACGGAAGGAGAGTCAGGTCAGGATATCTGCGGGGAGCAGGTCTCTGAAGTCCCTTTACATAGATAAATAAGGGTGGGGAGAGAGGGAGTATGAGCAACTCCCCCAGGGAGAACAGAGGGAGGTTCTGCAAAACCAGCATTCAGGTGACCCCTAAGAATTCAAAGTCTTTCATTAAACCCCACCTGAAGGCCAATTGTTCTGCAATCTACCCAGTGGTTTTGGCTCTAGGCTTATCTAAATCCAGTCTTGGGGGGAAGGGTCTGGGAGGGGTTGGGGAAGGGTTTTTTTCCCTTTAAAATGGGAGGAAAAATGGAACAGCTCACATTACAAAAGCGTTTTTCTTTTGGCTGGAATTTGGACACTTCTGAATAAACTACCTTCTTTGAATCTTTCCCCTACCTCCATTCATTGTAATTACAGTAGTGGATTTCCTTTATTTTAAATTTTTTTGTATTCATTCATTTTTTTTTTATTTTTTAGATTCCATGTAACAGTGATAGCATAACAGTATTTGTCTTGCTCTAACTTATTTCACTAAGCATAATACCCTTCAGTTCCATCTATGTTGTTACAAATGGCAAATGTTCATTCTTTATGGTGGTTGAGTAATATTCCACTGTATGTCTAGAGCACATCTTCTCAAATGGGTCTCCTTTAACACCCCATATGTGAGCACAAAATAGGATTATGCTCTTCTATTCCTGACTTCTGCTGGGGGTGGGGATTCTAACGACAGCACACTTGGAAACTTCTTTCCAAACAAGCATGCTGTATGCCAGAGAGATACACAGTCTTGGACAGTAGGGTTAGGGAGTTTCAGGTGACAGCTAAATTAAGACTAAAAATAAGGCCAGTGATGGACCCTAAGGAATATACGGTATTCCATATTGGAGACTGTCTTCAGAAAGGTCACTTAACATGTCTATGCTTCAGTTTCCTCATTTGGAAAATGGAGATGATAATAATTCCTACCTCATTTCACTTGGGAGGATTAAATGAGGTACAGTATATGGAAAGTATTTGGGGTCATAGTTGGCCCATTATTCACATACAGTAGAACCGAAGTATTATGAATGCTGTATTACTGAAAAGTGCTCATTTTGTCCCATGGTATCATACTAGACTTTGGGGTATAGACGGAAGAAAATGTCCCAGACTTCGGGGAACTTGGTCTAGAGGTGAAGACAGACATAGAAGCAGATATTTATAATCCTGTGTGTTACACAATAAACCAAGTGTGAGACTTCCCTGGTGGCTCAGTGGTAAAGAATCTGCCTGCCAATGCAGGAGACTCGGGTTGGATCCCTGACCCAGGAGGATTGCACACTCCACAGAGCAACGAAGTCCGTGCGCCACAACGTTGAGCCTGTGCTCTAGAGCCCGGAAGCCACAGCTACTGAGTCCACACGAGGCAACTACTGAAGCCCACCGGCCCTAGAGCCTGTGCTCTGCACTAAGAGAAGCCACCACAATGAGAAATCCACCCGCTGCAACTAGAGAGTAGCCCCTGCTCACCACAACTGGAGAAAGCCTGCACACAGCAACAAAGACCCAGCGCAGCAACACCCCCCCAAAAAGCAGCGAACACGTGATTAAAATATATGAGCAGACCAAGTGTGCACGCACTGGGGGGCTGTGGGACCTGGCTGGGGGCATCTGCTGTTTCTCCGCCATCTGATCTTAGTGTGGCTCAGGAAAGGGGCCATGCTCTGAGGTGGTCTCTACCATGGACTTGTTTCAGAACTTAGCATGGGTGACTGCCAAATAGTAGAACAAAATACATGCCGAATGAATGAAATGAATTTAGACCATTTCAATACTGATGTAACCTCATAAACCTGAATAGCTGAAAGAAATCTAAGGTGGGTTAGAAAAAGCAGACACAGCCCAGTGGTGTACACACAGCCTTACTCCAGGGGCACATAGTGTCCTAGATGCTGGGCTGGACTGTGAGTGAAAGAAGAGGCGGAGAGCCAGAGGAAAACAAAAATAAGAGCGTCCTTACTACAAGGTAGAAGCAGGCAGAGGGCAGGGAGCCAGAGACGGGGAGTGAAACTGAATAGCCACATGGCAGGCTGAGTTCAGAGAGGATGTGGAGAGACGGGGCTGGGCCACGCTGAGCAGCTGGACTTTGTACATTTGTGATTCTCCAAGTGTGTGGGTTTCCCAAGTGGCACAGTGGTAAAGAACCTGCCTGCCGATACCGGAGACACAAGAGATGTGGGTTTGATCACTGAGTCTGGAAGATCCCCTGGAGGAGGAAAGGACAACCCTATCCAGTATTCTTGCCTGGAGAATCCCGTGGACAAAGAAGCCTGACGGGCTACAGTCCACGGATCGCAGAAGAGTTGGCTGCGACTGAGCACGCACATACACGAGTGTGTGAGAGCAGACAGTGGCAGCTGTTACAGCACAGTCTTCTCAGAGCTTTGTGAGGCTTTCTTTCATTTTATTTCCTCACCAGCCTCATTGGGCCTGCTTTTCTCCCCTCTCCCCCGATTCGACTAGGAGCCAGGGTGCCCATCCCAGTGCCAGGAACTTTGTGTCCTTTGGCAAGTTCCTTAAATTACCTGGGCCTCAGTTTCTACAACTGTGACATGTATGATTACTGTGAGAATTGAGAGAATTCGTGTAAAGGGCTGAGGGTAGAGCCCAGTGTATGTTAAGTGCTGGTTACCCTCCAGTTGTTCATCTGTCTCCCAGAGGGCTTGTGATTGTCCTGGAAGTGAGCCTAGTTAACAGGGAGAGCTTCAGACATATTCAGGGCTTTGGTGTCTTTAAAGTAAGGACCTTACGTGGTCGTGTTTGGGCTTCCCCTGTGGCTCAGTGGTAGAGAATCTGCCTGCAATGCAGGAGACGCAGGACGTACAGGTTCGACCTCTGAGTGGGGAAGATCCCCTGGAGAAGGAAGTGGCTACCCACGCCAGTATTCTTGCCTGGAGAATCCCATGGACTGAGGAGCCTGGCGGGATACAGGCCACGGGGCTGCAAAGAGTTGGACACTGAAGCAGCTGGGCACCCACGTATGTGGTCATGTTTGCATTCAGAGAGAAATGGATTTAAAAGGGGAAGAGACATCCTGAGAAGGCCAGAAGTCAGTGAGAAGGAGGTTGTGGTAGTGTGAACCCCAGGAAACCCTGAACCCAGGAGGTGAGAGTGAGGAGCAGATAGAACTGGAGATAAAGTTGACAAGGTTTAGTGAGTAGTTAGACATAGGTAGTGAAGATGAACTTCCCATGGGTTCTGGGTTAGTGACTGCGAGGCTGGTAGCACCAGAGGTGAGGTGAGCAGCGCAGAGAGTGAGCTGCAGGCTCAGAAGGATGATGGTGATGACTTGCATGTTTTATGTTGGAACATCCTGCTGCTACTGATTCTCTGTTCACAGCTTGTCTGTGAGCCCCCATTGCTATTAGATAAATGGGGACTAGGACTGCTAACTCCCTAGGATTGTTGTTGTTGTTCAGTCGCTAAGTCATGTCTGATTCTTTGTGACCCCATGGACTGCAGCACGTCAGGCTTCCCTGTCCTTCACTATCTCCTGGAGTTTGCTCCAACTCAGGTCCACTGATTCAGGGATGCCATCCAACCGTCTCATTCCCCATTGTTCTCTTCTCCTCCTGCCCTCAATCTTTCCCAGCATCAGGGTAGTCGGTGCAAATCTAACACTTCAAATGCAGTAAGTGTGCAGATCGAATACCACGTGAGTGTTTGTGATTATAATTAATTATGATTCTATAAATGACTGATATACCTGTCAAAGCCCTCAGTCTGTCCTCTGTACATTTCCCAGACTCTTCTATTCCTGTTCTCTTGCATTAAAGTCTTTCCAGTTCATCGAAAACACTGGTCTTCTCTCCCTTCCAGACTTGTATTCTCTCCACTCTCTCTCCTCGTCTTTTCTTCCCGTGGTTCACCTTTGTTCCTCCTTGTATCTCAGCTGAAATGTCACTCCCTACAGGAAGCTGTCCTTAACTCCTCCCTCCTGGGTTGGGTGAGGGGGCCTCTCCTCTGTGTTCTCATGGCCTTTATCACACTGATATGTGTCTGTAAATGTCTGTGTTGGGAGCTCCTGGAAGGCAGTACCAGATTATCTTGTGGAACACTGTCTTGCAAACACAGTGTCGGCCCACAGAAGGATCGTTTAGACATTTTGTTCAGATGGATGAATAAATGTGTTGAAATTTGGAGGGGAGATCTAGATGGATGTAAGTTAGGGGTGATCAGCAAGGAGAGAGATGAGCTATCAGAGGTGTGCCTTCTTCATACTCGATCTGTTGCCTTTTGACCACCTATTTTTCCTCTGGAAACTATTCTGTGGCTCCAAGAATACCATCCTGTTCTACTTCTTTGGCTATTTTTGGCAATAGATCTTCTCTGGTCTCTCTTCTCTTTTCTTCTCTCATTTTCTTTTTTTATCCTATTCACCTCTCAGACATCTATTTTTTCCCCCATAAATTCAACTATCTCTTATTGATTGTTATCTCCACTTCCAGCTTCAACTTTGCTCCCGAACTCCTGACCTGTATTTCCAACTGCTCATAAATATTCCAACCAGACCTTTCACACGTAGCCAAGTGGAACGGGTTATTATTTCTACCCTCATTCCCAGACTTCAAACTGAACTCTCCTCTACTCTTCTCTAGCTGGGTTGATAGGGTTCCCATGTACACAGTCACCTAAACTAAGTCTTAGGAGTTTCAGTTCCTCCTCCCTCTCTCCCCACATCCTTCCTCTTCTATATCTTGCCGTTTCTGATTCTGGAAGTCTTGAATTTGACTTCTCATTTTATTTTCACTGTCGCAGTTCAGCTCTGACTTTCATCATCTGCTGCCAAGACTATTGTAATAGCTTCTTAATTGTCCTATCTGCTTCCAGGTGAGTTTCTAAAATACAAGTCTGATGGTGTCCCTTTTTAACTCAAAGATCTCCAAGGCCACACAACCTACAGAATCAAGTCCAGATCCCTGACCATGATATTCAGTGTTTTTACAATCTGGCCCCAACATACTTTTTCACTGCTCAAGAATCCATGCTCCAAAAGCCTTCTGTGTATACCTTTACATTGTGTTAGAATTAGATGTTTAGTTATCTCTCTGTACTTCCAACTCCATGATGTCAGGACCAGTCCTTATTAATTTCTATATCTAAAGAACCTAGAAGAGTGCCTAGGAAATGAGTCTCTTTTGGATAACTGGTTATCGTCACTTCCAAAGGGAGTTCAGTTCAGTTCAGTTCAGTCATTTAGTCGTGTCCGACTCTTTGTGACCCCATGAATGGCAGCACGCCAGGCCTCCCTGTCCATCACCAACTCCCAGAGTTCACTCAGACTCACATCCATCGAGTCCGTGATGCCATCCAGCCATCTCATCCTCGGTCGTCCCCTTCTCCTCCTGCCCCCAATCCCTCCCAGCATCGGAGTCTTTTCCAATGAGTTAACTCTTCTCATGAGGTGGCCAAAGTATTGGAGTTTCAGCTTTAGCATCATTCCTTCCAAAGAAATCCCAGGGCTGATCTCCTTCAGAATGGACTGGTTGGATTTCCTTGCAGTCCAAGAGACTCTCAAGAGTCTTCTCCAACACCACACTTCAAAAGCATCAATTCTTCGGCGCTCAGCCTTCTTCACAGTCCAACTCTCACATCCATACATGACCACAGGAAAAACCATAGCCTTGACTAGACGGACCTTAGTCAGCAAAGTAATGTCTCTGCTTTTGAATATACTATCTAGGTTGGTTATAGCTTTTCTTCCAAGGAAGGGAACATCTTACCTAACCTTGCTCATCTCCTATGCCCAGATTGTATTCAATAAAGATCTGAAGGAATGGTTGGCTTATTTTGAAATGCAAACTTCTTTTATTTTTAATTGAAATGTGTTTGACATATAACATAAACTTAAGATGTACAACATATTTATCTGATATGTTTATATCTTTTTATGTGATTATCATTGTAGTGACAATTAGAGGCTGGGGCTGTTTTTTTAACTTTAGTATATCCCTTGTCTAATAGTGCCTGACACATAATAGATATTGAATAAATATATGCTGAATGAAAGCATGAACAAATGAATACACGAAACTATCCCCTTGACCCCCCCTTACCCATGGGATTTACCATCTCAGACATTTTTCCTGGTATAGCAAAGGTAGTTGGTACTATAATGCGTGTCACATCTGTGCTTTGGCTTGCAAAAGTTCTGAATCTTGTACTCAGTCAAAGAAAATGACTCTTGAGGCTAACTTGAATTTCATTTAATTAAGTTTCTCCTAGTGTTAATTAGGTCTTTGGGCAGCAAAAGATAAAATCTTGTCTCCCATGTGATAAGGTCCATATTAGAAATACTTAAGAGAAATTTGATATCAAATGGACTCTTATTAAAAATTTTGTTTTGGGCTTTTTTTTCACTTATTTATTAAATGAAATGTACCCTTTTGCCCCAAAATGGCAATACACAATATTCAGGTATGCTGTGGGAATTGTGGATTTCTGGGCCCCACATCAAATTAACTGAATCTGAATTTCTGGGGGAAGGCCTGGAAATTCCTCTCCATGGCTTCAAGGACACCACTCTGTTTTATTTCTTCTACTTCTTTGGTGCTGTAGATCCTTTGTAATCTCTTCTATTGATTGCTTTTTACCTACCCACTTTGGAGAATCACACCCCCCACCCCCACCATGATTTCAACTATCACTTATAACTGGTATTCTAACTGTTCTCTGCAACTCAAGTATCGGTACTTCCAATGTTTACCCTGAGTCCTCTGCATGACCAGCAAAGACTCTGGGTAATTCTTTTGTTCTCTGAAGTTCAAGAGCAGCTTCACTGATACTTTTCAAAAATTTCCCTTCTTTCCATCCAAATCCTGACTGATTCAAAGGAAAACTGAGTATAGAGAGACAGGGACACCCATATCGGTATATACCATCCAGGCAGTCAGCTGAGAGAGGCTGGTGTTATTTCAGTTGCTGCAGACAGTGGCTATGATGTCTACTCATTAAAATACCATTAATAACTGTGAAACACATTGCTGTTCAGTGATAGACATACTCTGGGTTTTGATATATGTTTCTCACTGATTATCTTATCTCTTACAAAATAGATCCCTGCTGAGGCTCAGATAGGGCCTGGATAGTTAGTGCCTGGAGGTGGGTTAGGCTGAGGATGACAGGTGAAAAGGAACTAAATGAAACCAAAACCAAAAGCGGTCAAGTTTTTTCATCAAGTCGTAAAACTGAGTGATTGACCAGTAATGCTCCATTCTGGCTACATAGCAGAATTATTGGAGATTTTTTTTAATGAGCCTCACCCCAGACCACATAAAGCAGAAACTCAGAGCATTTGCAAATCACTAAAGAAGACTCTTGAGAGTCCCTTAGACTGCAAGGAGATCAAATTATCCACCCTAAAGGAAATCAATCCTGAATATTCATTGGAAGGACTGATGCTAAGGCTGAAGCTCCACTACTTTGGGCATCTGATACGAAGAGCTGAGTCGTTAGAAAAGACCCTGATGCTGACTGAGAAAGGATGAGGGCAGGAGGAGAAGGGGATGGCAGAGGATGAGATGGTTGGATGGCATCACTGATTCAATGGACATGAATCTGAGCAAGCTCCGGGAGATGGTGAAGGACAGGGAAGCCTGGTGCGTTGCAGTCCACGGAGTTGCAAAAATTGGACACAAATGAGTGGCTGAACAACAACAAAGTGAGTGGAATGCAAACCCACAAGAGCACAGTGCAGCCTTTTAGATGGTGGACCTATAGCTTTATTTGTGAGCAGAATGTTGCTGTTAAGTCTACTAATCCACATCAGACATATCTTGAAATCTTATCGATTTATTGTAGTTTAGCACTTACTGTGTATAAAGCATAGTATAGACACTGACACAAAGAGAAGAAAAAATGGTAAAGCAAAGTAATACTATTTGAAGACTGTATTTTGAGTATACGCTGTTCGAGGCACTATATTCATTTAATTCTTATTAAAGAAGAATGAGATTTTAATGTCTCACTGAAGACAGTATTGGAGAAGGCAATGGCACCCCACTCCAGTACTCTTGCCTGGCAAATCCCATGGGCGGAGGACCCTGGTAGGCTGCAGTCCATGGGGTTGCTAAGAGTCGGACAGGACTGAGCAACTTCACTTTCACTTTTCACTTTCATGCATTGGAGAAGGAAATGGCAACTCACTCCAGTGTTCTTGCCTGGAGAATCCCAGGGACGAGGGAGCCTGGTGGGCTGCCATCTATGGGGTCGCACAGAGTCGGACATGACTGAAGCGACTTAGCAGCAGCAGCAGAAGACAGTATTACTTATCATCCCCATTTTAGAGAAGAGAAAACAGGCTGAGAGAAGTTGTATAACTTCCTCAAGGTAACTCACCTCAAAAGTAGCAAGAGTCAAGATTCAAACTCATACCTGCTGGCTCTGAAACCCATATTCCCTCTGCTATATTTAGTTGCCTATTACGTCAAAAGAGGAGGAAAATATTTTGCCTGTCCTTCTGGAGTTTTCTGTCTGTTTAGGGAGGAAGGGTATGACTATAAAGATGGAAGATCATGGTAAACGTTTGAGAGGTTTAAGGTTGTTGCTAAAGGAATGAGGCGGGGGTAGAGTAGGATAGAGGTAGGAGATCAAGAGGTACAAACTAATATGTATAAAATAAATAAGCTCTAAAGAGAGGGTGGGATGAATTGAGAGAGTAGCATTGAATTATATACATTGCTATGTGTAAAATAGACAGTTAGTGGGAAGTTGCTATATAATACAGGGAGCTCAGACTGGTGTTCTGTGATGACTAGAGGGGTGGGATGGGTGACGAAGAGGGAGGCTCAGAGGGAGGAGATATATGTATACTTATGCTAAGTCGCTTCAGTCGTGTCCGACTCTGTGAGACCCCATAGACGGAAGCTCACCAGGCTCCCCCATCCCTGGGATTCTCTAGGCAAGAATACTGGAGTGGGTTGCCATTTCCGTCTCCAATGTATACTTATAGCTGATTCAAAAGCAGAGACATTACTTTGCCGACTAAGGTCCATTTAGTCAAGGCTATGGTTTTTCCTGTGGTCATGTATGGATGTGAGAGTTGGACTGTGAAGAAGGCTGAGCGCTGAAGAATTGATGCTTTTGAACTGTGGTGTTGGAGAAGACTCTTGAGAGTTCCTTGGACTGCAAGGAAATCCAACCAGTCCATTCTGAAGGAGATCAGCCCTGGGATTTCTTTGGAAGAAATGATGCTAAAGCTGAAACTCCAGTACTTTGGCCACCTCATGAGAAGAGTTGACTCATTGGAAAAGACTCTGATGCTGGGAGGGATTGGGGGTAGGAGGAGAAGGGGACGACCGAGGATGAGATGGCTGGATGGCATCACGGACTCGATGGATGTGAGTCTGAGTGACCTCCGGGAGATGGTGATGAACAGGGAGGCCAGGCGTGCTGCGATTCATGGGGTTGCAAAGAGTTGAACACGACTGAGCAACTGAACTGAACTGAACTGATAGCTGATTCACATTATTGTACGGAAGAAACAAACACAGCATTCTAAAGCAATTATCCTTCAATTAAAAATAATTTTTTTAATGAGGTAAAATAAATAAGCTATAAGAATATATTGTACAACACAGGGAATGTAGCCAATATTTTGTAATAACTATGAATGGACCTTTAAAAATTATGGAAACAATTAAAAGATCAGATGGGAAATCCAATTCACGGCTTTTAAACATATAATGTTTGTTGACAAATTTATTTTAGAAGTGATACTTTAAAGTCTAAATAAACATAGTTTTGAAATTAAAAGAACAAAACAATGAAGAGAATACAAATGAAGCTGGAAATTGTTTCTTGCTGAAGGCAGGCTCCTCTAGAATGCTTCCTGGGAACAGATGTTCAGAGCAGTTGAAGGATGTTTGGAGTTGTTTGGCAGAGCCTATGCCCAGTAGGGAAGGTAGAGACAGGGATAGGGACGCACAGGGACTTTTTCAGCACAGGGTGTGGGGTCTGCTTTGATTGGAGTAGAAAGTGATCTAGTGGATTCTCATGCAGCATCTCTGGAACAACACGGTGTGTTCAGAGCCTGAAAGTTCTTGACTTTGACAAGCCAGGGCTTCACCTACTCACCAGGCAAAAGAGAGACAGAACTGAAGGCCAAGAGTGAAATGGTATGTCTGGAGGATTGAAGCCTGAAGAGACCGGGGGCCAGATGACTAGTTACAAGGCAACTGTAGTTAAGACGAAATGAAGGGGAAGGCTGGGCAGAGGGACGGATGGCGATATTTCAGGGCTGAGACCCGTTCGACTTGAGTTGATGGTTATGGTGTAGAGGAAAAGGAGGGTGGGATCATGCAGATTGTTTTAAATTTGGAAAGGACCCCTAAAAGGGGGATGGGTGTATTTACCTAGGGCAAGAAGAGGTGAGGATCTGGGGTTTGGGTGTGTGGAGCTCAAGGTGATGGGAAGAGATGGAGAGACTCATGAGGCAGATGACAACTCAGAGTCGCTGAGAGGGCTCCAAGGTCCTGGCCCCCAGGTCAGACTTAGCAGCTCTCCACCTGGGCGAGATGGCTAGAGCATCTGGCTCCTGTCGAAGTGTTCTACTTGAGTGGATTCCTGTTAAATGTTAACATGAACACCTTTGATTTTAAAAAAAAAAAAAAAAGGTGGTATCAGAAAACACTGGGTAAAAAGAATTTAGGGCTCATATCTGGTTAAATAAAAAACAAAGATTGCTAACTGGTTAAGTAACTAAAAAGCTACTTAAACATTACAAAAAAGTTACTTAAAATTTAATTAAATCAATTTTGAAATACCAACTTTGAGATTTTTCTTATAGACCAGAGGGATTGTAATTAAACTAATTATAGTCATGCTAGATTTCCTCCCTGATGTTTATTTTTCTTCTGGTTATATTTCAGACAATTAATAGTGTCTAATGACTCCAGGTTTCACGTAATTACCACCAATGATTAGAACCTCTCTCTTATGAAATGTTCTTTACACACAGGCACTCTGGAAGTGAAGGAAATTTATGACTATTCATGAAATTCATTATTATTCTCTACATGCTGTAAAAAATCATCTGACTTTAAAATAAATTAATTATTCATGTATATAGCTATTTGTAGCTAGAAAAAACAGTAAAAATAATTTAGTTCCTTTTAAAAAGTTCCAATAGCTTCCTTTCACACAAAGCTTTTCTTTCCTTCAATTTTAGAATGTTAGAGAGAAATGAAAATTAAAATGGGAGAGACACAGTTTTGTTTTTAATTCCTTTGAACGCTTGGTTTCTAGCCTCCTTTCCCCCCACTAAGTGTGAAAGTATTTTAGGGAAAGTTCCATCGCAATTTTGTCAATAATTAATCTTCTCTTTCTTCAAAAAGTCTGACAATGTTACAGTAACAATAACAGGTCGTAAAACACTCCCCCTAATTGTGCAAGGGCTCATTCTTCCCTGCCAGGGTTCAGGTTGACTGGAATGTGCTGAAGTCACATTCCAGCACCTTCCCTGGCCAGGAGAACCACACAGGACTCTGGAAAGAATGGATGAGAATCTTTGTTTCCGCCCTTAGAAAGGAGGGCTAGGAAGGAGTAGTAGAGGCTGGGAGGCACAGTAGAAAAGGAAATGAGGCTGGAAAACAAAGGGCAAATGAACTAGGGGAGAGAGTGGATCAGTGTGTAGAAAGATGGGTCAAATAGAACAAAGACAATCCCAAGGGTGAAACCCATTCATGTAAGTTAGGGAGGATGATAGAAAAGCAGGTCAGAGGTCCATCAGTAAAGGCCAAAGCCTGGGAATCACAGGCAGGGGAAAGGAACACACTTCAGAAGGTAAACACTGTTGAATGGGGATCTCATCCCTTCCCTGTCTTTCAGGATGATATACTTGGAAATCTAAATGGAAATTGTCTTCATTTATCTGGAGAGTGAATGATTGAATGGAACATGAGAAACTGAATTTTGACATTCTTACTGTGATTTACTTAGGAAACTAAAGTTAAGAAAGGATTCTATAATGAATTAAGATTTTTTCCCTAATACATTTTTGCTTTGAACTTTTTGTTTTCATTTGCTCTTGAGTGATGTTTTGAGAGAGTGAATCTTGCCCCCAAATTCCCAAATCTTTCTTCTTAATAACTGTTAACATATTATAACATTCACTAGTTTTAAACATACACTTCAGTTATCTTTTATTAATTTACTTGGTTGTTCAACTATCACCAACTTCTGGTTTTAGAACCTGGCCATCACCCAGGTAAGATCTCACATACTCATTTGCAGTTAATTTCCATTTCTATTCCAGGCCCCAGGCAACCACTGAACTACTTCCTGTTTCTAGAAATCTGACTATTCTGGACATTTCACATAAATGAAATTATACAGTATATGATCTTTTGTGATTAGCTTCTTTACTTTCCATTGTTTTTGAAGGTCATCCTTGTTGTTGCAAACATGTCTATTTCAGTCTTTTATTACTGAATTGTATTTTATTGTATGGCAATACCACATTTTGTTTACCTATTCACCAGCTGATAGACATGGATTATTTCCACTTTTTGGTTTTTATGAATAATGCTGCCAAGAACATTGCTATGCAAGTCTTTATGTAATCATGGTTTTTTTTTAAGGTTATAGTTTTTTAAAGTTTATAGTTGTTAAAAATATTGGCTATATTCTCTGTGTTGTATAATACATTCTTATAGCTTATTTTATGCGTAATAGTCTGTACCTCACAATTCTCTACACTTATTTCACCCCTTCGTTCTTCTGTCTCCCCATTAGTAACCACAAGTCTGTTCTTTGTATCTGTGAGTCTGTTTCTTTTCTGTTCTAGTCACTAGTTTTTTTTTATTCCACATATAAGTGATATTATATAGTATTTGTCTTCCTCTGACTTATTTTACTTAGCATAATTCCCTCTAAGTCCATCCATGTTATTGCAAATAGCAAAATTTCATTTTTTATAGCTGAGTAATATTCTGTTTTTTATATATATATATATATATACATACCACATCTTCTTCTCCATCCATCTGTCCATGGATACTTAGATTTCTTCAATATCTTAGCAGTTGGAAATAGTGCTGCTTTGAACATGTGATCATATGCTTTTATCTCTCTTGGTTGCATAACAAAAAATAGAGTTGTTGAATCATATGGTATGTTTAATATTTTAAGGAACTGCCATGATTTTTAAACTGGCAGTAAAATTTTACATTCTCACCACCAGCATATGAGAGCACAACAATGAATATGCCTATCTTCATATCCTTGCCAACTTACTGCCTTTTATTTTTATATTTTAAGTTTCAACTTTATTGAGGTATAATTGACACATGAAATTGTAAGATTTTAAAGTGTATATCATGGTGATCTGGTCTATGAATACATCGTGAAAGGATTCCCACATCTTGTTAATTAGCACATCCATCACCTCACGTATTTCTTTTTTGTGTGTGAAATTTGTAAGTTCCACTCTCTTAGCAAACTTCAATTATATACTAGAGTGTTATCAGTATAGTCGTCATGTTTTACTTAGGGTCATCAGATCTTAGTTATCTTATAGTTGAAAGTTTGGACCCTTTTACTTGCTTCTCCCTATTTCCCCACCGTCTAGGCCTTAGCAACTCCTGTTCTACTCTTTTTCTGTGAGTTTGTCTTAAAAAAAAAAAATCTACATATTAGTGATTCCATGTAGTATTTGTCTTTCTCTGTTTGATTACCTTTCGCTTAGCCCTCAGGGTCCATCCATTTGTTGCAAATGCAGAATTTCCTTTTTCCTCCTGTCTGAGTGATATTGCTCTGTGTGTGTGTGTGTGTGTGATATTTTCTTTATCCATTCACCTGTTGATGAACACTTAGGTTGTCTCCATATCTCGGCAAATGTGAATAAAGATGCAGTGACTGTGAGTGTTGATGTCTCTTCTATAACATGTTTTCATCTCCTTTGGATGTGCACCCATGAGTGAGATTTCTGGATCATTTGCTAGTTCTATTTTTTGAGAAACTTTCATACTGTTTTCTATAGTAGCTGCATCAACCTGCATTCTCATGACAGGGCATAAGTCTCCTTTCAGCACATCTTTGCCAGTGCTGATTTCTTGTCTGTTTGATGATAGTCATTCTAACAGGTATGTGAAATGATATCTGATTGTGGTGTTGATTTGCATTTTTCTGGTGATTAGTGATTTGAACATCTTTTCATTTACTTGTTGGCCATTGTTTCTCTTCTATGGGAAAATGTCTACTCAGTTTCTCTGCCCACTTTTTATTCAATTGTTTTTTTTTTGGTATTGAGTTGTATGAATTCTTTATATATTTTAAATATTAACTACTCACAGATATATGATTTGCAAATATTTTCTCCCATTCCATGGATTACTTTTTCTTTTTCTTTTTTTTGATGATTTTCTTTGTTGTGTAAAACTTTTTAGTTTAATATAGTTCCCCTTTTTTGATTTTGCTCTTCTTGCCTTTCCTTTTGGTGTGTCAGATCCAAAAATATTGCTAAGACCAATGTCAAGGAACTTACTGTGTATGTTTTCTTCTAGGAGTTTTATGGTTTCAAGACATGCTCAAGTCTTTTATCCATTTCTAATTGTTGTTTTTGTATATGGTGTTGTTTTGTGCTCATCTCAGCCCATTTTAGTGGTGCTATTGGCTAGGGATGACTGAGGTACTCCTTTGGACACATCTACTTGTCTTGAATGAAAGTGAAGTGAAAGTGTTAGTTACTCAGTTGTGCCCGATTCTTTGTGACCCCATGGACTATAGGTGCCAGGCTCCTCAGTCCATGGAATTCTCCAGGCAAGAATACTGAAATGGGTAGCCCACAGACATTTCCCTGCCAGGAGCCAATGTTGTGGCTGGGTCAGCTCTTGTGGGTCTTATGATTCCAACACACGTCTCAATAACAACCATCAGGGAACTTTGAAAAACCAAGATTTATTACTCACAGGCCTAGGATTTACATGGCACACATAAGGGCCACACAGTGAGGTTGAAAGTAGAGCAGGAGAGAGAATACAAACCTGGGGTTCTGCTGTTACTGGGTCTGAGGGTGGGGTGCCTAGGGTTTTGTGGATTTATTTTTGGCAAATTTTAAACATAAGACCAGGAATTAGGGAACGGGAAGGGAAAAGTGGGATCCCTGAAGTGGTTAGTTATCTAGGTTACCCAGGACTTTCTAAAAGGGGAACTTTATGGGTGGGGCAGCTTAGTTTCTTATTTAGTTGTTTTATACTAACTATGTCATACAGCTGGCAACATGTTTAGAAACACAACTGATCTTTTTTTAAAAACTGTATTTTATTTATTTTTGTCTGTGCTGGGTCTTTTGTTGAAGCTCATGGGCTCTTTGTTGCTCGTTGCAGGCTCTCTCTTGTAGTGAATGGGGGCTACTCTCTAGATGCAAAATGCAGATTCTAGAGCTGAGAATCTTGGGCTTAGTTGCTTTACGGCATGTGGGCTTCTCCCAGACCAAGGATCAAACCCATATTCCCTGCATCGGCAGGCGGATTCTTAACCACTGGACCATGAGGAAAGTCCCCAAACTGACCTTTGTATATTGATTTTGTATCCTGAAGCTTTACTAAATTAGTTGATTAGACCTAGCAGTGTTTATTACTAGAGTCTTTAGGATTTTCTCTATATAATATCCCATCAACTGCAAATAGAGACACTTTTACTTCTCCCTTTCTGATTTGGATGCCTTTCTTTCTTTTTGGATGCCTTGTCTAATTGTCTGGCTAGGACTTCCAGTACTATGTTGAATAAAAGTGGTAAAAGTAGAGATTTTTGTCTTATTCCTGATCTTAGAGGAAAGGTTTTCAAATTTTCTCTGTTGAGAATGATGTTAGACATGGACTTGTCACATGTGGCCTTTGTTATATTGGGGTATCTTCCCTTTATACCCAATTTGTTGAGAATTTTTTTTAAAATCATGAATTGATGTTGAATTTTGTTCAAAGTTTTTCTGCATCTATTGAGATTGACATACATTTTTAAATCCTTCATTTTGTTAACATGGTATATCACATTGGTTAATTTGTGGATGTTAAACCATCCTTGGATTCCTGGAATAAATCCCACTTGATCCATCTATGGTCCTTCAGTGAATTGTTGAATTTGGTTTGCTAATATTTGGTTGGGGATTTTTGCATCTATGTTCATCAGAGACAGTGTTATAGTGCTCAGTTGCTTCACTCATGTCCAACTCTTTGCGACCCCATGGACTGTAGCCTGTAGCCTGCCAGGCTCCTTTGCTGATGAGATTTTTCCAGCAAGAATACTGGAATGGGTTGCCATGCCCTTCTCCAGGGTCTATTCCTGACCCAGAGACTGACTACATCTATTCTGTCTCTTGCATTGCAGGCAGATTCTTTACCACTGAGTTACTGTTCATCAGGGATATTGGCCTTTAATTTTTCACAATGCCTTTGTTTGGTTTTGGTATCGAGGTAATGCTGGCCTTGTAAAATGAGTTAGGAACTCTTCTGTCCTCTTCAATTTTATGTAAGAGTTTGAGAATGATTGGTATTAATTCTTCTTGAAGTGTCTGGTAGTACTTACCAGTGAAGCTATCAGTCCCTGCACATTTGTTTTTCGGGAGGTTTTTGATTACTGATTCAATCTCATAACTGGTAGCTGGTTTTTTAAGATTTCCTTTTCATGATTCAGTCTTGGTAGGTTGTATGTTTCTAGCAATTTATCCATTTCTCCTAGGTTGTCTAATTTGTTGGTATACAATTGTTCATAATATTCTATTATGATCCTTTGCATTTATATAGTGTCAGTTGTGGTATCTCCTTTTTAATTTTTTAAAAATTTTATTTGAGTTTTTTCTTTTTTTCTTCATAAGTTTAGCTAAAGGTTTGCCTACTTTGTTTTTGCAAAAACCAGTACCTAATTTTACTGATTTTTTTTTCCTGCTGTCTTATTCTCTATTTCATTTATTTCCTTTCTTCTACTAACTTTGGGCTTAGTTTGTTCTCTTTTGGTTTCTTGAGATGTAAAATTGGATTGCTTATTTGAGACCTTTGTTTCTTTAATTAATGTAGACATTGGTTGTTGAGAATATCTCTCTTAGAACTGCTTTTGCTGCATGCCATAATTTTCATATGGTATATTTCCATTTTCATTTGTCTCAAGTTATTTTTTGTTTCTCTTTTGATTTCTTTTTTGACCCATTGATTGTTCAGTAGCATGTAGTTTAATCCCCTATACTTGTAAATTTTCCATTTTATTTGTTGTAATTGATTTCTAGTGTCATATCATTATGGTAAGAAAAGGTATTAGACATAATTTCAATCTTCTTAAATCTATTAAGACTTATTCCTTGTACACTTGAGATGAATATGCGTTCTGCTGCTGATGGTTGGAATGTTCTATAAATGTCCATTAAGTCCATCTGGCCTGATATGTAGTTTAAGTTCACTGTTTCCTTATTTTCTATCTGGATGATCTATTCATTGTTAAAATTGGGAGTTGAAGTTCCTACTGTTATTAAGTTGCTGTCTCTTTCTCTCTTTAGGTTTGTTAGCATTTGCTCACTAGGCTTCTCTGTCCATAGGATTTTCCTGGCAAGAATACTGGAGTGGGTTTCCATTTCCTTCTCTAGGGGATCTTCCTGACCCAGGGATCAAACCTGGGTTTCCTGCATTGAATACAGATTTTTTTTACCATCTGAGTCACCAGGGAAACCACTTCTATGTTGGGTGCATAAATATTTACAAATATTATATCTTCTTGTTGCATTGACACCTTTTTCATTACATAATGACCTTTCTCTTTCATTACAGTCTTTGGCTTAAAGTTTATTTTGCCTGGTTTAAGTATAGCTAGGGTCTTCATAGGTGGTGCAGTGGTGAAGAATCCATCTGCCAATGCAGGAGATGCAAGAGACTCAAGTTCGATCCCTGGTTCAGGAAGTAGGAAATGGCAACCTGCTCCAGTATTCTTGCCTGAAAAATCCCATGGATAGAAGAACCTGGTGGGCTACAGTCTATGGGGTCTGGTTTTTGCAGAGAGTTGGGCATGACTGAGCACATACACACACAAATATGGTTACCTCTGCTTCTTTTGGTTTCTATCTGTATATACTATTTTTTCCATCCCTTCACTTTCAGTCTGTGTTTGTTCTTAAAGTAGATGTGTCTCTTGTAGGCAACATAGAGTTGGGTCTTAAGTTTTTAAAACACTTATTTCGTTGTGGCATGTGGGCTCTCTAGTTATGGCACAGGTTTAATTGCCCCATGGCAGATGGGATCTTAGTTTCCCAACCCGAGATGGAAAACATGTCCCCTTCATTGGAAGGTGGATTCCCACCCACTGGACCACCAGGGAAGTTCCTTAAAATTAAGTCCCTGAACTTTGTTTTTATATATTTTTAAAACTTATTTGCTTGTTTATTTTAGTTGCACTGGGTTTTTGTCACTGTGCATGGGCTTCCTCTAGCTGTGGGGAGTGGGGTATATTGTTAAGGTGCGTGGGCTTCCTCTAGCTGTGGAGAGCAGGTATATTCCTTGTTGTGGAGCACGGGCTTCTCACAGCAGTGGCTTCTCTTGTTGAGACGCACTGGCTCTAGGTGCATGGGCTGCAGTGGTCGTGTCAGGCAGGCTCAGCAGCTGTGGCTTGTGGCCCGAAGAACACGGGCTCAGCAATTGTGGTGCACAGGCTTAGTTGTTCCATGGCACATGGAATCTTCCCAGAACAGAGACTGAACCCATGTCCCTGCATTGGCAGATGAATTCTTATCCACTGTACCACCAAGGAAGTCCCTTAATTTTGCTTTTAATCCATTTAGCCACTCTAGGTCTTTTGTAGAATTTATTTCATTTACACTTAAACCAATAATAGAGAGATATGAGATTACTATTGCCATTTTGTTTATTGTTTTCTGACTGCCTTCTCATTTCTTTATTCCTGTCTTCTTCTCTTGCTCTCTCCCTTTGATTTGCTACTTTTCTGTAGTGGTATACTTAGATTTCTTCCTCTTTCTGGTAAAGAATCTGCTTGCAATGCAGGAGACCCTGCTTCAATTCCTGTGTCAGGAAGATATGCTGGAGAAGGGATAGGCTACCCACTCCACGTTTCTTGGGCTTCCCTGGCGGCTCAGATGGTAAAGAATCTGCCTGCAATGCGGGATACCTGGATTCAGTCCCTGAGTTGGGACGATCCCCTGGAGAAGGGAACAGCTCCCCACAGTATTCTGGCCTGGAGAATTCCATGGACTGTATAGTCCAAGGGGTCACAAAGAGACATGACTGAGTGTCTTTCACTCACTCTCTTTCATGGTTAGATTTCTTCCTCTTTATCTTTTGTGTATCTACTGTAGAATTTTATTTTGTTATTGCTCTGAGGCTTCCATAAAACACCTTATAACAATCTATTTGAAGTTGATAACAACTTAACTTTGAACACATTCTAAAGCTATATATTCTTATTATCTTTCTCCATTTGATGTTTTCATGTCACAATTTCTTTTTACCTTGTATATCCATCAACAAATTATTTTAATTTTAACTGTTTTAAATTCTTTATTATTTAACCTTCTATCTGGATTTATAAGTGACTTACCCAACAGCAATAGAGCAGGAGAATGTTCTGAGTTTAACTACATATTTACCTTCACTGGTGAGATTTATATTTTCATGTTTTCTTGTAACTAATTAGCATCCTTTTGTTTAGGTTTAAGAAGTCTTTTTAATATTTTTCACTTGGTCAGTCTAGTAGTGCTGAACTCTTTCAGCTTTTGCTTCTCTGGAAAATTCTTTATCCCTCTTTCAACTCCGAAGGAAAACTTTGCTGGGGAAGTATTCTTGGTTGGCAGTGTTTTTCCTTCAGCTTTTTGAATATGTCATACCCCTTGCTTCTTCCCTGCAAAGTTTCTGCTGAAAAATCTGTTAATAGTTTTATGGGTGTTCCTTTGTATGTAATGTTGTTTTTCTCTTGCTGCTTTTAAGATTCTCTTCTTGTCTATAATTAAATTTTCAGAAGTTAAAATGTGTCTCAGTGTGACTAACCTTTAAATTACATTTCCAGTGGGTGTTAAGTGGTATTTCATGTGATTTTAGTTTGCTTTTCCTTAACAATTAATGATGTTAAGCATCTTTTCATGAACTTATTTTATATATATATAAAAGTAGTTGGTGATGGACAGGGAGGCCTGGCGTGATGCAATCCATGGGGTCGCAAAGAGTCGGACATGACTGAGCGACTGAACTGAACTGAACTGAACTGAAGTCTCTCAGTCGTGTCTGACTCTTTGCAACCCCATGGACTGTAGCCTACCAGGCTTTTCCATCCATGGGATTCTCCAGGCAAGAGTACTGGAGTGGGTTACCATTTCCTTCTCCAGGGGATCTACTCGACCCAGGGATCGAACCTGGGTCTCCCTCATTGGAGGCAGACGCTTTAACCTCTGAGCCACCAGGGAAGCTGCCATATATATGTATCAGTTCAGTTCAGTTCAGTCCAGTCGCTCAGTCGTGTCTGACTTTTTGCGACCCCATGAATCACAGCAGCCAGGCCTCCCTGTCTATCACCAACTCCCAGAGTTTACTCAAACTCATGTCCATCAAGTCAGTGATGCCATCCAACCATCTCATCTTCTGTCATCCCCTTATCCTGCCCCTAATCCCTCCCAGCATGAGGCTCTTTTCCAGTGAGTCAGCTCTTCGCATGAGGTGGCCAAAGTACTGGAGTTTCAGCTTTAGCATCAGTCCTTCCAATGAACACCCAGGACCGATCTCCTTTAGAATGGACTGGTTGGATCTCCTTGTAGTCCAAGGGACTCTCAAGAGTCTTTTCCAACACCACAGTTCAAAAGCATCAGTTCTTCAGTGCTCAACTTTCTTCACAGTCCAACTCTCACATCCATACATGACCACTGGAAAAACCATAGCCTTGACTAGATGGACCTTTGTTGACAAAGTAATGTCTCTGCTTTTGAATATGCTATCTAGGTTGGTCATAACTTTCCTTCCAAGAAGTAAGCGTCTTTTAATTTCATGGCTGCAGTCACCATCTGCAGTGATTTTGGAGCCCCCACAAAACAAAGTCTGTCACTTTTTCCTTTGTTTCCCCATCTATTTGCCATGAAGTGATGGGACTGGATGCCATGATCTTAGTTTTTTGAATTTAAGTCAGCTTTTTCCCTCTCCTCTTTCACTTTCATCAAGAGACTCTGGTTCTTCTTCACTTTCTACCCTTTTGTTAATTTTTTTGGTTTTGGTGTAAAGTAAGCACCAAAATTCATCTTTTGCATCCAATAACTTAAAAAAAAATTTTTTTATTGGAGTATAGTTGCTTTACAATGTTGTATTAGTTTCTACTGTACAGCAAAGTGAATCAGCCATACATGTACCTATAGCCTGTCTTTTAGAAGTTTCTTTCCCTTTTAGGTCACCGCAGAGCATTGAGTAGAGTTCCCTATGCTATACAGTATGTTCTCATTAGTTATTTATTTATACATAGTGGTGCATCCAATAACTTAAAAAAATTTTTTTGGCCATGCCCCACAGCATGTGGGATCTTAGTTCCCTGACCAGGGATTGAACTTGCACCCCCTGCATTGGGAATGTAGAATCTTAACCACTGAACTGCCAGGAAAACCCCTCCAATAACTTCTAAAGAAAAGAATTTAGAAAAATAAACATTACATTTTTTTCATAATATAATTGGGATATGTGACACCATGTTTTTCCTTTAACATACTTAAGACTACCTAATATTTTCTTACTTATTTATTTTTTATTTTTCTTTTGTCTATCTCCGCCTTTAGGATAATTGCTAGAGGCGGAAACGGCCTTTTCTCTGTTTTCCATTGCTGTATCCTTAATGCCTTGCAAATGGTAGGTATTCACTAAATATTTGATGAGTGAGTGAGTGAATGAATAAATGAGTGAAATGCTAGGGTAGTGAGTAAGTCAGAAAAAGCAAAAATGTTTTTATTACCTCAGTAGTTGAGGGAGGAATATAGAATGAAGATTCTAGAGCAGGAACCAGGAGGCAGGGAGTATAGCGCTAGGATGTGAGCACTTCCCTTAGGTTTTGCATTTCCTTCAATGCCACTCTGATCCGGAACTTGTGCCTGCACCTGTGAATGTGCTGATGAAGTGCCTTTTGGCCACCCCAAGTATGGGTTTTGAGGGGAATTGAATGTTGTAGTTAATTAGGCCATAAGCTTTATATACGATTCATTCAGCAGGTATATTTGTGTCCCTGGTCACATACCAGGCACTTTGCTAGGATTTGGAGACAAGGCAGGTGTTTATTGGGGCTTCCCTGGGGTCTCAGAGGTTAAAGCGTCTGCCTGCAATGTGGGAGACCTGGGTTTGATCCCTGGGTTGGGAAGATCCCTTGGAGAAGGAAATAGCAACCCACTCCAGTATTCTTGCCTGGAGAACCCCATGGACGGAGGAGCTTGGTGGGCTACAGTCCACTGGGTTGCAAAGAGTCGGACATGACTGAGCGACTTCACTTACACAGGTGTTTATCCTGCCCTTATGGAGTGGTAAGCTTCCAGGCACTTACTAACTAGTTGTGTGACCTTGAGAATAATATGTAACCTCTCAAAGCTTGTTTCCTTATTTATAAATTGAGGATTGTAAAGTAGCTACTTCATTTGATTTTGACAAGTATTAGGTCATTATTTTAAAGAAATGACTGCTTCTATGGTATATCACAAGTATTTTAAATGATATTATTATTAATTGTTCAACCTGTCACTTAAGACAGAGTTATTCTATATTACTGAGTCTCAACTTCCATTTAATATGCTATTAATGATTCTAATTACCATGGGTCAATGAATCATCAAGGGACAGAAAATAAACATTTCTCTTTGAAATCTTAAAACTTGTTTATAAAGGCAATACATAGTCTTGAGGAAAAAACAAATTCAAACAATATGGAAGCATATACAATAAAAAGTTGAACCTCCCCTTCCACACACACACACCCATTCCTCAGAGGTAATCACTGTGAACAATCCTTTGTCTCCTCTTCCAGAAAAGTCTCATGCATATGCACATTCTTAGACAACAAACAGCAAATGTAGTCAGGTACTACTAACTAGTTATCACTAAGCATTTTCACTTCTGAGTATGTAGTGGAGAGTTTTCAGCATATATTGTTTTTATTCAGAATTCTTTTCTTTTTATTAAAATATAGTTGATTTTCAACGTTGTATTATTTTCTGGTATACAACTGATTTAGTTTTCTAATATATATATGTGTGTGTGTTGATGCCTTCAAAATGTGGTACTGGAGGAGTTCTGAAAGTCCCTTGGACAGCTAGGTGATCAAACCAGACAACCTTAAGGGAAATCAGCCCTGAATACTCATTGGAAGGACTGATGCTGAAGCTGAAGCTCCAGTATTTTTGGTCATCTGATGTGAACAGCCAACTCATTGGAAAAGTCCCTGATGCTGGGAAAGATTGAAGGCAGAAGAAGAAGGCATCAGAGGATGAGATGGCTGCATGGCATCACTAATGCAATGGACATGAACTTGGGCAAATTTCAGGAGATGGTGAGGAACAGGGAGGCCTGGTGTGCTGCAGTCCATGGGGTCACAAAGAGTTCAATACGACCGGGCAGCTGAAAAACAACAACAAATGTGTGTGTGTATAGACATATATGTATATATATGTATACATTTGTACATATATTCTTTTTCAGATTCTTTCCATTATAGGTTGTTACAAGATACTGAATATAGTTCCCTGTGCTATGTAGTAGGACTTTGTTGTTTATCTACAGAATGAGTATTTCTTAATATTCTCAACAAAATTAAAAGAAAAGTTCTCTTAAGCTTCCTGAGAAAGTCTGCAGGCTGCAGGCTACTTCTCTCTCCACCCCCACACTCTGCAGCCCCAGGTCCTGTAGCTTCTAGCAGTCAGAGACTGGCACCTGCCCACCCACGCTTTCTTGGCCTGTGGCCGGCTGTGGTCAAACCGGCAGCAGAGAGTGGGGGTGGGGGTGTGGGTAGTAAAGAAGGAAGAGAAAACAAATTTTCCATGAGTTGTTGAAAAAGAGCAACAGGAGTAGAATCGAATTGACCTAAGAAACCAGTACCAAAAAATGTTTTATTACATGTATTTAAATAAAAGGTATCAGGAAGAATGTTCTAGAAAGGATTAAAAGGCAATGAAGGACTAGGCTCTTAAAGTGGTAGCAACAGCTGCTCAAGCTGTGTTGTGGGCAGTGAGAAAGGCCTTGAGGTCCCTGTGGTCAAACCTGTTCCCTAGAAGTATAGGAAAGAGAGAGAGTGAAGGAGAGAGATCCCCTCAGAAACGTGAAATGGCAAGATAGCGAGATTGGGCCCAACGCCAGAGGACAGATGGGGAAACTTCGCCCTTCTTCACTGACAGCTCAACTCCACTTCCTCCACTTTCCACTTGCTTATTTCTTCTCCCACCTCGCTGCTCTCAGCCCCACTGCTTCACTTCACTTCTGTGAGGGGCTTTGCTAGACCTCAATCCCCAGCCAAGACTCTAGATGATAGATTTCTCCCTGACCACAAGTGTTTCTCAGTGGTTAGATGTTAAAGCAAGTCACATCTGGAACAGAGATTCCGATCATCTCTGAGGATGTAGAAAAAGATCTCTGCTTGTTGCCTCTTTCTTTTTGCTTACTCATTTAATCTTGGTTCTCTGAATTATTTCCACCTCCCCCTAGACCCGAAAAGAAGGTTATAGAATGGTTTAGAGCTTCTAAATGAGGCTGTGAGAGTGTGCCTCAGCCTACCGGGCTGGCTTGGAGCCCACACCCAAGAAAGCAAAATCTTTCCTTGGGTGGGGCTTGCCTAGACATAAAGTTTTTACCATGCCTCTAAGCAAGGGAAACTTGGGCCAAGATTATATTGGGCAGGTAATAAAATTAAGGGCAATAAAACCAGATAAACCACGTATTTAACAGCAATTTACTGGTGAAGCTGTTTCAACAAGGAGAGGTAAGATGGAGGGCTCCAGGAGCTTGCTCTCAAGTTCTTTCAAGTAGTTTCCTCTATAGAGAAAACACTTTTTTCAGGGGTCTTGGCTTGACTGAAAGGGGGTAAGTGCATTTATCCAACACCCAGTGAGAGTAAGAAGCAGCTCAGAGGGGAGTCTCTGGAATATGTATCTCTCACTCTAATGCCAAGAATGATCCCCTCTGAGCTGTTCAAACCTCTCAGAACCTTTTTATCAGCCATGGAATCAAGAGAGTAGTGGTTCCTAACTGGACCCCAATGTTCATTACAGAATTGTTTACAATAGCCAAGGTATGGAAGCAACCTAAGTGTCCACTGACAAATGAATGGATAAAGAAGATGTGGTACATATATAAAGTGGAATATTACACAACCATAAAGATAAATGAAATCTTGCCATTTGCAACAGCATGGACGGATCCTAGAGAGGAAAAGACCAATGCCATATGATCTCACTATGTGTAGAATCTAAAAAGCAAACAAACAATACATGAAAATAGACATATAGATATAGGGACAAACAGGGGAGGGAGGTGGGAGTGGGAGGGACAAATAGGTGAAGGGGATTTAGAAATACAAATCTCCAGTCATAACTAAACTATGGGGATGTAGTATATAGTATAAGGAACATGGCCAATATATTGTAACAATTTTGTATAGGGACAGAAGACTTCCCTGGTGGCTCAGAGAGTAAAGCATCTGTCTGCAATGCTGGAGACCTGGGTTTGATCCCCGGGTTGGGAAGATCTGCTGGAGAAGGAAATGGCAACCCATTCCAGTATTCTCGCCTGGAAAATCCCATGAACAGAGGAGCCTCTTAGGCTGCAATCCATGGGGTCGCAAAGAGTCAGACATGACTGAGCGACTTCACTTTCACAGATGGTTACTAGACTTATTATGGTCATCATTTAATAATGTATGCAAATGTCAAATCACTCTGTAGTACACCTGAGAATAATGTATGTCAATTATATTTCAATTAAAAATTAAATGAAAAAAGAGAGTGGGGGTCCAGTACCAATCTGTCTAGAGTCAATTGTGGATTGATTTACACATTACACATCAAACATTCTGTAAAGATGGAATCGTTTCCTTAACCTCAAACATCATGGTAATATTATGTTGCTTTTAAGGGATTATGAAGCAAAATCATGAAAGTTCAGTCAGATTCTCAAAACTACCTCACACAGACATCCTAAACATATATAGGTATGTGTTTATGCATATATCTATTGGCCTCCTAGATGGAGCTAGCAGTAAAGAACTCACCTACCAATACAGAAGAATCAGGAGCCATGGGTTTGATTTCTGGGTTGGGAAGATTCCCTGGAGGAGGGAATGACAACCCACTCCAGTATTCTTGCCTGGAGACTCCCATGGACAGCGGAGCGTGGGGTGGGGGGGGTGGGGTGGGGGCTACAGTTCATGGGGTCTCAAAGAGTCGGACGCGACACAAATTTTTTTTTGCATAGTACAAACTTTTCTAAATATCATGTGGTGATTGGGTCTCTAAATATTAAATAAAATGTCCTTCTATTGCTTGTAAATAGTATTTTCTAGTTAAGAAGAGGCACAAAAGATTCGGAGACTGCATTATTCTTTGGGGTCTGAGTAGTGGTTATGTGGGCACCCAGGGTGGTGAACCACCAGTTCATGAAACATTGCCAAGAATGGCCTTCATCCAGACCCCAGGCCAAGTTCAGCCAGCAGCTATGAATCAACAAGGCCAAGAGGGACTAGGCAAAAGTACAGATTTCTACCTTTGTCAGAATCCTAGGAATTTGGCAACTCTTTTCAATTTGTCTCATTTCCCTCTGTCCTATATCCAATCAGTTATCAACGTGGCTCAGGTGGATTCATCTCCTATATGTCCCCCAAGTCTGTCCACTCTTCTTTTCCCGACTGCCTCTTTCCTAGGTCAGACTGGCTGGATTAGTACAAATCTTCCCAAGTGGGCAAGATCCACTCTTGTCCCCTTCTAAGTGCCTACACTACAGCCAGGTGGATTAAAAAACAAAGCAAAGGCTTCCCTGGGGGCTCAGTGGTAAAGAAGCCACCTGTCAGTGCAAGAGATGTAGGTTCAGTCCCTGGTCAGTGAGGAGCCGTATGCTGTGGGGCAACTAAGCCCATGTGCCACAACTACTGAGCCTGTGCTCTAGAGCCTGGAAGCCACAACTACAGAGCCCATGTGCCACCACTACTGAAGCCCAAACTCTAGAGGCCTAGCTCTGCAACAAGAGAAGCCACTGCAAAAAGAAGCCCACGCAGGGCAATTAGAGAGTAGCCCCCGCTTGCCCCAACTAGGGAAAAGCCCATGCAGCAATGAAGACCCAGTGCGGACTAAGTGAATAAAAAAATAAAATTATTGCAAGAATAAAAACAAGCATCTACCAAAGCAGTCTTTCCTCTTAACAGTTTCTATTGGATACCCTGTTTCTCTTAGACTGAAAATCAAAATCCACATTGAGGCCTAGAGGCCGGGAACCAGTTGCCCCTGCTCCACCTTCCCCTCTCTTCCTGTACCTCACGTCATAGTTCTCCACCCGCTCCATTGCCCTACCTCCTCAGGGATCCTCACAGCTCAGGATGTTTGGAGACAGAGAAGATTCAGGTCCCTGAATTTTCCCAAAGCTCTTTACGTGATTCTGAACCTCTGCTATGGTTGAAGTGACTAGACTAAAGATGGAACCATTGGAAAATTGTGTTATGGTAAGTTTGTACCTGTTAGCATGAAGGTTTGGCTGGCTCAGAGGTTAAAGCGTCTGCCTGGAATGCGGGAGATCCAGGTTCGATCCCTGGGACGGGAAGAGCCCCTGGAGAAGGAAATGGCAACCCACTCCAGTACTCTTGCCTGGAGAATCCCATGGAGGGAGGAGCCTGGTAGGCTACTAGTCCATGGGGTCGCAAAGAGTCGGACACGACTGGGCGACTTCACTCACTAACCCTATAAAATCACTGCAGATGGTGATTGCAACCATGAAATTAAAAGATGCTTGTTCCTTGGAAGAAAGCTATGACAAACCTAGACAGTGTATTAAAAAGCAGAGATACCACTTTGCCTACAAAGGTCCAGATCAGCAGTCATGTATGGATGTGAGAGTTGGAACATAAAGACAGCTGTATGACCAAGAATTAATCCTTTCAAACTGTGGTGCTGGAGAAGACCCTTGAGAGTCCCTTGGACAGAAAGGAGATCAAGCCAGTCAATCCTAAAGGAAATCAATCCTGAATATTCATTCGAAGGACTGTTGCTGAAGTTGAAGCTCCAATATTTTGGCCACCTCATGTGAAGAGTTGACTCATTGGAAAAGACTTTGGTGCTGGGAAAAATTGAGGGCAAGAGGAGAAGCAGATGATAGAGGATGAGATGGTTGGATGGCATCACCGACTCAATGGACATGAGTTTGAGCATACACTGGGAGATAGTGACGGATAGGGAAGCCTGGTGTGCTGCAGTCCATGGCGTCGCAAAGTTGGACACAACTGAGTGATGAACGACAACAACAACTCTACAAAGGAGGCAAATTCCCAAACTGGCAAGTCACTAGCCAGATGTTCTACACGAGGAGGTCACTGTTGCTACTTCTGCTACCCGAAAAGGGTTTAAAGAGTGAGTTACACACAATCCACTTGGTAGATGCCTTTTTACTTTCTAGAAAACCTAAAGCTAGCTACTATATGCAATTCTGAGACTGGGGATGCATTCACACAAAAGCTTTGAAATGTTATTAGATGAAGCAGATGGTTCCTACATAACCCCAAACTCAGTTGGGAATGTCTTTCTCCGACCTTCCTCTTTGTAGATTTATTCCTGTTATAACAGCACTTGTTAAGTGGATTTAGATGTGCTCTGAGTCCAGTTGTGTTCCAGAAACGAGACAACTAGTAAAGGCAAAGTCTGATCAAGCTGGGTATTTCTGTCTCCCAGTTTCATTAGAGAAAGACTCCAACGTGTTGTCAAGTTCACTTTTCTGCCGAGCTCTCATGAATTGCGTTTGGAAAGCAGGATTGAATTTGTTTGTCCCTGCTATTTATAGCACCCACTGAGTCTTCAGCCAGTTGTGGGAGGATGTGACTACGTTTAGATTCCCATCCAAGTTGTATGTGACAGTATCTGGCACCCGTTCAACAGCTGCAGTCATTACTGGGAGAGTAAGCACAAAGGGAAATAAATCAACTTTTAATGTCAGGATGTCACACCCTTTCTAACGTTTTTTGGATATAAATGAGGCACTATGATATAATTAGTCTTGATCTTATCTCTCTATAGTCCGATGACTACTTTACCAGAGGGTACTATCTGTAACACCAACAGATTTAATTTAATTATAAAAAAAAGCTTTCCAGATTAGACAAAAATATCTTCTTAAAAAAATGATTTTATGAAGGTAATATATACGTCAGTTTCCAAAGTCAAATGTTCAAAAGGACATACAGGGAAAAATATATCCAACTCCCACACCTGTACTTCAACCATTCAATTCCCCAGGCAAACATAGTAGCCAGGATTTTAACCTGTCTAGAGATATCTTATGCATTTACACACAAACGTACACACACACACACATAGCTGAATAGCTTGTTTTTTCTCTTTTCTTATCTCCGTTTGTTTTTTTTTTTTTAAGCTATATGGCATATGGGATCTCAGTTCCCATATAGGGATTAAATTTGTGCCCTTGGCAGTGGGAAGCATTGAGTCCTAATTACTGGAGCCCCAGGGAATTCCCTTACTTTTAAAATAGTACTTGCTAATTGTTCCACATCAAATATGTAGAGATGGGCCTAACTTCATTGTTAATGACTGTGTTTCATACAATGATTTCTTGACTGCCAAGTGAACCCTTCTCCACCATGAAGACCTTTGTTGACTTCTCAGCTCTCAGGTAGGACCCAGAAAGTCCTCCATAACCATCTCAATTGGAAACTATCCTATATCCTTCCCTCTAATTAAACAGACCTACTGTGGCTCTTGAATGGAGCTCTAATTGTTGCTCTTTCATGAACTCACTGTCTCTGCTGACCAGTGATCTCATTTTTCTGGCCCTTGGTCTTCTCATCTTTGGGTGGTACTGGGAGGGGGATGCATTTCTAAGGTCCTTTTCAGCCTTTACCTTCTGTCAATCTGTGACTAGATGAGGTCAAAGGGCCTTTCCAAGTCTACACTTGGATCAGCAACTTATGTTTTCCTTAGTTTCCTTCATAAGCTCTTTAAGGATGAGAAAATCTCCACATGCAGTGTCTCCTCCCAATGTCCGGCTGGAATAGTAGCTCTAGAAATGTTCATCAATTTTCTGGGTTATCACTTAAAGTGCTATGCATTAATAATTCCTCCAATCCTATTACTGGAAATAGGTCAATTAACCCAGTTTCTTTCTTTGAGGACAAGTGATAAGAATCACAGTACTTGTGCTCTATCAGACCAGTTGGGAACAATTTGACCAGTATATCTGACTTAGGCAGTCTGTGCATTCCTGGCCTGATCTATATTCATATTATTAGCAATTTGAAGGGTAGAAGAGTAGTTTTAGAAATAAAGAGGACATTGGGGATGGCAAAATTCAAACTTTTTATTTTGTAGATGTGGAAAACCAGGGCTTAGAATTTGAGAGATTTGTCTAAGGATTACGACTCACCTATTACGACTCACCTAGTGATAGAACCCGGAGAAGGCAATGGCACCCCACTCCAGTACTCTTGCCTGGAAAATCCTATGGATGGAGGAGCCTGGAAGGATGCACTCCTTGGGGTAGCTGAGGGTCGGACACAACTGAGCGACTTCACTTTCACTTTTTTTCACTTTCATGCATTGGAGAAGGAAATGGCAACCCACTGCAGTGTTCTTGCCTGGAGAATCCCAGGGGTGGGGGAGCCTGGTGGGCTGCCATCTATGGGGTTGCACAGAGTCGGATACGACTGAAGTGACTTAGCAGTAGTGATAGAACCAGGGTTAAGATCTGGCTTTCTGGAGTCTTATTCTAGAAAAAAAAAAGGAGAGGAGGAACAGAATCTTTATGGAGTGTTATTATACATTGACATTAATTGGAACTTACTGTTCCATGAAACTATGTGCACATACTATGTAGGATATGATGGTTTGTATTTTACTACACTTTTTCATCTGAAAAATTAGATTAATAAACCTACTTACCTCACAAGGTGGTAGAAGGATTATAAGAGATACCTATAGGGTCCAGGGAAAGCCCCAGGCATGTAAAGCTTACCTACAATTATTATTTAAAGATCTTCACAATGAAAGGTCATTTTGTAATATAATTTCCTCTTTACTTGATTTTTTTGGAGGAGAGGGAGTTGGATTTAAATAATTAAATTTTGTTAAGGGAAGGTACACCTTTCTGTTATTACTGATGAAAGTCATAGCCACTCATTAACTTAGAAATAGAAGAATTATCCCTGGTTTTTGTCCCATTTTCAGTGACTACGAAGACTAAGAAAATTTCATTTATTCACACATACCTCTTTTCTTAAAAAAAAATCAGAGTTTAAACACAACTCTTTTATAAAATGTAAAAATTTTATTTATTTATATATTTATTTATTTTTGGTTGTAGTCTGTCTTCGTTGCTATGCCTGGACTTTCTCTAGCTGCAGTGAGCAGGGGGCTACTCTCTAGTTGTAGTGATTAGGATTCTCACTGTGGTGGCTTTTCTTGTTGCAGAACACAGGTTTTAGGCATACGGACATCAGTAGTTCTGGCTTATTTACTCTGCAACATGTGGATTCTTACCAGACCAGGGATTGAATCCATGTCCCCTGCATTGACAAGTGGATTTCTATCCACTGTGCCACCAGGGAAATCTCATTTACACATATCTTCGTGTCTTTTGCCAAACCATCTCTATTATTACTTACTTTTTATTTAAATAGACCAACTTTTAAGTAATTTGTGTATAGTTATGGAGAAGGCAATGGCACCCCACTCCAGGATTCTTGCCTGGCAAATCCCATGGACTGAAGAGCCTGGTAGGCTGCAGTCCACGGGGTCACTAAGAGTCAGACACGACTGAGCGACTTCACTTTCACTTTTCACTTTCATGCATTGGAGAAGGAAATGGCAACCCACTCCAGTGTTCTTGCCTGGAGAATCCCAGGGACGAGGGAGCCTGATGGGCTGTTGTCTATGGTATCGCACAGAGTCGGACATTACTGAAGTGACTTAGCATGTTACAATATAGAATTTTTTATCGTTCCAATTTTAGTATATGTTCTGCTGAAATGAGCACTGGAACTCTTAAGTAAAAAGGTATTGCTATTCCACTTAGGAAATACAGAGTGAAATGTATTCAGTTGAAAGATTAGAAGACTTTGGTTTAAATCCCAGCCTTGCTCTTTGGTAGTCATGCAATTTTGAACAAGTTGTCTCAATTTTATCTACAGAATGATGAGCACAATATATAATTCACAGTGTTTTATGGTAACAAATAGGATCAGGTATATGATAGCACTTTGAAAAAATTTAAGACAGTGCACATTATTAGTTATTGTTAAATAAAGGGAAAACTAGCAGGTTGGGAGAAGAGAGTGGTACCATTTAATAGTGGGCAGTTTATTCAGAAGGTGGGAGGATATAGAAAACCTCAACATCTTTAAGAGTGGATATAGGGTTTCCCTGAATGGTCCAGTGGTAAAGAACCTGCCTATCTATGCAGGAGACTCAACAGATGTGAATTCGATCCCTGGGTCAGGAAGATCCCCTGGAGGAAGAAATGGCAATCCACTCCAGTATTCTTGCCTGGGAAACCCCAAGGACAGTGAAGCTTGACAGGCTACAGTCCATGGGGTCGTAAACTCAGATACTACTTAGCCACTGAACAGCAACATAGATCAGTGCAGCTATGAGAAGGGGTTGAAAATGGCATAACAGTCAATAAAAATCTTGCTAAAGGAGAGGGCATAATCCACTTACATTCACTTTGATGAAAAGAACTTGTGTAACGTGAAACTGCGGCAAGTTTATGTAAAGTTTTAAAACTACAGCTTCAAACAGATAACTAATGAGAACCTCCTATATAGGTGAGGAAGCTCTATTCAGCACTCTCTGGTGACCTAAATAGGAAGAAAATCTCAAAAGAGGGAATATATGTACATGTATAGTTGATTCCCTTTGCTGTACAGCAGAAACTAACACAATATTTTAAAGCAATTATACTCCAATAGAAATGAATTTAAAAATTAAAAATATAGCACCAAGTGTTAAAACTTAATCATATATATAATGAATAAAAGATATCTTAACAGTAATTCATATTTTTATATTCTATTGCAATCATTCATTTTTCTAAGACTAATATAATTTTCTTACTTGATCTCTAGAATATAATGCAAACCATGTCAAGAGTCCCAAATACTGATGACTTAAATTGCAAAGTAGGAATAGTGAAGACTACAAGCTCCCCTACCAAACCATGCTTACTTTAATAAAAAGCTCTTTGGCCTGCAAGAGGCTCAGTAGCATGCACTGTGCAGCAGTCTTGCTGGTGTGGTGCTGAGGCTTGGGCAGTATGATGATGGAGACCTTCATGAAGTATATCAAGCCTGGGCTCAAGAACTTGAACCTCATTTCATTGTGGCCAACCTGATCCAGCCTGGCAACGCTATCTAGCTCACTAAAAGTTATTTGGTGTTTACAGGTTGTGTGCCATTGTGCACTGGCCATGGGTGTGATCTTCAGAAGACTGGAGAATTCCGTATGGTTTATTCTGAGGTTCCTAACTTCAGTGAGCCAAACCCAGACTACAGTGCCCAGCAGCCACCCAGCAAGATGGTTCAGAATAGCAGTCATGGCTCCCTGGACTCCCTGCCACTTCTCCAGCCTCTAAGAGCCAGAACGCATTGGACTGAGCATCCCACCAGGTCCTGGTGGTGGCCTGCACCCCCTCACACTCCCTCCGACCCTACGGCCCCAGCACTTGAATTATCTGAAGTCAGCTCAACCACAGCTGCTGCCCTTCTGGCCCCTCCAGCAACCATGTCAGTAAAGGCAAAAAAAAACCCAGAGGAGCAGCAAAAGAAAGAACTTTTTCCTCCCTGCCACCAGCCATAACCCAAGTGTTTGCTAGAGAACACAGCTTTTTACTGAGCTGCAGGCTCTGTGGAGCCAGGAGGTGTAGGAGTCACTAATGTTCACTGCGGGAGTGGTGAGCTGTAGCCTAATCCACCCTCAGCCCATACTCCCCTCCTTGTCCAGCTGAAGCTGCCTGTCTCCTGGGATTCAGGGTGCTCTGCCTCCCTTCCTTCCTCTTTCGAAACAATGGTTACAGTCTGTTTCTTCTGTGAGATGTGGAAGTCTAATTGAATCCCTCCTTTCTAATAAATGTTGCCACTCTGTTGTAAAAATAAAAATAAAAAGCTCTTTGGAATGTATTCCAACCCTTTCCTACTCTCTTTGCTTCCTGATTACCTGCTGTCCCTCCTGTTCTCACTGGTGACCTTGTCGGCAACCTCATGAAGAAACTAGAGGGAGCCAGCTGGACCACTGCCAACTTCCTGTCTCTGAATCTCCATGGCGACACTGCCTTTCCCTTCTCCCTGGACCTCTTCTCTGAGTCTGAAGCATCCTACTCCCTGTTGGAACTTCTTACTCTCTCTGCCTTCTGTTCTCCTTGTGGCTCTAAACTCGCCCTCACTGCAGTTTTTTCTTGTCAGCATTAAACATTTTCATTCCTCACGCTGTCCACAGTTCCCACGTGGCATTGCTTTGATTCTCTATCCTTTACACCAAACGTGTTCCAACAAAGTCTCTTCCTAGTGTCCTATTTTCTCCTCTTTTTCACTCTAATCTCCCAAGTTAGTCTCCAAATTTCCTTTTCCTCCAAGAATGCTATTTTTTCTTCCAAAGTTTAATCCACAGGAATTTGTATATACTATTTATACAAATAGTGTAATAAAGAATAAATATATAGAATTTGGCTGTTGTGCCAAATAAATTGTAATGCCACATAGATCGTCCATACACTCCCATTTCCACTTATGTGACTTTTTTTTTTTTTTTTTCAGTTGAATAGGTTTCATGGCAGCCACACTAACTTTTTGATCCACTAAAGGAGTAAATAAGATTGCCGGGAGAAATAACAATAACCTCAGATATGCAGATGACACCACCCTTATGGCAGAAAGTGAAGAGGAACTAAAAAGGCTCTTGATGAAAGTGGAAGAGGAGAGTGAAAAAGCTGGCTTAAAGCTCAACTTTCAGAAAATGAAGATCATGGCATCTGGTCCCATCACTTCATGGGAAATAGAGGGGGAAACAGTGGAAACAGTGTCAGACTTTGTTTTGGGGGGCTCCAAAATCACTGCAGATGGTGACTGCAGCCATGAAATTAAAATACACTTACTCCTTGGAAGAAAAGTTATGACCAACCTAGAGAGCATATTCAAAAGCAGAGACATTACTTTGCCAACAAAGGTCCGTCTAGTCAAGGCTATGGTTTTTCCAGTGGTCATGTATGGGTGTGAGAGTTGGACTGTGAAGAAAGCTGAGCACTGAAGAATTTATGCTTTTGAACTGTGGTGTTGGAGGAGACTCTTAAGAGTCCCTTGGACTGCAAGGAGATCCAACCAGTCCATTCTAAAGATCAACCCTGGGTGTTTGGAAGGAATGATGCTAAAGCTGAAACTCCAGTACTTTGGCCACCTTATGCAAAGAGTTGACTCATTGGAAAAGACTCTGGGGCTGGGAGGGATTGGGGGCAGGAGGAGAAGGGGACGACCGAGGATGAGATGGCTGGATGGCATCACCGACTTGATGGATGTGAGTCTGAGTGAACTCTGGGAGTTGGTGATGGACAGGGAGGCCTGGCATGCTGCGATTCATGGGGTCGCAAAGAGTCGGACACGACTGAGCGACTGAACTGAACTGAAAGGAATAAAACATGGCCTGCTTCAAAAACAACTGATCTACCTGAGAGAATGTTGCCTTCACTTATCTGAGAACATTCTTCTGAAGATCAGCAAAGACTTCCATTCCACTAAATCCATTGTAATCTTAAATATAGATTTGAATTTCAGCTTCCTAGTAGTGTTTGATGCAGCTGATAACTCCTTGGTGACAACTTCTGTTTCCCTGGTTTTGTGATGGTGTATCCTGCTGTCTACCTTGGTTGTCCCCTCTGTTTGCCTGTTGACTGTTTCTCCTCTACTGTTCATTCTACATCGAAGATCCTAAGGGCCCCTCGCTGAGTTCCTCAGCTCTTGTCACTCTATCAGCTCTCCTTAGGGAGTCTCACTTACTCTTGAGACTCCCATTATCATTGTCATGCTGGTGATTATCAAATTCATTTCTCTAGCAAAATATCTTCCCCAGAACATCATATCTGCCTTTCTAGTGTTCAGCTAGGTACGCCACAGAATGTTTTATAATAGGCATGTAAATCTCAATGTTTTCTAAGACATAACTCACCTTCCTACTCCCAAATTTTTATCTTCTCAAGTGTTCTCTAAGTTAGTAAAGGCCATCAGCATCCACTCAGTTGCTTTAGCCAGTAACTTCAGTGTCATCGTTGATCTATACTTTAATTGCGTCTTCCTCACCATGCCTCCTTCTCCCCATTAATTAATCACCAGTTCCTTTCTATTCTATCTCTTATGCACTTCTCTAATCCATTTACTTTTCTAAATTGTCACTGTCATCACACCAAGTCCAAGGTATCATCTTTCAACTGGATTCTGTGACAGTCTCTTACCCTCCCATAAAGCACATCTGACTGTGTCACTCTCCTTAACTCTTCAGTGGTTTCCCATTGATTTGAGGATGAAGGCTTCCCAGGTTCTGTGTGATTTTCCTTCTGCCTCATTGTGAAGGATTGCTATGTGTCATTCTTTTCCTCACTCTTCCATTTCAGAAACTGGCCTCTTGGTTCTTTGTGATGAGAGGTCACCCTTCTTCTTACCTTGGGATTTCGCCTGGAATTTCGCTTAATTTTCAGGCCCCCTGCTGCTTTCCTTCTCCTGTCATCCCCCACAATTCTCCAGACTTCCTTTGCTACAACTTTAACATGGTTACCTTATTCTTTCTGTCTTAACATAAAAATTCCATCCCCTGAAAAGGCTTTGTGAACTCTCTCAACCCTTATATAACAGTTCACACTCTCTTAGCCTTGTCATAATTATATTTGCGTAAGTGTTCAATTTCTTCCCAGCTACTAATCTATAAGCTCCACAATGACAGTGAACTTGCTTGGTGCCTGACACATAGTAGTATAGAACAAACATTTGATGAGGGATAATTCATTTTTTATTTTATTTTGACTGCTCTGGGTCTTCATTGTTGTTTGAAGGCTTTCTCTAGTTGTGGCTAGTGGAGTTACACTCTAGTTGCAGTGCGCACGCTTTGTGGTGGCTTCTCTTGTTGCAGTGCAGAGGCTTTTAGGCATGTAGGCTATGTAGTTGCAGCTCACAGGCTCTAGAGTGCAGGCTCAGTGATTGTGGCACATGAGCTCAGTTGGCCCTTGGCACATGGGATCTCCCTGGACCATGGATCAAACCCGAGTCCCATGCAATGGAAAATAGATTCTTAACCACTGGACCATCAGCAAGTCCCAGGAATAATTTATTTTTGAGAAATCTTTTACTAAATTAACTTCTTTAAGATTTATTTATAACTAAAGATTTGAGTAACTCCTTTCACTCTTTCAGTTCAGTTCAGTTCAGTTCAGTCACTCAGTCATGTCCGACTCTTTGCGACCATCTGAATGTTGAGCTTTAAGCCAACTTTTTCACTCTCCACTTTCACTTTTGTCAAGAGGCTTTTTAGACTGCAATAATTGGAATTATTAAGATTAAAAAAAAAACCTTCTGAGAAATAATGTGTGAGTTGAAGGCTTAAGAAAAAAAGATTATTTTCTAAGACTTCATGTCTCTATGTGGAGAGGGTTTCATCTGTGAAGAAGAAAAAAGATTTCCCAAATGAGAAATCAATATCAATAGCTGTCACTGGCCCGGCATTTGCTATTTTTCAGGGATAGTTCTCAGTGCAAAGAGTGTATTAATGAATTTAAAACAACTCTATGAGGTGGTTGCTACTTTCACCCCTGCGTTGGAATGTGATTGCCATCACTTTGTTTATCGCTCTGAGGGAAGCATGAAGGCACACTCTCCATCTGTTGCTGACACACCTCTTAATTAGGTCATATTTTACAGTTACACTAGATTCTGATAATGACCAGGATTCTTTCCTGGCTGCCTAGGGAGATCTCAGGCCACGCTGCCAGAGAACTGTCTCTCATCATGTGTTGCTTCTTGCATCACAGATTCTTCCCCAGTTGACTTGGCTCCATCCTATCTCATTCCTGCCAGAAGAATTTATCTAGTCATGCATTGCCCTTGAGGCCACAGTAACCAGTCCTTGTGATTTTTTTAAACACTGCCATTCCTAAACAGTGTTCAGAAAGGAGGATTCTGCAGGGTGCCCACATTTGACTCTTATCCAAAGAGGCCTCTGGAAGTGCTTAAGTATGTGAAGCAGTGAACACATAAGGGGGAGGCTGGAGCATAACACATCTTACTTTATTCATTCAATCATCCATCCCTTGATTAATTAACTCTATTCCATAAATACTTATGGCTCATCTATTGTGTGCCAAGTTGCACATTAGCTGCTGAGGACATAACAGTGAAGGAAAAATTCCTGTCCTCAAGGGGCTTATAGTCCAGTTACAGATGCAGATGAGCAAATCTAGCACCTGCCATTGAAAGAGCATGAGAAGAGTGTTGCAAGATTAGTTCACGGTGACAAGAGTCATAAACCCAACTGAAAAATTGATTAGGCGAAACTGCTAATATTTATTGGCTTAAGGAAAAGCAACTGGAATAATGAACCAGAGAAGGGTCACGTCAAGGACTCAGCACCAACCAGACCCAGGCACTTGAATGTACCCAGGAGCCTTGCTGTTCTTGGTCCTCATGTAGGCGCTTTCCTCGTTTACTGCAGATCAGCTCTCCTCACAGGTCAAGAAGCAGCGCCTCCATCAATTCTAAGCCTCATGTCAGCTCAGGGTCTGACTCATAGAGGACTGGTTCTTCTTTTTCAATTCTAATCTAAAAAGTCCCAGGGTGGAACTCAAATCAGCTCACTTGGGTCATATCCTACCTCTAGATTGATGATTCTCAACTGTAGGTAGTTCTGCCTCTCAAGGGATATCTGGCAATGTCTGGAGATGTGTAACTTTGTTATGACTAGTAGGGTGGAGAGAATGTTATTAATATCTAGTGGATGGAGGCCAGGGTTGCTGCTGAACATCCTAACAATGTACAGGGCAGCCTCCCACCACAAAGAATCATCCAGTACAAAATGTCAGTACTGCTAGGGTGGAGAAACTCTATTCTAGGCCAATCAGTTGTGGTTGTGGGAGGATCAAGCAGGGGGGGAAGGGGGATCAAAGTTTTTCTAAAAGACACTTAAGCAATGAGGAGGAGTTATCCAAGTAAAAAGAGCCAGGACAGGCTGATCCATGGAGGGAGGTACACAAGCAAAGAATCAGGACTGCCCAGAACAGGTTCCCATAAATAGCACTAGCCATTCTGCCTTCCATTCCTACCTGGTAAAATGTTACGAGTCTGTGGAAGGCTCACATGGAGCAGAGTGTCCGGAGCTTCAATAATATCATTGACCTGCAAAGGCATTTATCAAGCACAAGTCATAGGTTTTATCCATTTCCTCTACTGTACTAAGCTTTTGGTCAAAGGCATTTCATCAACTGAGATTCACTTATAGTTTTCAGGAGATTGTTTTCGTAGAGTATTAAAACACATCAATGGACAAGACCCAGTAGTTAGAAGCACTGGTTCTGGAATCAAACGGACCTGGCTTTGAATTCAGGCTGTATGTCTGCCTACTGGTGTCCATGATCGCCACAAGTAGGACAGGCTAGTGCTAGGGAAACGCAGAAAGGAGGCCGTGTGAGGGAGGGAGGAGGACCCTGGACTTTTTAGGACGAGAAAAAAAATTGGGTAAATAAAAGGGAGGAAGGTGTTCTACCTAGGGAAAGCAGCATGTGCCAAGGCTTGGAGTTGTATGTGTGGGAAATGAGAGAAGACGAAGCTGACTTGCGGAACAATGAGGAGTGTAATTTTGTGTATGTGTGGGTTTTCTTGTCATGCCCCATGGTATATGCAATCTTAGTTCCCTGACCAGGGATCAAACTCATGCCCCCTGCATAGGAAGCATGGAATCTTAACCACTGAACCACTAGGGAAGTCCTGAAGAATGCAACTGTGGACACACAATGAGTATTTCCTCTGGAGGACAGAAGTAGGGATGTTCAGAGAACAGACAGAGTTATAGGCAGAATTCAAATTCAGGTGAGAGGTAAAAAGCTGGAGATTTATATGTGTGAAAAAGAACTGTTGCTGAATGCAAAGACCTTTGAGAGAAGGAGAAAAGGGGAAAGAAATGTTTGTTGAAAGAAGGCAAGGAAGGAAAAAGGAGGAGAAAAAAAAAAAGGGAAACACATGAGTGTGTGAAGAAAGAGAGAAAAGAATAAAATCATGATGATGTAGCGTCATGGATGCCCATGGAAGAGAGAATGTGAAGAAAGAAAGAGCTGTCAGTGGTGTCAAATACTGCAAAGAGGCCAAAGGTTATTAGAGCTGTTAAAGAGATCAGTGGACATGTACAGTGCAATTTAAGATGTGTATTTCTAGTTGGAGAGTAGAGGTAAGCATCTGATGAAGGGAGTCCCTGAGTAAACAAGGGTAAGCTCCTGGAGGCAGCTAGTATATAATAATAGCCTTTTACAAATTTGGATACAAGACAAAGATTCCCATTATTATTGCTGTTAATTCACATTGATTTGAAACTTCTGATCCAATGTACAAGTGCAAGAGAAAGAAAGAGGAATAGCAATAGAAAATCAGTCAGCAAAACATAGTCACTGTTTATAAGTTATATTACCTTCTACTCACAGTGCCTCAAGATACAAACAGAAAGAAAAAACAACTAAAAAAAAAGAAAGAAAGAAACAAGGCTAATCCAATAGTCCACAAGGTAATTAATTAAAGTAACTATATATGGCCATCAGTTAATTTGGAGAAGAAATGGCAAACCACTCCAGTGTTCTTGCCTGGAGAATTCCAAGGACAGAGGGGCCCGTGGGTTACAGTTAGTGGGGTTGCAAAGAGTTGGATACGACTCAATGACTAACACACACACACATAACTTAATTAAAAAACAATCCACTTTGCAGTGGGAACTCAGGGTGACTAAACAGAAGGACTGAATCAGCAGTAAGACGTAAGATGCTCAATATTGTATATATATCAGTTTTCCTCAAATGAATGTAAGCGCTTAGTACAACTCTAGTCAAAACCCCAGTGTACTCTTGGGGTCACTTGATAAATCATTTCAAAATACCATTAAGGATAGAAGGCTGGATCCCACAGAGAGAGGTAGTCAGTAAGAAATTCTTGATGATGTGACAAAAGATTTTAGAAAAGGGATATTAATATTCACTTTTTTCTCATATATTTAATATAGCTCCCTACTGTTTCCTCAGACATTCAGAAAATCTGCTAAATATAGAAAAAAAATGTCTTTTATGGCAGTTTCAGGGGAAAAAAATCTGAATGAGAGAGATGGAATTTCACCTGTAGACTAATGGAGAAACAGAAAAAGAACAGCTTGAGAAGGTAAATTTGTGGTTAAATTCAGTGGAATCAGAAGTAGGAGCCAGAAATGATTATGTAAACCCCTGGGAATTTGAAGCAATCCTAAAGAATGAATTGCAACTCCATCGAGATATGGAAGGAACCTTATCCTATTATCTCAAAGTTCAAGGTAATTTCAGTTGATATCTCACTTAGAAATGTAAAATCTTATTAAAAGAAATTCCTAGAAAAAGACAAAATGTTACTAGTACTTATCTCTGTAGTGTTAAGTTTTTATACTTTTTTGAGTTTTCTGAATTTTCTATGATGAGCATAAGTTATTTTTCTTTCTTTTTTTTTTTTGGCTGTGCCTTGCTTCTTGTGGGATCTCAGTTCCCTGACCAGGAATTGAACCCCAGTCCCCAGCAGTGAAAATGCCGAGTCTGAACCACTGGACCGCCAGGGAATTCCCATAAGTTATTTTTCTAAGAAAGATTTGTCAGTGAAAATAAAAAAGAGAAGTAGGAAGAATGCTTGGTTGGAAAGCAAAGGTCAAGTAAAGTTTTTCAAATTCATCTGCTTGGTGGTTTCTAGAATGATCACGGTAAATGATTCTCTGTGTCCCATCTTCAACCATAATATCGTGGTTCGTGTTTTACATGTTTTGCTATAATTTTGGATCCAAGGACCAAGGGTTAACAACACATTTCTATCCACTGATACCTCCTCTTTCTGACTTTCAATGTAGACGACACCAATTATGCACTTTTTTGAGTTGTCTAGTTGTTTTATGTGCTTACACGTTATCTTGCTAAATAGGGTATAAATTTGTCATATCTTATATTTCTGCTGATTCTTTTGCGGTACCTAATAGAGAATACTGGTTTTGTATTTAATTCAAAAATTGTAGGGGGATCAAGATGGCGGAGGAGTAGGTGAACGTGGAGTGCATCTCTCTCCATGGATACATCAGGAATACACCTCCAGACACAGAAGTGCATGCAGAACATCAACTGAGAGCCGACAAGAGTACCTGACCAGTGGAAAAGAATATATAGAACCACGCAAAACTCGGGAGGATGAAGGAACTAGGGGGAAAAAAAAGAGTGTTAGTAGGACTGGACCTGCCCTCAGCAGGTGGGGGAACTGAAGCAGGGGTCCGAGTCCCACATCGGGGCAATTGTCTGAGTCAGAGGAGAAACATTTAAGGCTGAGAGTGAAACAGCTGATCTGTGGCAGCCTAAATGGAATGAGAATCAGACGGTCCTTGCCGCAGCCATACATACCCCAGACAGGGACGTAGATCCCCTGGAAGGTGCAGCGGCTGGGAGCTGGAGTTTAGGGATTGTGGAGCAATCCCAGGGCAAGGGTTGTTGTTGACTGTGGAGAGACAGCTCGAGAGGATGTGAGGGAGGAGACTGTGGTGGGAAATGCCAGTGGAGGAAAGCCTGGCAGCCATAGAAGGAAGGCAATACTGCTGAATCCCACATAGAGGGTGGAGCCATCACCATAGACTCTCTCCCCAATCACGCCAGCATTGGCAGCTGAACCATAGAGAGGCTGGCCCATCTAACGCTTGGCGAGCTGAACTACAGAGTAGGAGCCCAGGCAAGGGAGCCCTCTAAGTGCCTGAACAGGCGGAGCTAGGGAGAAAGACTGGCCAAAGAAGCCTTCTGATCGCCAGCTACAAGAGGCTCGAGAAAAGGCTCTGATAGGGCCACAGCTGCTGTGGTGGAGGCAGTCCACGTCCCTGCACACTTGATGCCGCTAGGGTCCCCGCAGGCCAAGCAGCCGCACCACCTTCACGCTCAGCTCTCACTGGGGCAGAGCTGCCACAGGCAAAAAAAGCCTCCGTCTACACATGCAGGGCTGCTTCAGTAGTGTCTTCAGTTGTTTCAGTCGTGTAGACCGTGGCCTGCCAGGCTTCTCTGTCAGGGAAGGGGGTTCTCCAGGCAAGAATACTGGAGTGTATTGGCCAATACTGGTTGCCATACCCTTCTAGAGCGCTGTATTTCCTGCTGCCCTAGCGGCCACCTCCCCTGAGTACCTGGAGCTGCAACCCAAGCAGCTGCACCGCCTCCACACCTGGCCCTCACAGGGGCAAACCCCAGTCCTCCAGGGCAGCCTCGGAGCAAACCCCAGTGGACAACCCACATGCAGAGGTGGAAGTAAAACCACAATTGAAACCCAGGGGCAGTGTGGCTAAAGAAGAAGACCCAAAACTTTCCCACTAGCTGTACAAGCTGCAGATTAAATCCACACAATCAACTAGGCAGACTCTCTGCCTATGGAATATATAAAAGGTTGCTGAGAGCTTCCACAAAAGAAAAGGCACTAGTTCTGATAGCTTGGACATTGGAAGCAAGAACACAGAGGAGTAGACCCAGATTAGACTCTGAGCTGCACCCACAGCAGGTCCAGAGATCGGCCCAGTGTTGGAGGGCATCCCAGGGAGGTGAGGTGGACTGTGACTCCCAGGGAGGGAAAGGACTCTGACAGCTGTGACTCTAGAAAAACATTTATTATTCTTATGTTTTGACTTATTCTGTAGATTCTTTTAGATTTTTTTCTCTTTTTTTGCTCGCCCCAACCCTGGTTGTAATTGTCGATTTTACTGACATTATGAAATCTAATGAAGCTTTTGAGCTTTTTTTTCCCCTCTCAGTCACATTTTAAAATTGTTATAAACCTCTGCCTCTACATTGGGCTTTTGCAGTTCTGAGTTTTCCTTTTTTTCCCTTTTTTCTGTCTTCTTCCTTTTTTTTTTTTTCTTTTCTCTTTTTTATAATTTTAATTTTTAATTTTCTTAAACCTATTATAGTTTTTTTTTTCAGATTTATTCCTTTGCTTGCCTTTCCTACTGTTCTTTTCTCCTTGCAGTTAATCTTCAATGTATATAAATCTTCTTCATATACCTCTATTTAACTTTGCATATCTATTCTTTCTTTCCTTTCCTCTCACAACATTTGTTAGTTTTATTTTCATTGCTTTATTCCTGTTGGCACCTTGCTTTAGTTTTCCAGTTTGTGCTCTAGTTAGTTTTGTTTTTGCAGATCAAATTTTTGGTTTCATTTGTAAGTCTGGTCAATCTATTGTACTTTATTTTTGTTGGATTGTTTTGACTTTGCTCATGGGTGTACATGTATATGTGTATATTCCATTATTTTGATTATTATTTGCCTGATTTTGTAACTGCCATTTGTCTGGGGTTCATCTTTGCTTTCTCATTTTGCCATATTTGTTTTAATCTTACTTAATGCCATAACAAACCACTTGTGGAATGTTTGTTCCCGACCAAAGATCAAGCCCTGAGCCTTTGCAGTGGGAGCACTGACTCCAAGATCCTAAATTACCAGAGAACTAACCCTAGGGAGAATTGAGTAGTGAGAATTCACACAAAGGAAACCAGTTGAATACAAAACCAGCATTACCCAACCACCAGTAGCACCCTGTACAAGACACATCATCTAAACTACAAAGAAAACAAAAATACAAATGCAGTCATCAGAAGACAGGATTACCATCTCACTCAGCCTTGCCCATTAGAGGAAAAACAAACAAACAAACAAAAACTAAGCACAAATCTCACCCTGTACCAGGCTTACATAAACCACTGGACCAACCTTGCTGCTGCTGCTAGTCAGGCATGTCCGACTCTGTGCGATCCCATAGATTGCAGCCCACCAGGCTCCCCCGTCCCTGGGATTCTCCAGGCAAGAACACTGGAGTGGGTTGCCATTTCCTTCTCCAATGCATGAAAGTAAAAAGTGAAAGTGAAGTCGCTCAGTCATGTCTGACTCTTAGCGACCCCATGGACTGCAGCCTTCCAGGCTCCTCCGTCCATGGGATTTTCCAGGCAAGAGTACTGGAGTGGGGTGCCATTGCCTTCTCCGACCCTAGGAGGGCAGAAACCAAAAGAAAGAAAGAATGCAGACTTGAGGCCTGGGAAAAGGAGACCTCAAACACAATAAGTTAAAAAAAAATAATGAAAAGGCAAAGAGTTCAGGTCGGTTCAGTCGCTCAGTCATGTCCGACTATTTGCAACCCCATGGACTCAGGACGCCAGACTTCCCTGTCCATCACCAGCTCCTGGAGCTTATTCAAACTCGTGTCCATCGAGTCAGTGATGCCATCCAACCACATCATCCTCTGTCATCCCCTTCTCCTCCCACCTTCAATCTTTCCCAGCATCAGGGTCTTTTCTAGCGAGTCAGTTCTTAGCATCAGGTGGCCAAAGTATTGCAGTTTCAGCTTCAGCATCAGTCTGTCCAATGAATATTCAGGACTGATTTCCTTTCGGATAGACCGGTTGGATCTCCTTGCAGTCCAAGGGACTCTCAAGAGTCTTCTCCAACACCACAGTTCAAAAGCATCAGTTATTCAGTGCTCAGCTTTCTTTATAGTCCAACTTTCACGTCCATACATGACTACTGAAAAAACCATAGCTTTGACTAGACAGACCTTTGCTGGCAAAGTAACGTCTCTGCTTTTTAACAGGCTGTCTAGGTTGGTCATAACTTTTCTTCCAAGGAACAAGCATCTTTTAATTTCATGGCTGCAGTCACCATCTGTAGTGATTTTGGAGCCCCCCCAAAATAAAGCCTGCCACTGTTTCCATTGTTTCCCCATCTATTTGCCATGAAGTGATGGGACCAGATGCCATGATCTTAATTTTCTGAATGTTGAGTTTAAAACCAACTTTTTCACTCCTCTTTCACTTTCATCAAGAAGCTCTTTAGTTCTTCACTTTCTGTCATAAGGGTGTCATCTGCATATCTGAGGTTATTGATATTTCTCCTTGCAATCTTGATTCCAGCATGTGCTTCATCCAGCCTGGCATTTTTCATGATGTACTCTGAATATAAGTTAAATAAGCAGGGTGACAATATGCAGCCTTGACCTACTCCTTCCCCAATTTGGAACCAGTCTGTTGTTCCACATCCAGTTCTAACTGTTGCTTCTTGGCCTGCATACAGATTTCTCAGGAGACAGGTCAGGTGGTCTGGTATTCCCATCTTTTGCAGAATTTTCCACAGTTTGTTGTGATCCACACAGTTAAAGGCTTTGGCGTAATCAATAAAGCAGAAGTAGATGTTTTCTGGAACTCTTGCTTTTTTGATGACCCAACGGATATTGACAATTTGATCTCTTGTTCCTTTGCCTTTTCTAAATCCAGCTTAAACATCTGGAAGTTCTCAGTTCATGCACTGTTGAAGCCTGGGTTGGAGAATTTTGAGCATTACTTTGCTAGCGTGTGAGATGAGTGCAACTGTGTGGTAGTTTGAACATTCTTTGGCATTGCCTTTTTTGGGGATTGGAATGAAAGCTGACCTTTTGCAATCCTGTGGCCACTGCTGAGTTTTCCAAATTTGCTGGTATATAGAGTGCAGCACTTTCACAACATCATCTTTTAGGATTTGAAATAACTCAACTGGAATCCCATCACCTCCACTTGCTTTGTTCATAGTGATGCTTCCTAAGGCCCACTTGACTACACATTCAAGGATGTCTGTCTCTAGGTGAGTGATCATACCATTGTGGTAATCTGGGTCATGATCTTTTTTGTATAGTTCTTCTGTGTATTCTTGCCACCTCTTCTTAATATCTTCTGCTTCTGTTAGGTCCATACCATTTGTGTCCTTTATCGAGCCCATCTTTGCATGAAATGTTCCCTTGGTATCTCAAATTTTCTTGGAGAAATCTCTAGTCTTTCCCATTCTATTGTTTTCCTCTATTTCTTTGCACTGATCACTGAGGAAGGCTTTCTTATCTCTCCTTGCTATCCTTTGGAACTCTGCATTCAAAGTGGTATATCTTTCCTTTTCTCCTTTGCCTTTTGCTTCTCTCCTTTTCTCAGCTATTTGTAAGGCCTCCTCAGACAACTTTTTTGCCTTTTTGCATTTCTTTTTCTTGGGAATAGTCTTGATCACTGCTTGCTGTAGAGTGTCATGAATCTCTGTCCATAGTTCTTCAGGCACTCTGTCTATAAGATCTAATCCCTTGAATCTATTTCTCCCTTCCACTGTATAATCGTAAGAGATTTGATTTAGGTCATACCTGAATGGTCTGGTGGTTCTCTGCATTTTCTTCAATTTAAGTCTGAATTTAGCAATAAAAATTTCATGATCTGAGCCAGTCAGCACCTGGTCTTGTTTACACAAATGAAGAGACAAACTAGAAACACAGAAGTCCAAATAAATGAGGAGGAAATAGGTATACTACCTGAAAAAGAATAATGATAGTAAAAATGATTAAAAACCTTGAAAAGAAAATGGAGAAAATGCAAGAATCAATTAACGAAGACCTAAAAGAATTAAAGAATAAACATACAGAGACAAACAACACAATTACTGAAATTAAAAATACTCTAGAAGGAATCAATAGCAGAATATCTGAAGCAGAAGAGTGAATCAGTGAGCTGGAAAATAAAATGATGGGAATAACTTCTGAAGAGCAGAATAAAGTAAAAAGAATGAAAAGTGCTGAGGATAGTCTCAGAGACCTCTGGAATAATATCAAATGCACCAACATTCGAATTATAGGGTTCCAGACAAAGAAGAGAGAAGGAAAGGATATGAGAAAATTTTTGAAGAGGTTATAGTTGAAAATTTCCCCAACATGGAAAAGGAAGTAATCAATCAAGTCCAAGAGGCACAAAGAGTCCCATACAGGATAAACCCAAGGAAAAACATGCCAAGATACATACTAATCAAACTAACAAAGACTAAACACAAAGAAAGAATATTAAAAGCAGCAAGGGAGAAGCAACAAGTAACATACAAGGGAAACCCCACATGCCTCACAGCTGATCTTTCAGCAGAAACTCTGCAGGATAGAAGGGAATGGCAGGATAATATTTAAAGTACTGAAAGGGAAAAATCTACAACCAAGATTACTATATTTGTCAAAGATCTCTTTCAAAATTGATGGAGAAATAAAAAGCTTTTCAGACAAGCAAAAGTTAAGAGAATTCAGTACCACCAAACCAGCTTTACAACAAAGGGACTTATATAGACAAGAAATCAAAGAGAAGAAAAAATATCTGCAAAATCAATCCCAAACAATTAAGAAAATGGCAATAGGAACATATATATCAATAATTACTTTAAATGCAAATGGTTAAATGCTCCAACCAAAAGACACAGACTGGATAAATGGATACAAAAGCAAGACCCATGTATATGCTGTCTACAAGAAACCCACTTCAGACCTAAAGACACATATAGACTGAAAGTGAGAGGATGGAAAAATATATTCCATGAAAATGGGAAGCAAAAGAAAGCTGGATAGCAATCCTCATATCAGACAAAATAGACCTTAAAATGAAGAAGATTACAAGAGATAAGAAAGGACACTACATAATGATCAAGGGATCAATCCAAGAGGAAGACATAATAATTGTAAATATCTAGTCACCCAACATAGAAGCACCTCAATACATAAGACAAACACTGGCAGACATAAATGGAGAAACTGACAGTTACACAATCATAGTAGGAGACTTTCACACCCCCCTCACACCAATGGACAGATTACCAAAAAAGAAAATTAATAAGGAACATGTCTTAAATGATACATTAGATGAGATGGACCTCATTGATATCTTCAGGACATTCCATCCAAATGCAGAAGAATACACCTTCCTCTCAAGTGCACATGAAACATTCTCCAGGATAGACCACATCTTGGGTCACAAATCAAACCTCAGTAAATTTAAGAAAATTGAAATCTTATCAAGCATCTTCTCTGACCGCAACACTATGAGACTAGATACCAATTACAAGAAAAAACCTGTAAGAAACACAAGCACATGGAGATTAAACAACACATTTCTAAATAACCAGCAAGTTACTGAAAAAATCAAAAGGGAAATAAAAAAATTTCTAGAAACAAACGACAATATAAACATGAGAACTCAAAATGTATGGGATGCAGTGAAAGCAGTTCTAAGAGGTAAGTTTATAGCAAGGCAATCCTACCTCAAGAAACAAGAAAAGCATCGAATAGACAATGTAACTTTACACCTAAAACAACTGGAAAAAGAAGACCCACCCTCCCCCCAAATTAGTAGAAGGAAAGAAATCATAAAGATTCAAGCAGAAATAATTGAAAAAGAAATGAACGAAATAATAGTAAAGATTAATAAAACTACAAGTTGGTTCTTTGAGAAGATAAACGAAGATCATGGCATCCGGTCCCATGACTTCATGGCAAATGGGGAAACAGTGGAAACAGTGGCTGACTTTATTTTGGGGGCTCCAAAGTCACTACAGATGGTGATTGCAGCCATGAAATTAAAAGTGCCAAGGTCAGCAACCCAACAACACAAAGGGAGTAAAAGTTTTAGGCCAATAGGAGACTGACATTTTAGATCATTAAAATCAAGGGGACAAGGGTTTGATGTCAGTATGAACTGGTTCACAGGAGAAAGCATTTGGCCTATCTACCCTAACACCTTGTCTTTATAAAATGTTATCAAATTCATCTCTATATTTAAAGTGATGAAGGCTGTATTAGTTATTATGTTTGTCAGATTTGAAGCAGATTGGGCCAACTCCAAACCACAAGTGAATTATGCCCTTTTCCCCTAGACTTTCTAAACTGGGTTCTTTAGATCACTTATTACTCTTTGAGCAGAAATTCAGGGTGAGAGTGGAGACAAGGATGCATTTTTGTTTAAAAACCCTAAATGGGCAGGGCTCTGGTCTTACACAGGCACCTTCCCCACTGTTGCCACCATTTTGCCGGCCACCCTCATCTCCAGCTTGTTGGCCCACTGAAGGAAAACACCTAGGGCAGGTCTCAATTCCCTGTCCTGCCTCACTCTCCCTCTCAAAGGTGAGCATGGAGCAAGGGCAGATTGGCTGGACAATTAGCTGAGTATTGCTTGGCAGGAAGCTGGGTGCAGTTGGGGGACAGTGGATCAGAGCACTGCTTGGCTAGGGTAGGAGAGGGGGACAGTCTCCTGTTATTATACCCACCCCCTGGCATCTGTATGAGGCAGGTTAACAATCAGAATTGCCTGTGGCCTGGGATTTCCCTGGTGCTCCAGTGGCCAGGACTGTGCTCCCAATGCAGAAGGCCTGGGTTCCATCCCTAAAAGTGGAACTAGATCTCCTATGCCACGACTGAAGATCCTACACACTGCAGGGAAGATTAAAGATCTGGTGTGCCACAGCTAAGACCTGGTGCAGCCAAATAATAGGATTTTTTTTTTTTTTAAAAGAATTGCCTATGGTCTGAAGATGTCCGGATTGGGTGGCAGTGGGCACGAAAGGGCAGGGAGCACTGGGGGTGGATTTGGCAACATGTGGCTTAACTTCTTGAAGCCCTAGAGTGAAGGGGGATAGCTGACTGGGTCCTGTCCAGTACATGCGTACTACCACCTCCCATCATGGGACCTGGGAACACGGGGAGGTTCTTACCAGGTCAGAACTGTTTAGCTCCTGACAGTGGCAGCAAAAGTGGGAAGCATAATTAAGGAACTTTATAATATATTTTATTCCTTTGGGATCACATTCTCCCATATAACACGTGTGTTAATTTGCTACAGCTCCTATAACAAATTCCTACACAGGTAACAGCTTCAACGCTACAAGTATATTAGGGTACAGTCCTGCAGGTCAGCAGTCTAACAGGGTCTGCTGGACTATGCTCATTCTGGAGGTACCAGGGCAGGATTAGTCTACTATTCCAGCTTCTAGAAGCCCTTTCCTCCGTCTTCAAAGCTAGGGTGTGGTGTTGCCTGTCTTTTCGGTTTTTCTCTTTTTTTTATAATCATTTTATTTATTTATTTATTTTTGGCTGTGCTTCCTGGCAGTGCACAGGCTTCTCACTGCGGTGATTTCTCTTGTTGCGGAGCACAGGGCTCCACAGCGCAGGCTCAGCAGTTGTGGTGCCGGGGCTTTGTTGCTCTGAGGCACGTGGGATCTTCCCAAACCAGTGATCAAACCTGTGACTCCTGCGTTGGCAGGCAGTCTTTACCACTGAGTGGCTGGGGAAGCCCCTCCTCTTCTTTCTGATATCCTGTCGTCTTCTCCTCAGGCCCCTTGTGGTTACAGTGGGTCCGTCTGGATCATTCGGAATAATTGATCCGTCTCAAAACCCTCAATTTGATCATAGCTGCAGAATTCCTAAACCAGGTAAGGAAACATATTTGCAGGTTCTGGGGATTAGGATTAGCGGTGGGCGCCTTTGTTCACCTTTACAAAGCAGTGAATCTGATTTTCCATCTTCACAATCTGATCTTCAAACCCATTTACAGAAATGCACAGACATATGTTATATTAAAGTTGAGGGCTACCTGCAGTGAGGTAGAAAAAGATTTCATTAGAAAATAAAATATGCTCTCTGCTCCCAAGAGGTACTACTTGGTTTTGGTTTGTTTTAAAACCTCTCCTACTCTTTTAAAATAGAATGGGGAACCAGAAAATTGGGAAAGCAGAGGAGATACTGAGAAAGACAAAGCTGCTAACGGGTATTCTAAGATCAAAGAGAGCTCTAGTAAAGCTACTTCTTGTTTTTCAAGTGTGAACAGGTGGCAAATTATCTTATAAGAACTGTAAATAAAGGCAAGGGATTTTTAACTAAGTTGCCTCTGAACTTTATGTGTTTTTTTCTTTCTTTTTTTCTGCTGAAGTCTTGTTTCTGAAATTGAAAAGGTTTGTATCCAGGATAAAATTTGAATCTTTGATCCAAAAATAAAACATTATATATGATTATCAAATATTTCCTTGTCCTCACTTAAGGAAGCTGTTGTAGGACAGTTGTCTGTGCTACTTAGTGTTACTGGATATTTATCAGAATAAATTTGCTGACCCTTTTTAATCTAAAGGTAAATCTTTCTGGTGAGCAGATAGAAATATTTTCCTTAAACCAGAAATGAAACCAAGGTAAAATCAAACTGGAGTTTATTACATTTAAGAAATTGAGAATGGGGTTTTTCTATATTTACTTAAACACGTGGCTTTACCAATGTTACATAATATTTGTATGTGGCTGCTTTCCTAGGGAGTTGTACCATTTGTTGAAGGAAAAAATGGTAACTAAGTGAGAAAGACAACTGACTTTTCTGTCAGTAATCCCTGTGATGGTATTTCTTCTTCCAGGAGGCTATCCTAAAGCATTATCTGGGGACAATGTGGCCTGCTTCTGGGTAAAATTCACAGGAATTTTAGATAAAAGTCCCTGCAAATTTAAATTGATAAAGTAAATGTAAATGTCAGATTTCATCCTGTAGATAGAAATGCAAAGGAATTCTAAATGCCCTTTTGGGACAGGTTGAATTTACTGACCCCTCAAGATAATATATCTAGGGGAAAATCTTTAAAGGGAACCACAGTCATATACAAATCTTCTCCTTTCTTCCTTCATGGTCTCGTCCCCATACTCGGATCTATTGGTCTAAATGATAACAATATTTATATTTGTGCAGCATGTATTCTGTGTCAGATACCGCTCTGAGCATTTTACGTATAATTCTTCATTTGATCCTTGATAACGCTGTATAATTAGAGAAGGGCATGGCAACCCACTCCAGTATTCTTGCCTGGTAAATTCCATGGACAGAGGAGCCTGGTGGTCACCAAGAGCTGGACATGACTGAGCAACTAACAAAAAGTTGGCTTAAAGCTCAATGTTCAGAAAACTAAGATCATGGCATCTGGTCTCATCACTTCATGGGAAATAGATGGGGAAACAGTGGAAACAGTGACAGACTTTATTTTGGGGGGCTCCAAAATCACTGCAGATGGTGATTGCAGCCATGAAATTAAAAGACAAGGAGAAGGGGACGACCGAGGATGAGATGGCTGGATGGCATCACTGACTCGATGGACATGAGTCTGAGTGAACTCTGGGAGTTGGTGATGGACAGGGAGGCCTGGTGTGCTGCAATTCATGGGGTTGCAAAGAGTCGGACACGACTGAGCGACTGAACTGAACTGAGCAACTAACACACACACTCACAACGCTGTATTATGGATACTATTACCCTCCTTTTATAGATGAGGAAACCAAATCTAAGTAATTTTCCCAAGGTCATCCAACAAAGTGACAGAGGCAGCTGGAGTATGAATGTTTGACTGCAAATTCCACACCCTGAACCAATACACTGAAAATTTGCATCTTTTGCCAGGACACAGCTTCTAAATTCCAGGTGGAATTTTTGCATCATAGATATTAATAAGGAGTATCAATGTCACGGAACTCCCAGTTTAGCTGTTTTTGTTTCCCTCTGCCTGGTCATGGGACAAGCGGCGGCCCCTCCTGGATTTGCAGCAGGCTCCTTTCTCTCCCCCAGCTGTGAATAGAGAGCCTTCAGGGTGCTGAATCACTCTGTGGTTTTCCTTCCCCGCTCTGGACTCACAGAGGCCTGTTTCACATTCAGTGAATTCTGTATCTATCAGCCAGCTTGTAAGCCGTGTGACTGTCACTAAAGAAATGAAGGAGTTTTACACCCTCTTTCAAAAGCAAACAAACCTGGACATCCCCCTGAACTTTGCAGCGAGCCCAGGAGTGAAGGCGGCCCCGGTGCTATGAAAGTGGTCGTTGTGTGGAGGAAAGGCAGTGTTGCTTTTGGAAGTTCAAGGGGACTTTCTAAGCTAACTTTGATCCCTTTTTCTGGCGCCCTGGCTCCCGAAATCACCCTCTGCTACCCAATCAGTTGATGAAACACTCTGATGATTTGATATGCTTGATTTGAGGCGCCAGGAATGCTTAGATGGTATGCATGACCCAGGACTGTCACATGGGGTGGGGCTGCCGGTTGATCCACCCAAGAGAGCTCAGTCTGCTTACCCCTTGATGTTCGTGTAAACACAAAATCAGGTTTAAGTGAATTTGTGGAGGGCAACATTTGAAGGCAATAAATGGACCAACCATAACTCCTGTGCTAAGAGTGAAGGATGTTAAGGGCAGATTGTGCTGATGGGGACTTCAGGTCCTGTTTGGCACTGGCTAGATCAGCTCTTCTCCCTCAGCCTGCCCCCTTAAGACACTACCCAGATATCTGGGTTCAAAGCTTGGAGCCTAGGAAAATTTCAGAAATTTAGTTCAGACGGCAGTGTGCAGACACAGATTTGGACGCATGAGAAAAGGAGAGAAAAACTCTAGGTCCAAAGGCCAAAGCCTCTCTCTTCTTCTCCCCAGTACCATCAGTTAATCTTCATTTGTTGTTATTCAGTTGCTAAGTCGTGTCCAACTCTTTTGCAACCCCATGGACTGTAGTCTGCCAGGCTCCTCTGTCCATGGGATTTCCCAAGCAAGAATAATGGGGTGGGTTGCCATGTCCTTCTCCAGGGGATCTTCCTGGACCAGGGATTGAACCCGCATCTTCTGCATTGGCAGGCGGATTCTTTACCCTTGAGCCACCAGGGAAGTCCAATTTCTTCCTTTACTTCTTCTTTTTCTTTTTTTAAAGCTCTGTTCAAGAGCAGAACAGTGACTTAATGGATGACACAGAAAAAGAACAGCCTTAGACACCAACAGTTCTCAGTGCTATGATTAGTAGTTGCTGCTGCTTGTCATAATACATCAGAAAAACAGCAACCCATCTGTTCCAAATTGATACAGCAAAGGCTATGAGAGAAGTGTTTATCCAGCTCCTATGGGAAAGTGTCTGCATTTTATGGCATATTGACATGTGTGCCCATGTAGCTAAAAGATGTCAGATGCCAGCTTACTACCTAGCTGTGTATCATGTAACATCTGTCACACAATAGAAGGGTTTGACAAGTGGGCTGTTTTAGCATGAAAATGTCCAAGTGGGAGGAAGACTCTCCTTTGCTGAAAGTGAAATGCCACTTCAACTCTCCAGCGCCACTTGGACTAGTCTGTACTGAGGATATAATGGGAAATGGAATCAAACCACCTCTCCAACCCACAAAACAAATTGCTCTAACACTGTGTGTTGGCGTCTCCCAGGCACTTCTCACTGGTGGTAATTAGCAGCACATAAATGCTAATGACTAATTAGCTTGGCCTATTTGAGTCAGGAGACTCAAAGTGAACTATTGTCCAAAAGCCTGACTTAACAGATAAATATAGACAGTAGATTTTAATAGCTTTCAATAACTCCTGGGTTTGGGGAGCAGTAGGTGAAGGGAGAGCTGGGGCGGGGGTC